>CM021102.1:604587952-604713398 GCA_007115665.2 Sequoiadendron giganteum
TAGATTAAGTTTCTCGCTTATCTGTTATTTTTGAAATAATGTTGGATATTTATATCCAGAGCCAACGTAGTTGGATGTGAGATTGTATCAATTTTTTGATCTTTCTCATGTAATTTCCCTTTTGTTTTAAGATTAGAATCATTTATGTAATTCGACCCTATTTGGGCACATTAGTTGGAAATAAGAAGAAAGTTGATCTCAACACTGTGTTCAAGATTCTTTCAGCACGCTTTCTAAATGAGGTGATCTTGTTAGTTGTTAAGATTTGATTATCACTTCTATGTTTCATTTTCCATGTTAGCTCAAGTTGAAATCATTTCATTGTTATAAGTTGAAAGACAATTTAGATTGAAGTTGCATTGCATCATTATTTTTACATTGTTCTATTTTATCGATTTTTGTAGTTCATTTCTTAATTTAAAGATCATTTGCATATCTGAGATAATCTAAAATATAATTTTAATGGATTATGTGTAAAGAAAGACAGTTACTTGTCGATTTAGTAAGTGGGGAATGGAATAGTTTATTTTTAAAGCAATTAATAAAGTTTTAAATAGATTTTAAAGTTTTGCAAATTATATTAAGTTAATTATCCATTCCCTCATAAACTAACTTGTCTTGGAACGAAATTTATCTGTTCAAATTCCATTTTGAAGGTTATTTAGGATAAATCGGGAATAGAAGGTTAGTTCAAAAAAACTCTTAAAAGAAAAAAAAAATAGCTTTGAATCGCTCCTAACCAAGCCAAAACTACCAAAACTCCCCCAAAGACCGGTCCAAATCTTATCGCTGATAGCTTTAGATACCCCTAGGTTGAGATTAAAGAAATTAAATGAGTGGAAATTATGACATCAATGACATCCTACCATCAGGCATACCTCATGCCTCCCATGAGGTACCATGATCCAATGTTGATGGCACTAGTAGAGTGATGGGATTCAAATACATGTACATTTCATCTACCTACCGGTGAGATGACCATCACGCTGGAGGATGTACACTACATACTCTGAGTTCCTATTTGGGGTGAGCAAGTGTGCTTCCGAGAGGAGCGGTCATTTCACGAGATGAAATGTTACATGCAATATTGCCTTTGTGGACTAGTGTATGATGAGAGAGTGAGAGCACATATATATCTTGTGATGTTATTATATTCATGAGCCCCATTGATTAGATAGATTATAATGTTGATAGTAGCACTAGTACTCGTTCTTGACGGGTGGGGATCACACCTAGAGGGAGGAATAGTACACTTGATATGAGGGATGGCAAAACATAGGATAGTATACACCTGGGGGCATAGTATCCTAGCACCCTTGTATTATGATCTTGGATGATTTGTCTTTTAGGAGGTGGACAGTATGGTACACTATACACTTTTATAGGTTTGGTACCTTGAGCATATTAATTATACCAGACCTACCAGCTTCTCATGTCTGATAGCCTTAGGGTATCCTCATGCCTTTAGCTATCCTCTATAGTGGTTTTGGTAGTATGGTGATTTGCACTTCTAGAGAGTTTGATTTGATCGACTGGAGGAGGATGAGATCCTTTAGAGACCTTATTAGCTTGTGCTTTAGTGGCCAGATCACACTCGGTAGACAAGGAGATTATAACTAGATAGGTTTTTGATTGGAAGGAACAATTACATAGTGTATCCTTTCTACTCTGATTATGTCATGCGACAGTTTGGGCAGGTCCAAATAGCACCTAGGGCATGACTCTTCTTTGGGAGATCAGTGCAGAGTGCCCAGAGACCTGGTGATTCTAGACAGTTTACTATAGAGGATGTTATTTACAATGACTCTGAGTATTCAGATCATGATATACCTTTGGTCTCTAATGTGGATGACGTCGATGCCGTAGATGAGTATGAGGAGTGGTGGACAGTATCATGACCAGCTCCCATATTTTCCATGGAGGAGCCGATAGGTGATGTAGGACCACTCCCAGATGAGGGAGATGAGGTAGAGGAAAAGGTTGAGGAGACATGCTATAGGTTTGTAGACATATTTACAAATGTCATAGATGAGGAGTACGATGAGACTCTAGATCCTAACTATGATGGCCAGGAGGGAGGAGATGAGGACAAGGATTTGGAGCAACCCATGAGCGAGAGTGGTGACGCAATAGATGAGGATCCATCGATTCATGAGTGGGGAGATCCCTCTCCTATTTGTATGACTAGATCACGAGTAGCAGTTGTAGCAGGCACCATTACTCGCAGTCATAAAGAGGCTAGCACATCCTCCATTCCCCCTACATAGGAGGAGGTTGATTTCACATAGCCTGCCAAAGAGATAGGTGATGATATTTTATTTACTATTATGTTTTATGCTTTAATACATATATATCATGATGTGCACTGATTATGCTTATGGTTTCTATCTTGCAGGGTTTGTGAGAGATCTTCATGATCTCTACCATCAGGTGGTTGTAGAGATAGTGCCCCCATCAGTCGATGAGGAGGCCACAGACTCAGACTATGTGCCCCCATCCATAGTGGATGATAACCCGGAGTTTCTTAGACCATACATTAGACTGCAGGAAATGTATGAGAGTCTAAGGAGGCACACCCACTGAGTTGATGCTACCCTAGAGGCTCAGTCACCTTAGACCTCAGTAGAGGTTGAGAGACTACAGTTAGAGGTAGCTAGACTATAGGCGGAGAGAGATCAGATAGAAGTGGAGCATCAGGAGGCCCTTGGATAGATACGAGGCTTACAGTTTTCTCTTATTACATTCAATGGATCACGATCGTGATCGCACACCATCGTCTCTCAACAAACTGCTACTAGATAGATGTGAGCACTAGGTCTCGAGGGATCTGGAAGTCAAAGGCCTCAGTGGCATTGTATATATTAATGATATGTACATAAAAATTATATATATATATATATATATATATATATATATATATATATATGAGCATTTGATGTTTTATTGCTTGTGTTCATGTGTTGAATGTTAAATATCAATGTGATTAATTAAATAATCTTTTATGAGACTATTTAATGAATGCTTCCATGATTTAACATTATTTTATGTCATCTAATTAAAAATCATTATGGTTTCTCTTAGATGGAACATTGTGATTAAGTATGTTATGCTAAATTAAATGCACCTGTGATCTAATTTAAAGAACATTAAATCCATATAATGATCTAATCTAACACAACATACAAGATGAACTTCAATAGAATGAAACCTAAAGTAACTACTTAAAAATGAATTAAATAATCACTTTAGTATTCAAGACAACCAACTGTTTGTCAAGAATGAAGCAATGCGAAAGCACATGGAATATTATCCACTAACTAGATAACACCACTACTTTTTCTTTCACACTATTCAAAAGGATTAGACATAATATCGGCGCAGATGTGTGGAATTGATAGGTTCTTTAAGGGGTGTTCCATCTAGTTTTGTTAATGTGTATGCACCGAACCCAAAACTTTGATTGATTATGTAAGGTCCTAACTAGTTAGGACTGAATTGTCCTTTTTCATTCAGGTCAACATTGACGTTACGTTGATTTTTGGATAAAACTAGGTCACCTTTGTTGAATACACGAGGGATGAATTTTTTATTATAAATACGTTGTCTTGTTTTACAATAAGCCTGAATATTCTCAAGAGCGTTGATGCATTTTTCATTGAGCATTTCAAGTTGATGTAATCGTTGTTCTTTATAATTTTTGTCATCAATAAGTCCTTGAAGAGTGATTCTTAATGTAGGAATCTCTAACTCCAAGGGAATTATTGCCTCACTACCATAGATAAGGTTATAAGGTGTAGTTCTTGTAGATTATTTGGAACTTGTGTGATAGGCCCATAGCACATATTTTAATTGCACGTGACAATCCTTATGATGCTTGTTAACATTTTTCTTTAGGCTTTGTTTGATAGTTTTATTAGTTGACATAGCTTGATCATTAAATTGTGGGTAATACAATGTTGAAAAGTGATGTATGTTAAATGTTTCCAAGAATTTCTTCACGTCATTATTCTTAAATGGTGTAACATTATCAAAAACTTACATGGAAGGAAGTCCAATGTGAGCAATAATGTGTTCCAATATGAAACAACATATCACATCAGTTGTTGTTGATCAAAGGGGAATAGCTTCTATCAATTTTTTGAAATAATCTATTGTGATGGTTATAAATGTATGTCCAATGGAGGAAGGTGGTGATATCTTTCCAATGATGTTCAAACCCCAAACCCCAAAGGGCCAAATCCGAACCTGAGATCAAAATTCATAAGTAGGATCATGAATCAAATTGCTATGTTCTTAACATTGGTGGCATTTTATTACATACTCAAAGCAATATTGTTCCATATGTCTCCAATAGTATCTAATGCAGATAAGTTTTTGAACTAATGTTTTTCCTCCAAAATTGCCACCACGAGCACTACATGGGCTTGTTCAAGTGTTGTGGGTATCTCAAAAAATTTTAGGCATCTAAATAAGAGACCATTGAATGATCTCTGATACAACACATCAGTGAGAATTATGTACTTAGATGCAAGTTTCCACAAGTGAGCTCGGATGTTCTTTGTTGTTGGCTCGGGAAAGGTATCGTCTTTCAAATAGTTAAATATTGTATCATACCATTCACTCGAGTCTCCCTTGGTCGTAGCTAATACTTCTTCTGATTTATCTTCGATCGGCGGTTTCATGAATGTCTGCACAATGAAGGTGAAATATTTGGAAGGATCTTGAGGGGAGATAAGGGAAGTTTCATTTGCCATTGCATCTGCATGTCGATTATCTTTTCATGGGATGTTATCAATGGTAAATGACTCAAATTTATCTAGCAAAGTCATTGTGAGATCCTTATATTTTGATAATTTATCATGCTTTTCTTGGTATGTTCTATTTATTTTTTTAATGACTAATTGTGAATCACCGAAGATCTTAATGTGTTTTGTACCCATGACGAAAGTGGCACACAATCCAATGAGCAATGCTTCATACTTAGTAGTGTTGTTTATACATAGGAAGTTTAATCAATACGACAAGGGAATAGGTTCTCCCATGGGTAGTATTATTATAAATCCTACACCATAACCTATTCTACACTTTGATCTATCAAAATATAATTCCCATGCATTAGCTTCAATTTTCAACACATTGTCATTGGGGAAAGAGTCATTTCTAGGTAATGCTAAAGGAGAAGGAGCGTCAACCAATTGGTCAGTTAAGGCTTGACCTTTAATTGCTTTTTTCAAAACAAAATTAAGCTCAAACTCAGTCAACAACATCACCCATCTAGCTAAACATCCTGATAAATCCATTTTATTGAAAAGATGTTTAAGAGGGTCAAATTTCATCATCACATATATTTATGCATTCAGTAAATAATGTCGCAAATTACTGGTAGTGAATACAAGATCCATATAGTATTTTTCTATTGTTGTACATATCATTTCTCATAATGAATCAAGGTTCTACTAACGTAATAAATAGGATTCTCTTTACCGTTTTCATCTTGTTGAGCCAACAATGATGTGACAACATGGGTCGATGCGGTTGTGTAAAGGATGAAAGGTTTGTTTTGCAAAGCAGGTTGTAAGATAGGTGGAGTTGCAAGGTATTCCTTCAAACTCTTAAAATTCTATTTACAATTTGCATTCCAATCAAAGTGCACATCCTTTTTAAGTAGATGTATAAATGGTAACGTTCGATCTACTAGAGATGCCACAAATTGATGGATAGCTTGAATTATTCCTTGTAATGTGCGTAATTGAGAAAAAAAATTAGGAGGTGGAATGTTGATTATAGTATCAAATTTCTTCATTTCCACCTCGATGCCTCTATGAGATATGATAAAACCTAGGAGTTTCCCACTATCTACACCAAAGACACACTTTTTTGGATTCAATCTCATGTTGTATTTTCACATTCGCTCAAAGAGTTTTTCAAGGACATTCACATTTTCTTGTCTTGTTAAATATTTGGCTAGAATGTCATCAACATAGTCTTCCAAAATCCTATGTACGTAGTCATAAAATATTAATGTCATTGCTCGTCGATATGTTGCACCCGCATTCTTCAATCCAAAAGGCATCATGACCCAAAAAACATTTCCACAAACTATTGTAAATGCTATTTTATATTGATCTTGAGGGTTAATAAAGATTTGATTGTATCCAGAAAATCCATCCATGAATGACAACAAAGCATGTCCAGCAGTTGAATCTACAATCATATCTATATTAGGAAGGGGAAAATCATCTTTTAAAGATGATTTATTCAAATCACGAAAATCCATACACATGTCCTAATACGATTGTTAGGTTTTGTGATTGCGACAATGTTTGAGGTTTAAGGGGAATAATCTATAGGTCTTATGAAACCAACCTCAAGGAGTTTTTCAATTTCTCCTTTAACGAGCAATGCTATCTTAGGATTCATCTTGTGTATCTTTTTTCTAACCAACTTAGCATTTTCAACAAGGACTATGTTGTGTGTTACAATCTTAGGATCAATTCTTGGCGTATCTAAATAAGTCCAAGTGAAAAGTTTGAGAAATTCATGAAGCAAAGTTGCATTATCCTCTTGTTCTCCATCATTGAGGAAATTTCCTATCTTAATCACTTTCTCCTTATCATTGATTTCCATTGGTATGTCAATTGTATCTCCTAGAGGGAGAGCATTTGATTTCAGAAATTCAGGGTTGCATTCTTCATTATTCATGTCTATCTCATGGTTCTCCTTTTCTCCATCTTTTTGTTTGGTGCTAATCATAGCACATGTAACCTTTTTCTTTTGAGGAGTAGTAGGTGATTTTTCATAAAATCCTTGCATTTTCTTCAAGGCTTCGTCATCCTCAAAGTATTCCCATGATGGTTCAAAATCCATATCAAGCAATTTCAGATGTTTCAAAGTGAGATTGATTTTTGGCTTGCACATGGTGGTGTTGATGTTTAATGAATTTCTCTTGTTTTCTTTTGTTATCTTAGAAGGATAGTATCCAAAACCATTTTTTTTCTTGCATGTTAGGTTCCATAGGAACATGAGTTCCTTGTTCTTTCTTCCCACATCATTTTCCATTATAACCCAATTGCTTCATTAGTTCATAAACTCTCCCATAAATTTTTTCCATTTCTTTTGGGTTTGGTGGTTATTGATATTCTATCTCATCAAAGTTTGTTGTATATCTTGTATCTTCTTCAATAGTGGATGAGGTAGGTGCTTGTGAATTTTCTTCTGAATTTTGAGTTGACATGACCATTGCTTTATTTTGTTTTTCATCTTCTTTTCTTGTGATTATGTATTCTACCATAAATGAGGGTGTGAACTCCAAGGAACCCCAGTCATCATCTAATAATTTTGACACTGTTTCCTCTTCTTTATTGTCAAATTCTATAGGTTCTATGTTGGATGTTGGAATCAATGTGCTTAGAGGACTTGTAATTCCTTTTTCAACTTGTAAGCAACTTTTTGGCTCGAGGTCTATTTCAACTTGGTATACCTTGTTGTTATAGACATATTTCATGATATGATGAAGGGTCGAAGGCACCAAATGCATCTCATAACTCCATGGCCTTCCCAAAAGAATATTGTATGAAAGGTCATGAGGCATAACATGAATGGGATTTTGTAAGGTAGCCTTTCTGATTGTAATAGGTAAAGTAATCACACCAAGCGGTTTCTTTCCTACATTGTCAAATCCTCAAATCGATAATGAGTCAAGTTCAATTTTTTATTTATCTACATGCATCTATCTAAGAGATTCACACTGCCCACACTAAGGGCTAAGCCATTATCAATAAGGGTCCTTTTTATTCCTATTCTATTGAATTGGGCTATTATCATGAAGGCATCACGTCTCCTTCTCATCTCCAAAGGAGGGAGATCATGCTGGTGAAAGGTAAGGTCTACATTAACTGTATTCATTCCTTGTATTAGAGTTTCCACATCATTTTCATTTATATTAGGAGGGATCACAACTTGTTGTAAGGCTATTTGAAGCATAGTATGATAGTTAGGTGAAATCTGAATTAGGTCCCAAAGAGATATCTTTGCAGTAGTATTCTTAAGTTGTTCAAAAATATCATACTCCTTCCCACTATGCAGAGGTAAATGAGTAGCACTAGGCAATATGGGATTAGGCAAAGGTAAGGTCATCGAAGTTGGTTGTTGCAGTTGTGGTTTATTCCTAGTGTTATATGTATGAGAAATGGTATTATGACTCAGTTTCTACAAAACATTTTTTCTAGGTGGGTAAAGGACAAGTTCAGGTTTAGTTTGATTTTGAGCTTTGTGTGAAGGTGGGTAAAGGATAAGTTGAGGTTGAATCACATTCACATCTTTTGTTTTTGGTTTCTCATAACAATCCTTAGTGGATGAACCTTGCAAGATGAAATCCTCAAGGGCTTCATCTAACATGTCAAATTCATCACTACTAAAAGGCTTGAGGGTTAGGTTAACTTGGAAAGAGAGATTTTACATAGTCAAATAACTATACTTTCACCAAGTGGCTTAGGTGTTTTGGTCTTGTTTTTGGTTTTGTTTTTTGATCTATGTCTAATGTAATCTAATCTAAATTTTGAAAATGAAAAGTGCAAAAATATAATTCTATCCACAATTACAATGAATGTAAATGATTCTATTTGTAATCATTTTAATGTAATAGAAAGCAATCAAATTGAAACACAAAAGCAATTATAATAGCAAACAGGAGCTTGAAAACTGAAAATTTAACTCTATAAATAGCAAGTCAGAATTTGCACTAGGACTGATTCACCCAAGGTGGAAAATGAGTCCCAGTAGGGATTTTTTAAGAATTTTTAGAATTTTATTTGGTTTTTCTATTTTCTATGTTGTATGACCTAGATCTGAGATGACAATGTAGATTTTAATTGATTTTCAGTGAAAATAGATAATAAAAAAATGCAAGTTATATGAGCTTTCACTAATGCAAAATTTGAAATCCTAGAATGCAATTTAACTAATGCAAATCCGAATGCAATGTTAATGCAAGCTAAATCTAGGATGAAATGCACTCCAAATCAGAATTATGATGTTCTAAGGGTAGGTTCACCAAAATGGAACCTCTAAAATGGGGGATAGAGAGATCAAGTGCTATCACACCCACTTTCAAATTTATTCCACTCAAGGATAACCCTAGAGATCTCAATGCAAAGGATAAAGTGATCTTGTAATACGATTTTCCTAGGAACTGAATATGATCTACTAAGGGGTTCACCACCAAGTTTAAACTTGGAAAATACAATGAAATATAAGATGTAATGCAAAACCATAATTCAATGCAATAACCCACAAGATGGCCTAAAAATGCTAATAAAACAACACAGAAAATTAGTAAGATAATTGGCGTGCACTTAGGAATCTGGAGGTGACTATTTGTAACTCTGAAACATAGGAAATTTTTTATTTTTGAACAACTAGGATTCATTCGCCAACTTGGGTGAATTAGTACCAAATTTGAATTTTTATACGAGAGTCTGTTTTGAGAAAAAGGGTATCGGAGTCTACAAACAGATCTGGAAAACAGGTATAGTGAGACTCATTTGCCACTCTTGGAAAATTAGTCATGTTTCACATTTTAAAGAATTGAAAGCTCTATCTCCACTTCAACACCCATTCTTTCCTTCCAACTTGAGTTTGGGATCTAAATCTATAAAAATACTTACGCAACAAAATATAAACTTGATTTGCTAATGGGGGGTTTGTCTTGGTCAAACCGCTAGTTTGGTAATTAAACCTTGGTAGAAATAATGAAATGTGCATGAAAACCCTAGCCTTAAGTGTGTCTAAGACTAAGAAATATGAAACATGATGCAATCGTATTCTAATGTTTAAGAATATAATGCAATAATGGAAATATGAAGATGAATAACTCACATGAGGAGATCTCTAATCTCCCTAATTAAGCTCTAATGATGCTTGTAACTTTCTTAGGCTGAATGTATAGTGACAATAGAGGATAGAATCACTTAGGAAACAAGTCTTTAGGCTTGGTTTTATGGCTAGTTGCATCTCCCCAACATAGAATCCATCATGATTCGCCATAGAAAACCATGATCAACCCTTAACAATGCTAGATCTTGAATGTGTTGAAATGCACAAGACAACTAAGAGGGGGGTGAATCAATTGTATCAAATCACATTCACTTCTAAAAAAAATATTAAGTATAAACATGAAATGTAGATAACATAAAGTGAATACTAGAGACACCCGATTTACGTGAAAAAACCAATGAGGGAAAAAATATGGTGAGGATTAACTCACAATATAATAGTAATGCAAAAACAGATAGAAAGGCTCGCTATAAAAGGTCTCACTGCCTAGAAAGGACTCACTATCTGGATACAAAGGCTCATTGCCTATAGATAGGACTCGATGTCTAGAAGGAGGCTCATTGCCTATAGACAAAGAAAGATTATAGAAAATCCACCACAACAAGTTCCACACATTCACAACCTTGATCAAGGAATTGCAAACAACATCAGCTCACTACTTTCAGAAGTCTAACACATCGAAGTATTGTTGCCTTGATTCGCAATTTCACACGCTCTTATCTTTACATTTATTTCACACACTTCTCCTTTCTCAATTCACAACATCTTGACTTGTATTTATATAGTCTTCGATCTTAGAAAATTTCTCCAAGGTCAACTACACATTCTTCATTTTACAAATTCAAATTATGTCGGTGACTCAACATTCCTGTGGTGGATAAGAATGAGAGTGGACCAAATACATACTTAACTAGGACCCAAAATAACATCTTGGAGCAATCACACGCTTCCTTAATTGATGCTTATCCTTCATGTAAAGTGTAGACACTAGGTCAGCCAAACCTAATGAAAACACCAATGAACTTTAAAGTATGCACATCCACAACAAGATGATAACATGTGGTCACACAAAATGCTTCACCAAACACTGGAACACCTCTTAGATGCCTTCAGATACATCCACAACAACTGCAATAATCTTCATACACAAAACTCTTTCCAACAGTCCAACCAGACTGTGCAGACACATATAGTAGTTCTAGAACAAGCCTTTCAGAGCACCAAACCATGAACACTTTTCCTAGAACACAAACAACATCATTATCAACCTTCTTCTAGATCTACAAGATCTGAGACAAACCATCAAAGGACTACAGAGAAGAAACATTTCTCCCAGTCCATAGACAAACAACTCTTCCAGACCAGTTCACACATCGGTGAACACAACTTTCACTCTTCATCAAAATAGAAGTTGTAACTCAGGATATACCATCCAATGAAGCTCATAAACAACACTATAGATCTCAAAAAGTCTAGGATCAACATAGAAGAAATGTAGAGAACATTATCGAAGCACATTTAGAACACACACACAACTTTATCTTCATTGTTTATTAATTTTCTCAAAAGCACTTGACAATTCATCATATTAGCACACCTATAACACCATAAAGATAGCTCCATGTACTCACAAAATCTCTAGTATCTCAACCATGCATGTGCCACCTACAACACTTGATTCATTTATTTGCAACAACCTGAACTATATTGACATCAATGACAACATTAATTACAACACCACCATACTTGCAAAAATCTCCCCCTTTGTCATTGATGGCAACACATGATGTGAAAAACCATCAAAGATAGCATACATACTCCTACTTCTTCTTCTTATTTTTAGATTAGAAAACCTACACAACATTTTTGCACTCTATTCTCCTTGCAAGATTCTCTCTCCCTTTCAACTTTTTCACATGAACTTCTCTCCCCCTTTGACATCAATGCCAAAGAAAAAAAAATTCATGAATCTTCTGAGATATAAAATTTTGATCACTCCCCTTAGGAGTGAACCCTCATCTCATACTAAAACAATGATACTCTCTACTCCCCCTAAGGAGTGGACCTCAATCATCAATCTAGATAGATGATGAATCTGTAGATCCACTGGACTTATGCACCTCCATGTGCACCTAGTTCAAAGGAGGGGCAGTAACCCCTAACTTCTCCCTAAGATACTCAAAATTATCCTTTGAAATAGCCTTAGTAAATATATCTGCAATCTGATCCTTTGTAGACACATATTCAAGTCTGACTTCATTCTCCAAAACCTTCTCCCTCAAGAAATGATTTTGATAGATATATGCTTTGTTCTTCATTGCATTATTAGATTCTTTGAAATATTTATTGCACTTATAGATATGGATAGGCTCATCACACATCACACATATATCCTTTAATTTTTTGTTTCATCAAAGTACCTGTGTACAATAAGACGCTACTGCAATATACTTAGCTTGTACAGTGGATAAAGAAATTGAATCTTTTTTCTTGCTTAGCCATGAAACCAATTTTCCTCAAAGAAAGAATGCCCCACCACTTGTACTCTTTCGGTCATCTACACAACCAACCCAATCTACATCAGTGTAGACATTCAAGGTAAAGTCGGTATCCTTAGGATACCACAAACCATAATCCAGAGTGCCTTTTAGATATTTGAATATCCTCTTCACAGATATAACATGTGTTTCTTTAGGTTCTACTTGAAATTTGACAACCAAACATACTGCATGCTTGATATCCAATCTAGTAGAAATAAGATATAATAGTCCACCAATCATAGATCTATATATGCTCTGATCAATTTTAGGAGAATCATAATCCTTACTCGGTTTGCATCCAGTCACCATAGGGGTACATATTGGTTTGGATTCATCCATTCTAAACTTCTTCAACAATTCTTTAACATACTTATATTGTGAAACGAATATGCCCTTATCATTTTGATTCACTTGGAGTCCAAGGAAGAAATTCAACTCACCAATCATAGACATCTCAAACTCTTTTTGCATCTCCTCTGCAAATTTCTTGCACATACCTTCATTTCCTCCAAAGATAATGTCATCAACATTCTATTTCCTTCAACTTTGAAATAGATATTGTTGTCCACGAAGCCTTTGTTGAATCCTTGTTGTGTCAAATATTCATCCAACCTTTCATACCATGCTTTGGGAGCCTTTTTAAGTCCATATAGTGTCTTTTTCAACTTGCAGACCATGTTCGGTTTATCTGATAATCAAAATCCTTTTGGTTGTTCCATGTACACCTCTTCTTCAAATTCTCTATTCAGGAATGCAAACTTAACATCCATCTAGTATATTTTGAAATCTTTGTGAGCAAAAAATGCCAAAAACATCTGAATGGCCTCCATTCTTGCCACCAGGAAAAAATTCTCCTCAAAGTAGATTCCTTCAACTTGTGAATAACCTTTGCATACAATCCTTGCTTTGTTTCTTACTACTTCACCATCTTCATTCAACTTATTCCTGAACACCCATTTTGTACCAATTACATTCTTGTTTAGTGGTCTAGGAACTAGTTCCCATGTCTAATCCTTCTCTATCTGTTGCAACTCTTCTTTCATTTCTCTAACCCAATTCTCATATTTGCATGCTTCACACACTGTTTTAGGTTCTATCTTAGAAATTAAACGTAAATTTACCTCAATTGCTTCCACTTTACTTCTTATCTTTACACCTTCACTTTTATCTCCAATTATTTATTCTTTCGTATGTTTCTTCTATACATTCTTAGGAGTCTTAGGATCAGGTTTTAGAGTCTCTTCTTATTTAATCTATTCTTTTTCTTCCTTATCCTCTTCTTTTACTTGTCTGTAGATAGGATCATCTAGTTCAACTTCACTTATTTCAACTGGTTTGTGCATATCTTCATCAACTTTTACATTTGCACTTTCAACTATCTTTCTTAGTATTTTATTGAAGCATCTATATGTTTTGTTGTTAGTTGAATATCCCAGGAAAATACCTTCATCACATCTTGCATCAAACTTTCCAAGGTTCTCATCATCTCTTTTAATGTAAAATCTACTTCCAAACAATTTAAAGTACTTAATAGTAGGAGTCTTACCAGTCCATAGTTCATAAGGGGTCTTTGTGTTGTTACCTCTGATCTAAACTTTGTTAAGAATATAAACAATAGTGTGGATTGCTTCTCTCTCATATACATCAGGAAAATTTTCCTCTTTCATCATAGTCCTTGCAGCCTCTTGAACAATTAATTTCTTCCTTTCTACAACTCCATTCTACTGAGGAGTTTTAGAAGAAAAAAAATGTCTCTTTATACCATGCTCTTCACAAAAGGAATTAAACTCACCAAAAGTGAATTCTCCACCTCTATCAAACCTTAAACATTTGATTCTCAGGTTCACTTCATTCTCTACCCTTGCCTTGAACACTTTGAATCTATCTAGAGCTTGATCTTTCTCCCTAAGAAAAGTAACCCATGTCATTCTAGAATAATCATCAATCAAAAGCATAAAATACCTGTCACCATTAAGATGTCTAGTTCTTGTAGGACCACAGAGGTCTATATGAATCAATTCCAGCATTCTGATAGATGAATGTTTTTTTCCTTTAAAACTGCATCTTGTTTGTTTTCCCAATTGACAACTTCTACAAACAGTATTGATAGGCTTTGTAATTCTAGGGAGATCCTTGCCAACTTTTCTTGAACTGATACTAATTAGATTGTCAAATTTTACGTGTCTCATCCTCTGGTGTCATAGCCAACCTTCATTAACTTGAGACACAAAACATTGACCATCACCACTCTTAAGCTAATAGATGTTTCCATGTGTTCTTCTTCCTATAGCTACCATAGTTTCAGACCCTTTTCTAATTTCACAGGTGTTATCCTGAAACACAAGCTTAAATCCTTTGCTACACATTTTTCCAACACTCAAGATTATGCCTTAAGCCCTTAACATAATAGACATCGTCAGTACTATGTTTTCCATCAAGGCTAATTGTTCCTTTTCCAACAATCTTTGCACCAAAATCATCTCCAAACATGACTAATCCGCCATCATACTTTTCAAGTTTAGTGAACTTACTTTTGTCTTTGGTAATATGATTTGAACATCCACTGTCAATTACCCAATTATCTTCATCCTATCTAGCATGAAAGGAAGTAACCAGAGTACCTTTCATCTCATCCTTCTTGTTCTCTGGACCACATTCCCTTGCACATCTTTCATGGTTATTAGATACAATTTTATTCTCCAAGGCTAGAAACAAACATTCGTCTTTATCATCCTCAAAATCAGAATCATTATCAGAAATTTCAGCATCTTCTCTAACATAATACAATTTCTTGAACTTTCTATCCTTTTTGTCTTTATTATTTTTGTTCTTTTTGTGTACGGCTCTATTTGGACATATTGAAGCATAGTGACCAATATTTCCACAACTGAAACATTTAAAAGTTAACATACCTTTGTATTTACCAGTACCTTTCTTCAACTTCCTTGTAAATTTTGCTTCCAACTCTTCTGAATCATCACTATCCAGATCATCTTTTGTCTTAGATGCTTTGAAGGTTGTTTATGTTTTCTCAATTTATTTTCCAAACTATCTCATCTCAAATGCAGTCAAGGTGCCAAATAGTTGTTCTTTAGTGAATTTCTTTGGATCATATATTTCCTCAATAGTAGAGACCTTGTCACTATAATTCTCCGATAGGGTCATCAAGATATTTTCTATTACATCTTCATCTACCAAAGTACCACCTTGATTTTTGATTTCATTTGCTGCAATTTCAACCCTCTGAAAGTAGCTTGCAATGTATTCACCTTCTTCCATTTTCAAGTTCTCATATATGTGCTTTTCTATTAGGTTCTTTGATAATTTGACTCTATCATTTCCTTCATAGATATCTTTCAAATTTTTCCATATTTCATAAGCAGTGCCTAATGAAATAAATTTTGTCTACTCAGTCTTAGATAAAGCACTAAAGATTGCATACCTTGATTTTTAATTTTCCTCATAGGAAGAAATCTCATCAATAGAAGAAGGACCACTTATTGTCTCAACATATTTTGTCTCGACAGTTTTCCAAGTCTTGAAACCAAGAGAGATTAGATAACCTCTCATATGTACTTTCCAGTCACTATAGTCAGCTCCATCAAAAATAGGGATTGAAAAATTGTGCGCCATCAAATCTTCCTCAAGCGGTTAAGCTCTTCTCCGAGGAACCAAAGCTCTAATACCAATTATTGAAATGCACAAGACAACTGAGAGGGGGGTGAATTAGTTGTATCAAATCACATTCACTTTTGACCTTAATAAATTCCACATTCACTTTAATCTCTTATTAAGTATAAAGATGAAATGAAGATAATAAAAATAAAATACCAAAGACACCCAATTTACATGGAAAACCAAATGAGTGAAAAAATGTGGTGAGGATTAACTCACAATATAATAGTAATGCAAAACCGGATACAAAGTTTCACGGCCAAAGGGCTCACTACCTAGAAAGGACTCACTGTCTAGATACAAAGGCTCACTACCTATAGATAAGACTCACCGTCCAAAAGGAGGCTCATTTCCTACAAACAAAGAAAGATATTAGAAAATCCACCACAACAAGTTCCACACATTTGCAACCTTGATCAAAGAATTGCAGACACTGTTAGCTCACTGCTTTCAGGAATCTAACACATTGAAGTATTGTTGCCTTGATTCACACTTTCACACACTCTTCTCTTCACATTTATCACACTTGTCCTTTCTCAATTCACAACATACTGACTTGTATTTATACCATCTTCAATCTTAGAAACTTTCTCCAAGGTTGGCTACATATTCTTCATTATACAAATTCAAATTAGGTTGGCAACTCAAAATTCTTGCAGTGGATAAGAATGAGAGTGGGCCAAATACATAATTAACTAGGACCCAAAACAACATCTTGGATCAATCACATGTTTCCATATTGATGCTTATCCTTCATGTAACATGTAGACACTGGGTCAACCAAACCTAATGAAAACACCAATGAACTTTGAAGTACACGCATCCACAACAAGATGATAACATGTGGATCACACAAAATGCTTCAATAGACACTGGAACACCTCTTAGATGCCTTTAGATACATCCACAACAACTGCAACAATCTCCATACATAGAACTCTTTCTAACAGTCCAACCAGATTGTGCAGACACATATAGTAGTTCTGGAACAAGTCTTCTGGAGCACCAAACCATGAAGAATTTTTCTAGAACATAGATAGAATCATTATCAACCTTCTTCTAGATCCACAAGATCTGAGGAAAACTATTAGAGGACTGTAAAGTAGAAACATTTATCCCAGTCCACAAACAAACAACTCTGCCAGACTAGTTCACACACTTGTGAACACAACTTTCACTCTTCATCAAACCAAAAGTTTTAACTCAAGATATACCATACAATGAAGCTCATAAACACCACTGCAAATTTGCACAAGAATAGGATCAACACAAAATAAATGCAGAGTACATTATCGGAGCACATTCAGAACACAGACACAACTCTATCTTCACTGTTTATTAATTTTCTCAAAAGCACTTGACAATTCATCATATCAGCACACCTGCAACACCATAAAGATAGTTCCATGTACTCACAACATCTCTACAATATCTCAACCATACATGTACCACCTGAAACACTTGATTCCTTTCTCTACAACAACCTGAACTGTGTTGACATCAATGACAACATTAATGACAACACCACCATACTTGCAACAAAATGAAAGTGAGCTTGAAGACCTATAAAAAAACACTTTAATACTGCTCCAAGACTTCAACTTTACTTGCTTTTTAAACTTGAATGCTCTTGTGAAAGATCCTCAACACTTGTCTCTTGAATTTTCTCTTAAAAATGCTTGCTCAAATTGCTTAGATGATAAAAATGACTTAGAATCTTGCTTATATAGGCATTAACACCTAATTGGTCATTATTTAGATCTCAAAGGCCAACATCGACCAAAAATTTGAATTGAAATGGTGAATTTCCCACTCAAAATTGAAAAAGACCCCAAATGGGAGTCATTCGCCACTCTTGGTGAATTGGTCCCACATACGGGGAGTCATTCACCCAAGGTGCCAAATAAGTCAGGCCACCTTAGCTTTTTGAGGTGGGTTTTCGGGATTTTTGGTGATTTGAGTGATTTTTAGGTGAAATGAGCCTCGAGATCTGAAATAATGAGTCTTAGGGGCCTATAAATGATTATTTAAAGGATAATTAATGCAAGGGCACCCAAGATAGTCTAGATTAGACCAGGGATTGTACTATCTCCAAGAAGAGAGTACAATTATGATGGTCACACTAAATACAAAATTCCTCTAAGGTAGTTATGAGTATATACGTAAAGAAAAATTCAACAACCCTAAGTTTGTAGTCAAATGCTCCAAATGGTCAAGGTCACAAGCATCGAAAATCTCATTTAGGATATCCAAATCCTCTTCACTAAATTTAGGTTCATCCTTAGTTGTGATCCATTCTAAATCATAATCAATCTTTTTCTGGATAAATTGGTTGATCATCAGCACTACTTGAGGTGGATAATTATGAATGCATAAGTTTTGAACCTACTAGTGTATACCAAAAAAATAAAAATTATTAAAAGTCCTAATAGGAAAACTTTTCTAACCTCAACTTTTCTTCTAATTGAAGATGAAGGCCAAACCACTCATCTATTTTGGCTCAATAAATTATATTTCTTATAGTGTATATGCTCAAATACACCCCAAGAACATTCAAATTGCCATGATCCAACAAAATGATTTAGTCTTATGATCAAAGTACTCGGGAATCATTGAATTATTGTTAGATTAGTCACAAAAGTAAAAATTATCAATAAAGTCAAGAGATTGAATTCAATTTGTGTTGAGTGCATGTCATCATTACCTAACTTTATAATCACAAAATATTTGGTTCAATATTTGAAATTGCCCAAAAAAAAATTAAAATTTTGTTTATCTACTACTTGAACGTTTAAAAAATGAAAAAAACCAAATGTAAAGGCTTTATATAAAAACCCATCTTCCATGTGAAAAAACCATGTGTTCTCAATTACTCACATTTTTAACAATTTAAAAAAAAATGAGTCAAATTGACACATCATAGGTCGTGTATATGTTTAAACATGATACTTGAATGTTTTCACATGTTTTGGTAATATGTTTATGAAGAGGAAACAAAGTCCAAATTCATTAATGCTCTTTCTTAAGAACGATAAATCTCAATATAAATCCCTCTCTAGTGTTTTAGTAGGAAGTTAGCAAGAGTAATAGCTCCATCTCTATCCTAATTCCATAGACTTTGTGTAATGCTATATGGTGGGTGGCACATAATTTTGTTATCCCTTCTATTTATAATACATGGTAATCACATTTTACATGTTCTGTATGACACCCATTCTTATTTTGAACTGGTATAGTTTTCCTTTATTTAAGTAAAAAAAAATTATAATAGTTAAATGTAAATAAGAGAGAAAATATAAAATATTATATTAAATTATAAGTGAGAAAATTTTGGTAAGTTGTGTAGAGAAAAATATAATAAATTTGTAATAGAGCAATCTAAAACGTTGTGCAAGTCCAATAATCTTTATAGTAAAAGAAAAAGATATTTATTGCATGAAATGATTTATTGAATCTTTGTTTCAATATGTAAGAAATCAAAAAATTCTATTTTGTTCCATTCATGAATATGAATTCTATTGGCAGAAGGGTTAGTGAGGATTGAAGAGTTCATTTTAAAATTGGGTGTCAATATATAAATTGCAAATTTTAAGTTCATATTAAATGTGATTTATGCACTACTTAGTGAATGTTGTTTATGTCTTGGAGATGCTTCAATTACTAATAGTCGAGGTTTTGAATTAATTACACAAAACATGGATTAAAAAGAATCACTTGTTAGAAATTAAAGTTTTTAAATATAACAATTTTTTGTATTAAAGATAGTATAATAACAAAAAATGCATTCTATTTGATATACCTTGCCTCAAGGTAGATACACTTAGGCTATTGATCAACCTATTCTATCATCTATATATAGAGTATGAGCATAAAACAACATATTCAAGGTTTCCTTTTACATCCAAAATTTTGGAGATTACATCTTTACAGTAACAAAACAAAATATAGAAGGATTGCAAATGTTATAAATTGTTGTGCATAGTCATACAAAAAGGAAGTGAACATAACATATTTAGAGGTTCTTGTTTTGAATACCCTCCTCTAGCTCCATCCAATATTCTTCAGCCTTAGAGAGATCTTCATTAGATCTCACTTCCTCTATCGTAGAATTATTTCCTTCATTCACATGGAGTCTTGCTCTATGTATTTCACTTTCATTCTTTGGCTTACCAACAGATGTCACTTCATTGAAGATCTTTTGCAACTCACCTAGAGATTTTTCATGTTAGAGAGTTTTCATTTTTATAATTCCATGTGTGAGCCCCATAATTGATTTCCTCTTTATTGTGCCCTCAGCACACATGCCCCATTCAGAATGGGGACCCTCTCTTTCCTTTACCCTATCGGGTCATTTTATTGCTGCCTCATTTTGTGTGCCCCTGTTTTGGTGTCCTAGATGGTCAGCATGCCCTGAAGTCTCATATGAAGTTGACCATGTTTCCCCCCCTCAAAATTTGGAAATTCTTGAGTTCTCATAGAGTTCCTTTGGCATTTTTCCTTTTGCCAAGCGGCCTTGGAGCCCTCCGACTCTGGCTCGTCGGGTTTCCCTTATCGGATTTTGAGTTGCATTTTCCCTTTCAAACGGTCGTCGGCCCACTTCCTTCTAGAGTCTAGGTCCCACCACCTTAGCCGTTGTTATAACTCCAAAGACCTTTCGACCATCCTTCACATGCTCCGGGCCCAGTCCGCCGGATTTCTCTTCTCGAGATTGCATCATGCATTCGCCGCAAATGGTCGATGACTCCCGTCTTTCCAGCCCTCGGACCTTGCGCCCCTCTTTGTTGTTGATTTTCTGCTTGGTGTTTTGGATGGCCTTGAGCTCACATACTTCTGACCTTCGAGTTCCAGATCTCCCGCCACCGTCTGAAATTCAAACTCACCAACCTTCTACCATGTCGTACCTGCATTAATTAGGTACATTAAATGCACTTAGGGATATAAATAAACCATGTCAACCTGTCATTGTCACATGTTAGGATTAATCAGAGAAGTTGCAGATACCTCCCAGCCTTCGTCGATCGTCACCTTCGTGCATGTCACCTCCCTTAGTTGTTCCTTGCGGATTCACCAGTTGCATTCACCAGGTTCTTGAGGTAGGTTTGTCATCCGCCTTCCCGTAGTCCTTTTGGTTATTTTGTGTTAAAATGATGGATGAAAAAGGGCTAAAATGCATTTAGTTGATAGAGGAATGATAGTGCTACAAAATCCATGTCATTAAATACCAAGAAAATCTATAGAATCGCTAAGTATATGAATTTAGAACTTCTCCGCCCTAATTTAGTTCTTCAAGTAGGGCGTTCACGCCCTCTGGGTCCAAGTGTTCTTGTCACCATTGAAAAAACCAAATAAAACACAACTTCAAATGGTGGGATGTCTCCTCGGGTCTGCGACCCTGGAACTCCCTTGATGGACTGTCGTGGTGACTTAACAAGTTGAATGAACTCCCTATCTTTGCTTGTCAGGCCCGCTCCTGAGGGATTCTGTCCTCGAGATGTCATATCCCTTTCACCATTCCAAATGATGTTTCTACCCTGTTTGCCTGAGCCTCAGAGCCCACCCTTCTATTCATCATTGGGATTAAATAAAACTGACAAGTCCTGAACGTTTTTTGGATCCTGATCCGTGGAATTCCATCCCTAGACCTCGTTGTGACTTTTCCATTTCTAACGGCCATTAGAGGACTATCTTCTGGCCCTAAATCCTGAACTCCTCAGTGCCGCATGAGTTAAAACAAGAAAATCCAAGTCCTTACCCTCGTCGGGTCCCAACCGTCGGACTTCCTCCATCGGGACTCCGTCCCGTCTCGGCCTCACAAATAAGAAAATCAAGACCATCACTCCGGCCTCCGAGCCCTGATGCTCTGATCGTTGCCAAGAATTCAACAAGGAAACATGAGGAAAAATCCACGCTCGGGTCCGGTCCACTGGGTTGCTGCCACCGGACTTCCGTTCGTGGCCCACCATTTCTCACGACCATCTTCCAACATCTTCCTGGTCTTCATAGTTTGAGCACCTCAAGCTATTAAATTGGTTGGCTGTCCTTCAGCCTCGTGGGTTTCAGACCCCATAACTCCACCCCTAGAATGTCATTTTACCAAAGCTGTTCCAAACAACAAACACCAAACAACTTCCCCTCCTCATGGCTCTGGATGACCCAAAGATGGTCCAAATGCCTCCCAATTTGGAAACAAACCTTGACCTGTATGCTCAAATTGGGTCCTCTCCTGCATGAACATTTCAAATCATCTAAATCTAAAGACGGGACAATCCATCTGAACTGCCCTACCTTGTTCGCCCTTCAAAACAAAATTCTGACTAGAGAAGTCTGACTTTTGGGGCCCAGACTGTCCAAACTCCCTCCAGTGAACAACTGATGGAAATTTTGACCAAATGTTAGATTTTTGGACGATGAATTTTCTAATCTAACAATGTTTTGCAAGGATTTGGGTAACCTCTTATGTTTTCATGCTTGATTATTCTCACCTTGCCTTTGTGTGTAGAATATATGGAATCAGGTGCAGAACCCTCGGGGGCAGTCACAGAGAAAGATAAAGGAAAGAAAACAGGCAAAGCTCCTCGTGGAAAAGAAGACAAAGACCAAATGAAATACCAGTTCCAAGGGGCACCATTGCAATCTAAGGTCACCACCAATTGGAAAGAGGTATCTGACACCAACATTGGACATGTGGTTCAACCCTAAGACAAAAAATACAAGACTGATCAGAGGCAGCCGGATAGCTAAGGCTACAAGTTTCCCTCCCTCTCTTACTGCCCCTGAACTAGTGATGGTTTGCAGGGAGGCATACCAGCCAGAAACAAGAACAATAGTGGATAGGGATGGGAACGTGTTGGCTGACATGTCTTCCCAAGGAATAACAAAGACCTTTCATATCCCTGTCTTTGGGGAGATGCAATTTCCAACCATAAAGGAGTGCAAAGAAATGTGGGATGAAGACCTAATGAAATGTAAAAAGATTATAAATCAATATTGGCTCAAGGATAAGAGGGGTAGCGCTGCAAAGGTTCCTCAGGAGCTCTTTCATAGTGAATTTTATGAAGACTATCATGATCGGGTGACCTTGCTAAGTAGAGTGATGGGCCTCCTTGCTATGGCCTATTTTCAAGAATGGATGGTCTACTTCATTGAGCACATTCTCTGCGGAGAAGAAGATACCACATTTTACTGGGGAGGAATAATCAACAATTTTTTTCACGAGCACGAGCAATTCATGAATGTCAAGAAGACCTCCAAATTCTACATGACATCCTACCTGGTGTACTCACTGGCCGAACATAGGCAATACAGTGGTTTGTTTAGAGCTTCAAATGAACAACTTGGCAAGGAGCTTAAAGTGAAATAGATAGTGGGGTAGCTGCTACATCAATAGGAGAAACATCAAAATCTCGCCACTCACATGCTCAAGGAAGAGAAAAGAGACTGACGAGCAGCAGTCTAATCCAAAAGTGTATGCTAGAAAGGCCTTGGAAGGTGAACCTTCCAAGAAACATAAGAAATCAGGTAGCATCATCGAAATGCCTGTAATTCAAGAAAATCCACTCCATGAGGGAGAGGAAATGGAGACTGATCGGCCAAAGTCTCCACCTATTGTATCTGTTGCTGCAATAGATTAATGATCACTACCGCTTCTTGTTTGAGTTAAAGAAATACCTGCTCACAATTAATTGGTAGAACATAAGGCTCCTTATCCTCCGGTAGGAAGCATGAGGAATCTATAGAAAATAATACACTATGGGTATCATGTCTTTGTGTACCCTCAAATGCTTCATACCATCTACACTTAAAAATACAACATTTAAAAGAGCGGTAATCCAACTCAATAATTTCTTGTATTTTCCCAACATATTGTACATTCTCTTCAATTATATTCTTATCTTTTGAGCTTGATCAACTGGATTGCTTGAAGTCAACCGTGATGCCACAATCAAAGGATCATCTCTTTATATCTACACTTTCTACAGGATAATGTCAACCATATGCCCACATTGCTAGATATTTCCTCACCTATGAAAGACAATTTATTTAAGTGAAAAAAAATATAATGACAAATATTAAAATAATTAATAGTGTCAAAACTATAAGGAAACAAAATTTTGTAAAATTCCAACTGTACCTTTCTTTCACATCCTCTAGACATGCTGATTTCATCTTCTGTTATGTTTGAATCTATACTTGCATCTTCTATTTGATTTTGAATTTATTTAGTAACCCATTCTAGTGTGAAATATTTTCCCCATTCCCTAAGAAGATCAATGGGAAGTGGATTATTTCTTACGTTCAATCTCTTAAATTGTCTCCTTGCTTCTAACACATCTTCTCTCTTTTTATCATACAGATCAATCCATTTGTTCATAAAGTCCATGTGGTACATAATGAACTTGTCAAGTATAACACTTTCGTCTACACCTATTACATGTCAACATGTTTATTTCAAAATCCAAATGTCATGCTGTTAATTTGATAAATAAATTATAGAGTAAATTAATGATTGCAAGAAAAACAACCACACTGATCATGAATTTACTTACTAAGTTATACTTGAACACCATTAGATTGTGTTTTTTCTCCATCAATAATATCTGATGCTCGTTCTTCATCCTAGAATTTTGGCTCATCTTCAAAATCCTTACCAAGGAATTCACATAGGAAGAAAAATGCTTCATTCAATATGCACCCTTCAACCATGCAACCCTCTAGATGTGCCTTTTGTTAGACATATCTTTTTAGATTTTTCATATACCTCTCAAAGAAAAACATCCACCTCGTTGATACGACACCCACCAATTCAATTTCATTGCCTAGGTGTATAAGTAAATGGACTTGTAGGTCCATGAAACTTGTAGGAAGCTCCTTCTCAAATACACATACAATTTCTGCAATTTCCTTCTTCCATTTTGGCACTTCACATTCGTGGATCTCCTTGGAGGTCACCCACCTAATATAAGAACAGTAAATTAGTATGAACCTTTAGTCAAAAATTAAAATACAATATAATATCTCTATGTCTCTCACACATGAACATTTCATATAACCACATACCTTTTAAATGCTGACAATCAACTTATGACATTCCTTAAGTCAACTGCAAGCCCCCTAATTGCCAATGGCATGATATGCTATCAAAAAAATTTATGAAAAGGTCATTAGTATTTTTTTCTCACACAACAAAATATTAAAATATATTTAGTAGTTAATCAATGTTACCAATAAATGTTAAATGATGATATATAATACCTTCATAAAATTATGAAAATCATGTGTTTTAAATCTCGTGATATGTCCATCAACTGTAAAAGCTTTAGCCAATGATGAACCATAGCCAGTAGGTGTCCTTATTGAATGGATGAAATTTTTTAGTTGGTCTAGCTCTTTTTATTTTCAAAATCCATGGAGCTTCTGCATATGTTTCATTTTCCCTGTTTTGGCCACAAATGTTTTCTATCAATTTTAGTACTCGAAAGAGAAATATCTCTCCTCGAAGACAAGGTGTCCTTCTCTTTACGTGATATATGTCGAAATATAGAATCTGGGACATTTTTGAAGATGTGCATAGTATCTAATAGGTGAGATATTAATAGATCCTTCCAGTAAGGGAGCTCATAAAATATGGATTTCCTTTTCATTCCTTCTGGCATATTAACTACAACTTATTCTGGTTCTTGAATTGAATCACCCCGATCAAAAAAATTCTCCCAAGCTTTCAATTCAACATCTTCATACTTCTTAATCCAATCACCTAGACCCATAATCATGGGAGGGCCTCTATTTTCAAAATTTCCCTCAAATTGATTCTTCAAGCGATTTCTAAACTTATGATCTAGTGGTAGGAAAACCCTATTGTTTGCGTAAATAAATTAATTTAGATCTTTAGAATACCACCCTTAATTTTTTTTGTAAATATTGGACATGCAAATATCCCCTTTGTTTGAAGCCCTACAATTCAATAAATATTGTTAATAACATCAAAAAAATAGTATAAAACTAAGTATGAAAGTTGGGATGAAAATAAATTAAGAGTGTAAATACGCAAATATTTTATCTTACTAGAACAAAGACCAAGTCCTGGGAAATCATGAGTAGTCCAACATAGCACACCATACAACATGAAGGACCTATTTGTAGGAGTTGTCAAAACCAACTTCAGACTCCAAGAACACCTGCATGCAAATGGATACCTATCACAAGGAAGAGAATGGATGGAGAAAACAAACAAGGGTTTGAAGCTCTGAAAAATGGAGAAATTATCTTATCAAAACAAAAAGGAATTGTGAAATATACAATGGATCAATCCTTAAGAAAGAGATCATGCAAACCCTAATAGAAACCCTAATAGGAAAACATTTAATAATTAATATAATTATTAACTGTCACTTTATGCAAACTAAAGTGAAATCTTAAGAAGAGAATAAAAGTAACTTAATCAACATAATTAAGTTAAAACCTTTACTCTAACACCCCCCCTTAAGATGAGCAAGAGTGAAGCTACAAAAAAATGCAAAAAAGCAAAGGTAACTACAATGCAAGAAGAAAAACATGGGTCCCGACAACTAGGCCAGATCAGGTACCCAAATACAACCAAATCTCTGTAAAGTGGAGAAATAAAGAAAACCTCATGGGAAAAGTTCTACTCCAAAAAGAGATGCATAAATCCATGAAGAAGATCACTGAAGCAGAAGAAGTTGCAAACAACTATCGAAAGATGACTACTATGGTGCTGAAGAACCTCCTCTGAAGATAAGATGATCAAGATCAAGAAGACAACAATCTGCATGAGTGCTTCAAATGACACTACTCGAATCAGATGGCAAACAAAGGCAAACACCTGGAACAAAGATAAAAATGGCACAAGTACCAATACTCTATCAAGAAGACAACAATCTGCATGAGTGCCCCAAACAACACTACTCCTATTTACAATATATGCAAACGGAGAACCAGGTCAAAAGTTATGAGCTCGGGACTGAAAGTAGCTCCTATGACTTCAAGTGGTTGTAGAATGTACCAAAAGAAAAATGAAGCAATGAAGCCCACACCACTGGAAAGTTGACAGAACCATCTTTTTGACGATATCTCATTTTCCAAAAAACGATATCGTATGCCCAAGTTACGGCCTCTGGACGAAAACAACTCCAAAGGGGAAAAAAGACAGTGCTGCATTAAATTTGACGGTCATACGTTCGTCACAACAAAAATACGGGATTAAATTTGATGGCCAAATGACTGTCACCGCAAAGGCGCAATTGGGATTTTTACAGGAAAAAATTATCTTTTAAAATAAAAAAAACTGTGATTTTTTTATTTAAAAAAAATACATTGATTTTTTTATTTTTTATTTTTTAAATCTAAAAAAAAACAGCAAAACAGCAACCTTTACTGGGCCGCGGCCTGCCAGAGTACCTGTCATCGGTGATACTGTTAGACCGCCGGTCAGAAGTACATTGACTGGTGTACAGAAGGCCCGCAGGCCTGCGGACGCAGGTACCTGCGGGTACCCTGTACAAGGGCCTGCAAGCCCTTAAACTACTTTTTGATTTTATAAAAAAAAATTGCGGATGAAAGAATTCCAATTTTTTTTTTTACCAGGATTTTTCTCCGAACCGCGCGCAAATGGACGGTCGTACCTGCTAAATTTTTTTTGCCCCTCAAATCAACTTTGTCCAAAATGGATGAATGAACAGTCGATTTAGGGGTTTTGGATCGCTGTGGACGCAATGGTGAGGTCCGTTTGGACTCAAAATGCTTTGAAATTTCAAGTGAATCCTTGGATCATAAAATGCAAACCCCAAAATTATGAATGCCTGATCCAACCCTTGTAGCTCCAAATAGCTCCAAATTCTTCAAACAAGAACAAACATGCAGCAGGAAAGCTCTAATACCATGTAGGAGTTGTCAAAACCAACTTTAGACTCCAAGAACACCTACATGCAAATGGATACCTGTCACAAGGAAGAGAATGGATGGAGAAAATAAATAAGGGTTTGAAGCTCTGAAAAATGGAGAAATTATCTTATCAGAACAAAAAGGAATTATGAAATATACAATGGATCAATCCTTAAGAAGGAGATCATGCTAACCCTAATAGAAACCCCAATAGAAACCCTAATAGGAAAACATTTAATAATTAATATAATTATTAAATGTCATTTTATGCAAACTAAAGTAAAATCTTAAGAAGGGAATAAAGGTAACTTAATCAACATAATTAAGTTGAAACCTTTACTCTAACACTATTTGATGGAGGACGTGACATGTCATACATTCTTATGCCTTTCCATAGCATTTTCATATCATCAATAAAAGGTGCAAGATAAACATCCATGTTTTTAACTTGATATTTTCTTGGAACAATGAGAGTCAGCATAAGGTGCTCCTTTCTAACACTCATCCATGGGGGAATATTGTATACTATCAATCCAGCTAGCCAAACACTATAATTTGTGTTTAGGAAAGAGAATGGGCACACTCTATCAATTGCAAGACCAAACTTGATACTACGTGGTTCATCTTTGAATTTTCTTGGCCATTTTTCCTCTATGTGTTTCATTTGTTTGGAGTTGACCAAAATTCGCATGAATCCATCTTTACTCTTGTTCTTTGCATGCCAATCCATCAATTGTGTGACTTTCAATGAAACATTCATTGAAGTCTAGGTATAATTGGCATGTGATGTAAAACCTTCTTTGGAACTGTAGGACCTTTTACATCTGTATGATATCTCTTCTCTTTGCATACATGGAATTCTACCTTGTTTTGATATTCATCTTTGTACAAAATGCAATCATTTTTACATGAATGAATTTTCTTATATTCAATCCCCAACTCAACCAACAATAGATGTGCCTCTCTGCAAGTTGATGGCAACACATTCTCTTCAAGGAATATTTCAGTTTTTAGTGCCCTGTAAGATTGCTAGAGATTAAATCAATTGAATGTTTGACTTATGATGAACATGTTTGATATCTTGATCTATACTAGGACTGTTTATATACAATATATGGTTTTAAAATCCCCTTAAATAAATATAAAAAAAGTTGATGAAGGTTTACAAATTATGTACACCAATTGATAATGCAAAGTAAGAAATAGATTTCAACTCACTTTTGTAGGGTAGTGAATCCTTTGTCTGACCAACCAAATAGTGACCTGATTTCTAATAATATTAATGTGCATGCTAGTTTTGAGGTTCTACTTGCACCCAATTTGAACACGGGTGTCTTTGATGCTTGCTTGATGGAGTCTTTCAGGTTGTTATCATCAACATTATGTTGGTGGTAATAACCCCTGCTATCATCATTATTGTCAACCATGTGATCATTATTTTCATCATTGTTTCCATCCCCAAAGAAACCTGTAAGAATTTTATTCAATCCTTCTTCATGCACTGCATTTTCACTATCATGATAATCATCATTAAGGCTAGGTGGAATGTCACCAGTATATGCAGATCTCATCAGCTCTTCAAATTTCTCAGCTGGTAGTATTCTCTTCAATCTTGCTCTTTTCGCCCTAGTATTGTTTAAAGGATGGTTTGGATCATCCTGTCCAAATATTAATAACCAAGTTGGATCTTGGGTATTACTATGTGTTTCATCAACATCTTCTACCTATCAAGAAATACAAGCATTATTTAATGTTTGACAACAATTGGATAAATCATAAATGTATGACTTTCAAAGAAATATTATAATCAAATATGGCTTAAAAAATAAAAATAAAAATTGTATGAACATATATACATCAATTTAATAATGGAACATTATTTTATATACTACCTTTTTTATACAATAATTTAAATAAAAAATAATTTTGACAACATAGTTTATAAAACATCAGTCCACACTCATTTATTATTCCTTGGTTTTCTGCCCTAGAACATCCTTAGGGAGACCTTGTTCTTCCCTTTTCTTTCATGTAGGAGTTCATTTTAAGAAGGGGTGATCAATAAATAACTCATACCCAATGGTAAGGTCCATAATAGCCTTAACCATTATCAATCTATCAACCTCTCTTTCCATATCTCCTTCTTTATCATTTATAACCTCAACAAATTGACAATTCAGTCTTACAGTAGGGTCCCTTCCCTTACTACTATTTATAAATCCTACAATATTTTTGTGTGTATGCAAGCCCATATATATACATAAGATGACCTCTATTCATTTCTTTTCCACTTTCCAATAGGAGATGATGTGTATACATATTCAAATTTAGACCATATGCTGACATGCTAGGATTATATTCTACTAGCCTTTTCCATTCACCACTGTAATATGATGGATCATAATATGAAATTAATATCCTAGTGGTTTGTTCTAAATTGATACTATGTTTAGATCCCACATGTATATTTTGGACAATAAAGGCCTAGATTTTCTCCATGAATATTGGAGGGTCATATCATGTAGCTATATCCCCAAAATTGAAACACCCCATACACTCTAGGTAGTTGTTGATCACTAGGCCAAGCACGATATAGTCAATGATCAAATTTCTCTTTGTAAATTTATCTCAAACTCAGGGGAAAGTCATCATATCCATCACATTCATTCTCATAGGGTATGTAGTCCACCTTCCCCTTGTCTTTAAGAAAATTATGCATCTTTAAACCGGTTCTTGTTCAGTTACTAGTTTTCATCAATTCCTCATCTTCTGAGCTAGTATATTGGCACATATTTTTGTTAGATGTATCATTTGATAAATGATAATTTCTCTCAAGGATGGAAGTCGATGATCCAATAAACTTTAAACCAAAAAATTTATCTTGCAAGTATCCATTAAGAAAAAATTAGTTATTTAAATAATATAAAACAATGTTTAAATGGCATATACATGTTATTTATATCAAATTGGAAAATTCCTTACCACAATTCCTATTGGATTTGAATCGATTATAGGAGGAATACTACTGAATGGAAGCTCATCATATATGTAATGTCTTTGTACAATAGCTCGTTTGAATTATTTCTTTCCACGACATTCGGAACATCCACAAACAATAATTTTCTCAAAGTATTCATCCCATGTACTATAGTCTTGACCAACCTCTTGTTCAATGCAATGATTTTTTGTGTTTTTAGGACCCATTGTCATATCCTCTTCCACCCACTGTCCTCTACGTGGTTTAACAATTTTAGGTCCACGTCCACGTCTTTATCTTTTTCTTTTGCTAGTTGAACGGTCAAGCTTTGCATTTGCTCCAATATCCATCTAAAATAATCAACAAAATGTGTTAATTTATTTCAAGATTGGATAATACATTATAAATTTCAATAATACTATGAAAAAAGATGGACGTATCACAAAATGCCATCAGATCATTTTTTCCTAAGTTAAGTCAAAATTTGAGTACCTGATGCCTCACTTTATCTGTTGTGTCCTCATTTGATATGACATGATCTATTGCCATGGCTTTGTTTGGCCCCTATAATACACAACATAGTAAATAATGTTTGGTACACCAATTATATAATTTCAACGAATATTCTATCCAACACTAAACTTCACTTTAGACATATATTTGACATATTTATATCATGTTTTTGCCATCCTAATTTTAAAATTTTTCCCTTGATCATAGAATCACATTTAATCACCATTCCTGTTTATTTTCAACCAATAATTTTGACCTTAGAGGCTTCATGGAAAAAAAAATGACTTTATCTCCTCTATGTTGTAGCATTTGTGAATTCATAAACACCTTCCTCCTTTGGTTGAGGTTGCTTTCTCTTCTTACCTTTATTTTATCTGTAGATTTCATTGTCATATCTATTTCCACCCACTTTCCTCTCTACAATTTAGTAGCTCTACGTAGTCCACGTCCTCTATCCATGGCCTTTGGATCTTGTAATACACAAAAATGACAATAGTAACATAACAGTTGCTCACCAAGAGAATATTATTCAAATTATCTTGTTAATATGCTCACTTTTCATTAAGACACACTATGAAAAACAAAATAGGACATTGCAACATTTTTCTCTTCACAAAAAGTTTACACGCAAAATCTTGACAACTAGAGGTCAAATCTTATGATTACAAGATGACTACAAATTCACATAAAAAAGACATTTATTTACAAGATGACTACAAATAAAAATAATTACTAATAATTTTAGTTGAACATACCTTCCATGGTCCCTTGTTATCCTGAATGAAAGAAAAACTATTACTAATAATTTTAGTTGGTTCTCCACCTTACACTTATTCCATAAATTCATTAAAACCGTAGATATTTTCTATTTGAAAACTAGAGATTGGATTCCTTATTCTTGATTGAAACCTACTTTAGGATGGAATGATGATATCTAATCAAGGATGGAATGATGAGATCTAACAAAGTGTAAAAACATGTCAAAATATGTAATACATGCATGGATAAAGGCAATAGAAAAATACATATGATTATACATGATGAATGATCTATAAATAATACATTAAATAAGGGTGGGTTAGTGGGATAAAAGAGATTACACAAAAAAATCCCAAACCCTAATCAAGATAGTATCAATGAAACATAGATAAGGGGTGCATCCAAGCCCTAATAAAGTATAAAATGAATCAAATCTACTTAAAAATGTTAGATTTATAACCTTACTGTAGAAGGATAAACTCTAAGGATGAAACCTGAGTGTGTTTAAGAATCTTTGGTTCATGAATTTATGTAAGGAAAAATAACATGCCTCACATAAATATCCCAGGTACATTAATTAAATCAAAATGAATAAATAATATAACCTACCCAGGATAAAGAGTTGAGAGTAATAACACCACTAAAATAAATGCTCAAAATTAAATAATAAAACTAATGGTATTTATTTATCGACTTCCATGCAAAATACATCATTTTGTACAAGTAAGTGCTAAATTAGGCACACTTTGTGTCACCTTTTACGCCCCAAAGAGATTACATTTAGGGGTCAAAGTTGGTCCTAAAGTTAGTGCTAACTACAATGACTATAGCACCAGCTAATGAATCAAAAATGAAAAATAAAAAAATCCCCTAAAAACATGTCAAAAGTTTGGAAAAAAATGTCATTTTTTCCATCGAGCTTTCTGGAAGCTCTCTTCTCAGCCACCATAGTGTTTCACCTGGAAGTTGCATCTGGAGATTTCATGGAGTTTTCTAAGTAAAGAGATAGTTGGAGCCACGTGTGGTAAGCATTTTATTTTTACTTCTAGCTAGTGTGACTTGTTTTTGTCCCTTGTATCATGTGTGACTTGCACCTTTAGTTGGCATCATCTAGTGTAGGTAGGTATATATATGACACTTCTATCAATTTTTTTGGCAGATTTAATGTTTATTTCTCTTGTAGGTTGTGTTAAAATTAATTGAATTTGGTTAGGTACCCTATACACATTGGTTTTCATTCTTCACAAATATTACAAACATTTTCCTTTTGCATTTAGCTAGTGTGATTTGTTTTTATCACCCACATTTTAAATATTGTGCTCATTAGTTTTCATTCTTGTCAAATTTTACAAAAATCATGCATTGGCACCTTTTCCAAATTCCATTTGAAGTGATAAATACTTCCATAGAATTCAAAGCCACAAAAATTGTATGATTTTTTTATAGTTTAGGAATGATTGTGCCATTTGTGCCACAAAAATTCTCTAACGATAAAAAGTAAGGTTTTGGCTAGGGGCTAAGGCATACTGAAAATAAAAAAATCTGGAATCCTCACCATATACCCTTAAAGTATTTTTTTGGGATATTTAATGTCAAAAACCATTTGGGGTTTAAAATTTTAAATCTCCTTATAAAAAAGGAGAGAAACACCATATGGCCTTGAATGTTTTCAGAAAAGTAGAGAAACCACTTTATGTTGGCAGTAGATGCAAATGTGAAGTTGCTTTAAAACCTTTATTGATTGGACTTGATCCACATGACATTGCTTCATTAAAATTTCAATCAACCTCTGTAATGCCCTTTTTATGCATACAAATGCTCCTTGCATTGCAAACATATCTGAATTGTACTTTACAATGATTGACTATAGCTATGCATAAAAATTCTCCTTGCATTGCAAACATATTTGAATCATTTTCTTGATAGTGTGTAGTTTCATACCTAGTAGTGTGTACTTTGTTTGCCTCCATAGACTAGACGAAAATAATTTTCCCTAGGTCACCTCAAAATGTCAAGCAATAGAGATAAGGGAGAAAAGGGAGCAAACTCTAGCCACAATGAGGTAATTCATTGTCAATTTATAGATTTTTGAATGTTTCCATTGTTTCTTTGATTTTTAGTTTTTAGTTTTTTAATTCTAAATTTAAAAGAATAAATTCAATTTAACTATGCACAAATAAAATCTAAAAATAATTCAATAAATTTGATATAATATTATGAGAAAATTCAAATACCTACGTACTCTCCCATGCATCTGACCTCTCATATGCTTTTACAAGCTCTTTCCATACTTTCACACTTACATCAATTGGCCTTTTCTTGAGCCTTAGCTTGGGAGGGAGTTTTTTTATCTTCTTTGTTTGGTTTCACCAAAATCTCTTGCAGTTTTGAGACATTTGTAGCTTTGTCTTCTCTACAGACCAACCTGTGCCAAATTCAATCTCCATGTCATGGATAACTACTTTTTCAGTTGTATTGGTATCTTTGAGAATGGAAAATGTAGATGGTCTTTGAACCATTGAAGGCATGATTCCTTCAACCTATTCACAAATGTTTTTTCAGCCTCTATCATTCAGACTTCCCTTGAAACCACATCGTATTCTATCTTGGTATCGTAGGTACCAATGGAAGATGCAAAATAGGGTGTGGTGGAAAAATTCTATGTCCCAAGAGTGGATGGGACATTGGAAGTCTCTGCTCCTTGTTCCACATTCCTAGAGTTTATTGTTATTGATTTCCTCTTGGATCTTTTGCTAGATCCAGGACTAGTTGGGGAATCAATTGATTCCCTTTCACATGGTTGATTTGGTTGCAATGTTTCAGTTGCTTTACTAGATCATTTTTCTATGTATCTGGCAAGCATTTTCAAGTCCACACCATCCAATTTGTTCACTGCCTCTACCCCCAGATACATAGAAAAATGATCTAGTAAAGCAACTTAAACATTGCAACCAAATCAACCATGTCAAAGGGAATCAATTGATTCCCCAACTAGTCCTGAATCGAGCAAAAGATCCAGGAGGAAATCAATAACAATAAACTCTAGGAATGTGGAACAAGGAGCAAAGACTTCCAATGTCCCAGCCACTCCTAGGACATAGAATTTTTCCACCATGCCCTATTTTGCATCTTCCATTGGTACCTACGATACCAAGATAGAATACGGTGTGGTTTCAGGGGAAGTTCGAATGATAGATTCTGGAAAAATATTTGTGAATAGGTTGAAGGAATCATGCCTTCAATGGTTCAAAGACCATCTACATTTTCCATTCTCAAAGATACCCATACAACCACAAAAGTAGTTATCCATGACATGGAGATTGAATTTGGCACAGGTTGTTCTGTAAAGAAGACAAAGCTACGAATGTCTCTAAACTGCAAGAGATTTTGGTGAAACCAAACAAAGAAGATAAACAAACTCCCTCCCAAGCTAAGGCTCAAGGAAAGGTCAATTGATGTAAGTGTGAAAGTATGGAAAGAGCTTGTAAAAGCATATGAGAGGTCAGATGCATGGGAGAGTACGTAGGTATTTGAATTTTCTCATAAGATTATATCAAATTTATTAAATTATTTTTAAATTTTATTTGTGCATAGTTAAATTGAATTAGTATATGTTTCAGGACAAGGCCTCCAAGGCTCGACTTAACAAACTTCGTGCCATGCATCACAGTGGCCATAATGGTTACATGCATTGATCTGTACATTTGTAAGTATATTTAATATGTTAAATGATATATTTTTATTTCCTAGGAAAAAGTAAATGATTGCATATTAATTAGTTTAACTAGTCCATGTGCCATGTTTTGATAGGAGGAGAAATATGGCTAACATCAAAAGCAATTTGAAAAGGAAATGTTACAAAACAAAAAGTGGGAAAATTTTGTAATCTGGATGGAGAACAAGGTATCAATAGTTGACTTTCAATAACTTAGTTGGAAATTGTTGTGTTAATATGTCAATTTTCAATTATTGTGTTGAGTTTCAATAATATTTGAAGAGGTTATAGAGTGATACTTGAGACAAACAGTTACAATTTTACTCTATTTGTTGTTTGGTTTCTATTGGTCTTCTTGTCTTCTTGTGTAAATCATTGTAGCAATCAAGCTAACAAGAGTGAACTTTATGATATTACATAAAGGGTGAATAAGACCTTGTCTTTACTCTAAGACATAAAGCTAGACAACAATGAACATTAATGAAAATATCTTTTGATAGCATTCTCATTAATAATTCATATAAAATGTATGAATGAAGAGACAATGACCTCATGAGACTTACATATTTAACCTAGATATGTTCAAAAACCATACAATTGACAAAATTGGCTATATTAACTCAAAACCTAAGACATCGACTCAAAATGAATTTGCGTTGTGCTTTCTACTTGCATACCCAGCTCTAGAATTCAACAAAAGACTTGTACAATTGGCCTTAAATTCCCTTTTATAGAATAAGGGAGTAAAACAAGCCTCAAGCCATGTTGTACACATGTCACCCTCTCATTGGATTGTAATACACACATTCCCTTTTGTAATTATATTCACATCTTCAAAATGGAGGGAAAAAGTGAGATGAAATATTTCCATTCGATGAAGAAAACTAACCCACCTTTGAGAAGGCATTCTATTGGAGAGAAGAATCTTCTAACCATTGTAGAATATTCATTCCTAGAGCTAAACAAAAAATATGAAAGAGAAAGAAAGGTCAACCCAAATTAGCATTCAAATTATCAGTGATCGATCTCTACCTATGGTGTTTCCTATAAGAGACACATATTTTATGCATTTCAATTTCTTAGGACAAACCTGTATTATACTTGACCAAATGTATGTGTACTCTGCCTTTGTGTTCATAAATCCAATTCATCAATAAGAATCATTTCCATTGTTCATATTCATCATCAGATGGCCAATTGAAATTAATGATTTCATCCATCTTTGTTCTATATGGAGCATATTTCACCATCACTAAAGTTGACTTTTTATCAAAATCCTCTAAGAAATTGATAATGAAAGACAATTTCTTTAGAGAATCCTTCAATATAGCAATATCAACATGTTCACAAATTGGAATTTCCTATGAGGCAATAGTGGTATCCATTTGGTCCTTCCACACCTATAGAGGCTTTACCTCATCGTATGTATGTTGGATATTCGGTAGTAATGTCAACTCTGCCTCATCATACTTAGACTTTAATTCTCTAATCCTCTACTCCAATGGAGCGACATATCCATGTAACTTTTGTTCCTTTATTCCATCAACATATTTGTAGACTGGGATCACTCCGGGGTATCTATATTCCTTCTGTATATCCCCCACCACCATGAATTTCAAATCACTAACCCTTGGAATCCACTTATCCAAGATTGGGATAGCTATATACCTATCCCTCTGGGAAAACCTTATTGCTTGTAACATTGAAGATTAATTTGCATGAACAATATTTAATTTTATTTCAATCCTCTTGTTCATATGTTTGAGTACTGTATGAACAATATGAGTATTGTTCTCATACATTGTATTTTGAGTTTTCTCAAGAAATTTATTATGTACCTCAACTTGTTGAAGTAGTTGATCCCTTGTAAGCTCATTAGTTGCATGTGGCTCCTGGCCCAAGTTGTATGGTATTATGGTCATGGGATATTATGACAAAGTAGAAGGTTGGGAATGTTCCATTGGAATGGTCGATGTAGCTTGGCTTGAGCTAGTTTGTCCTTGAGACTTAAACGTCTCCACATGTACTTTCCAAAGTGCTAGCTCCATTTCCAGCTTAACAACTCTCTATTGAATCTTATCATATTCAACCAAAAGATCATTATACTATCCTCTGAATGAGTCCTTTTTAGTAGTTAAATTTTCTATAATTTCTTTGGAAAAATTGGCAACATTCACCATTACGTCTGCTAACTCTAGAGCTGGAGTGTCACTAACTCTTCTTATAACCAACTGTCCACTAAAGTAAGTTGGTTCTACCACAAGTGGTTTCCTAGATCTTGTAGAAAATGAAAAAATGGCCAAGACATCCCATTATTCAGTAAATGTTGATCCATTGATTGCCAACCTAGCTTCTTCTTCATTTTGAAATAATGGCCTTTCAGCTCTTCTTATGGTGTCCAATACAACAACATTAGAAATGTCCCATTTGGGAAATAATAGAACTCCACTTTTATGCACAAGCGCCCTTCCTTCCTCAATTGTAATAATTTGAAATTACTTCTTCATGGATTTCATTAAATTTTCTTGGATAACATTCTCAGGGAGTTAAGGATGTAAACTCATCTCCCTGGCTACATTCTTGACATAAATTGGAACCTTAGCCCTACAAGAAAAATCTTGAAATGCTCTTGTTTTAATGAAAGAGTCATCTTCCGTAAATTCCTTACAAGCTTCATGTCTCAAGTCATCCAAGTAGCTTGTCCCACTCAATTCCCATTTTCCCAATCCAAGGCTAATTTCTGTAGTATCTGCTACAACTTCCCTTGGAGGAGAAGGCATTCCTTGCTGCATATCCTCAGGAGTGTTTAGTATTTCTTGTTCCTCGATGTTTGGGTAGTCAATATTTTTGCTCACCTCAACTTTTTGCTTCTTGGCTAGTGGGTGCTTTGATGGAGAAAGGTCTTTTGGGGGTGAATCAATCTCAATAACAAAAAGCGGAGCTTGTCTATGAGGTGATGAAACAAACCTAACTGGAGAAGCTACCCTTGACCCTTATGAGGTAGTAGGGGTTTACAATGTCTGTTGTTTCTTAACAATATCCTTCCTCCTAGAATATATTCTGATATTTTTTAGAGGCTCATAGGAAGGTTTTTCATTCTCATGTGCGAATTCCCCCTCTTCTACCACCAATGACTTCCCCTTATCCTCAATTGTTCTTTCCCTTCTTAATACACCCACACCACTTTCAATGTTTTCCAAAACATATTGTACTCTTTCCCCACTCTCCCCTGATATTTGGCAAAGGGTCATATCTAGGATCAGACTTCATGGCATTCTCAACCATCTTTTTGAAGGAAAGATACATGGCCTTCTTTTCCTCTTAAACCTTGAAATCCAAAATATTCCTGATAACATCTTCAGGGTAGTAGAAGTTATGCACAAATACACTAGTTCTTATCCTTTCCTTTACTGCAACAATGAAACCCTTAGGGTCATGGTTTTTAGGGTGCATTATCCTCAAGCCATAGGGTTCCAAGATCTTAACAAAAGCTTTCCACCCTCCCTTAACCATCACAAAGTCTGTAAAGGTTGCCCATTCAGGGAAGAAAGACCCCTTCTTATGATTTTTTGGAAGATGTGTTATTTGTGTAGCTCCTAGTTGTCTCATTATTTCAATAAATCCAATCCTCAAAGATACATCCCTTGGTAGCACATAAGGATTGCTAGGTGTCCCATATACCCCAAATATAGGTGTATCTAGATAAGGAATGATATCTCCTCAATTATGAGTTATCTTCAATTCAAGCCTTCTTTCCATAGGTCTCAAGAAATCATGAATCTCCTTTGGGATCCTTGGTGGATCATGAATCAAGGATCTCCTCAGCTTGGAGGCAAAAACATTGTGAAAGACCACAAAATCAATTTTTTTATCATGTTTGTCCAAAATCTTGGTCCAACACTGAACCGACAGCTCAAGACCATCCTTTTTCGTCTTCAATGACATATCTCTGCCAAAGAATTTTGTTCCCTTGTATAGAAACATATGCATTAATAAGGGGTACCACTAGAATTGAACCCAATTATTTTCGTCCTTAAGAGAAACCAAACCCTTGTGCATATGCTCTGCCAAGTAAGTAGCATAATCATAGACCATGTTGAAAGCTCCATGCTAGATATGTCTTTCCATGTACACATATTCTTTTGGCACAGTTTCTGGTGGATCAAAACCAATGATTTGGAATAAGGAATATAAGGTCTTCTTAAAGTAGTTAGTAAAGTATTTCACAGGGAAAGGTTCCCTCTCATCTTTGCCAATCTTTATTTGTCTCTTATTTTTTCCATATCCTGTGATAGTAGTATGTATTGGAAGCATTGTGGTTCTGAATAAGACATTGGTATTTTCATACTCTATCCTAAAAACATCCAGGTCAATAGGGATCATGTCTTCATTCCACTTAGACAAGTCAAAGACTAGCAATTTCTTCTCTAGTAATCCTGACCATCTTAGCGCCATCAAATTCCCTAATTACCCTAGAAATGGGGTCATACCTTGTTGTAATGTCTTTTAGCAAGTCCACATCCATATAGAAATTTTGGACCACAAGTTTTCCCATGTCTAATCTCCAGGTATTGCAAGTGGGAACTCTGCAATTTCTATTTCGAACTAATTCTTGAACATGTGCCATCTAGTGAAAGGTGTTTTAGCATCCTTGATATAACGTTGCTTATCCAAAAACCCCTCATAAATCTTAGGACCATAAAATATTACCTGCCCCTGAGCTTTCTTACTTGTCAAGGGTTTGAGCTAGTCAACAATATCCTGAGAGAGTAACCTGGTTGGAGTTTTAGAACCAGACCCTTGGGCTTTGGGAGCCATGGAAAATTAGGTAGGTTCAAAGTAGGCTAGGGTTTTGAAGCAGGATAACTCAATACCTAGTGCTTAATTAACAACAAGCACAAATTGGATATACAGATTTTGAAGCACAGCATAATACCACACTTATGCACAATTTTAAATCAAAACAAAGCAATTAAAACATGCAAGCTAATCCAATTTAAAAGAAAGAAGCAAAAACCTACCTTAAATCAAGATTGTTTAAAAGGTAAAGCTTGTAATTTGACTTATGATTTTTTTGTTCACAAGAAACCCTAATTTGTTTGAGTTGCAAATTGAAATACTTCACACGATCTCCTAAAGGCTTTGAATTTACTTGCAATCCTGAATTGTGTGAGGAAAATAAGTTTTTATGTGCTTTAATTTCAAAAAAATAGCGGCTACATGTGTCCTGTCCACCATTATTGCTCGCTCGTACACAAAAAATAGTTCAATTAGCTATGCATACAATTTTGAATAGCATTCATTGATCTCTTTCCAAGATGGCATAGAGAATGGTCGAGATCAAGTCAACATGGTTTGAGTTTTATTTGTCTTCATTCATTACCTCATCGACCAATGAAAACTTGCTAATTGGAGACCATATCATCCTCTCCCATGGGCTCCACCTCCTTTCCCAAGCGAATGAAATAGTCCATGTGTCCATCATTCACAGACCTCACAAGATTTGGAGAGTAATTGTCTAAGTTGTTTGAGGTGTGCAATATACGACCAAGATTTACCTTCAATACTACGGGTACACACGTGTCAAACATTCACCAACCTCGCATCATTTCGAAGATCAATATTCAAATCCTGCAAGGTTTGCAAGCAACGATTGGGATACGACCTTCAAATCGGATGGGAAATATTTCTACACATGCAATTAATGTTAGTTTTAAAAGAGGTGCCATGACTAGGTTAACGAGATTATAACCTATGAGGAGGATGTCACAATCAACTAAAAATTAATAACAAGCCCAACTTAGGAAAAATTAAATGGGGCGATATAACACTAAGTGATTGACAAACCTATGCAAAGGGGACAATAAATATATGACTTAAATGACTGGTGACTGAATGAGAAAGTCAATGAGGAATACAAAGCTAACAAGGTTTGATTCATTGGAGTAAGAAACAAATATCACCAGAACACATCTTGTTGTCTCCCCATATCCCGAGCAAAGCATATCGAAGACACCAAAGTATATCAGGGAAATATGACATGTTGTCTCACCAATGGACTGATACAAAAAAATGATGAAGATGGTTATTAATAAAGTACACAGTGGTATTGGTGAGACATGAACTATCAGTCTGACAAAAATAATGGTTTCCCCGATATAGCGATGAACTGACAAAAGAAAAGGGTATCGGGAGGAACGGTTGCTATCAGTAGAATATAAAAAAAATTTCCCTGATGATCCGATAACACAAAGAATTTTATCAGTGATTGATTTACAAGCCTAAGGTACGATATCAGAGAGACTAAGGGGTATCTGGGAGACATCATGATATCCCACCGATGCCTCGAAGGAAAAACAATGACATACATTCACATTGATGGGAAATATGGATATCGGCCAAAGTAAAATCACGGTTCCACCCATACAATGATAATGATTGATTTTGAGTGATTTGACAGCCCAAGATATCAAGGAGATATTCAAATTAAATGATATCCTTGATGAAAATATTGAGAGAAAGTGGGACATTAATGAACTAGATCTGAGCAAAATATACCTTAGATTGATCACATTTTTGTCATAAAAAATGAAGAAGCTCGTAGAAAGAAGGAGCGGACAAAAGGAAGGTTGATGAAAGAAAGTTGATACAAATAAGTATACCGATCCTAGTTAGAAGGTTTTTCATTAATAAAAAGAACTATAAGAAGAAGCTAGGGTTCTCACAACAATGGATGAAAGCTCTAGGACACCAAAGAATAAAAAGAAAAAAACAAAGGCCAAACTCTTGAATCAATATTTAATAGACCAATGTCCTAGGTCGAGGTTGAGGCCTAAGAGGAGTGCACAATTAAATCCTTCTATGGAAAAACTATGGGATAAACACAAAGACCTAGGGTATGTTTGAACATCACAAATAGGGTATGAATTGTTCATGTATCACTACATAAAATAGTATAGGTTCTAACCCATGTGTAATCCTTGGAGAATGAACCTAGGAAAACTAGCTGTACCTAATGTATTTATCAATGTGGAATTGATCAAAGCACTAGCAAACAAATATAAGCCTAGGAGATGATTAATTCAACTACATGATGGGTCTAATTTTATTATCATCTCCAAAGACTTTATTTCTACTGTTTTCCAATTAGATTATAGTATGCACCTCTCATTCACAGTGAAGGACCTAATAACGAAATACCACCACATGAATACTAGTTCTAAAAGATGGAAGTTTCCCCTACATAGGCCCATAGAAGATGGAAATCAACTTAGAAAATTTCCTCACAATGAGAATCCTCCCTTTCATGAGGAATTGTTTGAGCAATACTTTCAGTACACATACTATATTGCAGGACAAGTATTGGGAGTGGAGGTCCCACCTCTTATGTCATTAGCCCCAATGGTGTTAGCAGCATATGTGCAAAGTAGAGATGCAAGGTCATTTGATTATGCTGGCTACCTAGCCAATGTTTTATATCAAGGATTGGAGAAAATTAAAAACAATACTCAATTTATTAATTTCAAACATTATTCTTTGTTCATGTATGTAATTTTGTATGAAGAGAAAGCTAGAGGGTTTTGGGGAGAGGAGCTAAGGATAAGAGACATGGATGAGGATGAAAAATTTAAACCAATTCAGATGTGGACATCAATATGGGGCAATAGATGTGAAAGATCCCATTATCTGTATTTTGAAGAATATTTTGTTAAACCCTTGCTGAAATTGTTAGGATATCCATGTGATTATAACTTGTCTCCTGAGACAAAAAGGTTCCTTAGACCTAAGGAAAAGGATCCCAGAAGGAAAGTGAACCACAATTGGGGAGACTGGTATACTTATTCTGACTGCACTATAATTAGAGCATACATGTTTGAAGGAGCTCCATACTTGTTACCAAAGACTGTTCTAGATAGAGTAGCTTATTTGGAAATTGTAAGGACATTAGCTAAATCAGATGCTAAGCATCTTAAGGGGAACAACAAGCATAAAACACTGCATCTAATCAAAGAAGCTAGTGATAAAATGTATTCAGGATCAGGTTACAACCCAGATGAATCTACATTTTTGATTTGGTCACTATACCCTCAAGATAAGAGACATGCTATTATCAGAAATCCAAGTTAGGTATTTGGACATCTCATGGTGCATAGATTTTGGGATACTAATCCCATTGAAACTGTAGAATTGAACATAAATGTAGAAAAATTCAATAAATCCCAAATTGAAAAGCTGGTGAAGGATAATGAAAAACTAAGGAAGGAGGTAGTTAGTTACATAGACAAATCAAACTCTTCTTCTTCATCAGATTTTTTTTCTCCATGGGTGGATTGTGAAAAGAAAGTATTAGATGCAATGGCAGATGTTATATATTAGAGGTGGTGTCATGAGAAAGCTCAGAAGAAATGCAATGAACCAGAGACAAAAATCAAAACTACTAAATTAGAGATGGCTTTTGAGATGATCAAAAAGAGATTTGAGAAAGTAATAAATTAGGCTGATTAGTATTGGGACCTCTTTGAAAATCTTCACTCAACTTATCAAGAACATGGGAAGCTACAAGAAAGGGTGGAAGAAAAGAAAGAAGAATTGGTCAGGATAGAATTCATGGATGAATAAATACTCCATAGATATAATGAATTAGTCAATAGACATGAGGAGTTTCATCTTAGAATCAAGGCTGATCTCGATGACTTCAAGCAACCTTTAGATATGCCATTTCCTATGTTCTTTGATGATGGGGGACTTAAATAAAAGGATCAATGGAAGGATGAGTTATTTGAGATATTACCACAAGAACTTGAGATAATCAATGACGAGGAAAAGGTGTTGGATAACGCTCATAAACAACTTGAAGGAATCATGTATCTGGAGTAAAATATGACGGATTCCTTGTTGAACATTGACATTCACATCAAAGAGGATTACATCAAACATATGTCAAAAATGCATCTGTTCATTACTAGAAACAGAAGGGCTCTAAGTGTGGAGAAAGAAACTTTGCATCAAGACACGCATGTTGATCAGGCACTTCATCATGGAGAAGAGAATCCCACCACATCATAAGAAGTCATGGGTTCTCTACGATGAATAACATAGCAAGTGTTTCCAGCTAGCATTGCTTCATTAAGTTAATTTTCTTATGTTTAACACATCACAATTAGTTACCTAGAACATTGAAAATTATCCTTATATAATAATTCCCTCCGTCTTGTTGGCTTGTAACACTCTTGATGGTGGCTACATGAAATCTGATTTTGATTCTTCTTCTACATCAAAGGGTTCATATCCTTGATCTGACTCTTTTGAATTATCAGAATTAGAATCACTAGCTTTCATATTCAAAAATTCCCAACCACCATCTTCAATAAATTTATCTGGATCATCAGTAATAGTCTTCAAAATTGGCTGCCAGTTCAAGTTCATTCCGCTTTCATAATAATTTATATCTATGGAGTTCAACCATTTCTTGATGCCATTAAGGAAATATTGAGGAATGGTGTCAATATGGAGTACATCCTGCTTGAAGTCTTTGAAAAAAATAGCCATATCAAATGCCATTTTCGCAATTCCTACTCTCTCAAGGTTAACAATCTCAATCTCACTAATTGTGATTACTAAGAAAGGTAATTCCACCAACTCTACCAAATAGTTTACTGTAGGAACAATAAAAGTAGAGGATTTGAAAGGAACTCCATAAAAACCAAGCTCTCTAAATGGTATATCAAACTCTAGTTCAAAATATTTTAGATGAAGCTGCTCCCATAGCTCTATTACTCGCTTGACAAATCCTTGAAACTTTGCATTGATTTTATTTTTTATGTCCCTCTCTTGTTTTTCTTCCTCAATTTCATCAGGATCATACATTGACCTTCTTTCCCCTCCTAAAATTTGGACCACATACATTACCTCCACATAAAACTAGACATCCTTGGTCTTCTTGGTTCCCATCATGATATGGTTATGCAAATGAAAATGAAACAAAGTAATCATCTCCTCCTTTGATGGCTGGAAGAATGCATGCTTAATGTTTTGATACATGATATCAACTCTCTCTTTTTCTTTCATGGTTGAATACTCAAATCCATTATGGTGGGCTTCCAGAGTTCTAGTCATCTTTCTTCCTCTTCCACCAAATGTTGGCTTGATCCACAAGTCTACTAGCCTAATTGGCTTTGTTTTTGAAAGTTGAAGTTTCTCCTGAGTCACCAGTGTAGCTTTCTCTACCTTTTCAGACTCTTTCATTGCTACAAATCATCTATGGGATTTATTAATTTGTACCACATGGTTGATGTGCTTTGAATCCTTGGCTCTAAAGGAAACTTCCTTAACATAAATACTTCTAGGGAATTTCAATGTTGGCATGTAGTTGCCATTAAAGCCGGTACCTAGAACAATGAAAATTATCCTTATATAAGAATTCCCTCCATCTTGTTGGCTTGTAACACTCTTGATGGTGGCTACATGAAATGGAACCATGATGCTATATATGGGTACCAAAACAACATCATTTTTCGTATCAACCTGAATCATGAGCTCTTTAGAAACGGGGATATCATCCATATTTTTGTAGGAAACCATCTCAGTGGATGTCTTGGAAGAGCCATGTTCATCTCCTACACCAATGAACCCTACAGCCAATCTTCTTGCAGTCTCCTCATTATTTTTTCTTGCAAGTTCTACTTGTTATTGTTGGTGTTGCTCTTCTTTAGTCATCTCCTGATTATCATATCATAATCTTGCCTTGGAGATGCCTGATTCTCCTCTATTTATCTCAGCCTTGGGTTTATGTTTCACTTCCTTGTCTTCATCACCGTCATTAAATGAGTATGTAACATCAGTGTATACTTTGGAGCTAACCCCAGCTGCATTTTCAGGCCCTTTATCCTTAACAACCATAGTGTCAACAAGGAGCAATGAATAATTCTATGTTTTGGGGTTACTTGTCTGCAACTACAAATTTTGAAACCCAAGTGATACATTAAATTCCATTCCACCCTTCACAATTTTTCCATTTCTTGAATTAAAAATTAAACCAGACTCTCGAAATTCGATCCCTATTCCTATTCCTAGAGATTTTGTAAGATGAGGCAAAAGTTCAACACCATCTCTTTGAACTACCTCGATAGTTTCCTTATACTAACATACATGAACATGATATGATTATATATATGAAAATATCACTTAAAAAAAATATAATCAAAGTACAAAATGTCCTAAAGAACTATTCTCTGTATGCTCAAGTATTGTTGCATGTCATATCTTTCTTACAAATACAAAACTAAACCATAAACATTAACTCTCAAATACGGGGACATATAGACTAGTTAATTCTCAAAGAACCTTTGAAGCAAATTATAGTGCCAAAATGTCCTAGAAAAATATCCATTTCTGAAATATAGGAGAAGAAGATATATAGACCAGTTAACTCTCAAAGGATTTTCGAGGCAATCATAATCATATATAACATAAAATGTAGAGGGTTGGCACTTAGGGTTATGTAATAGAATTTACAGTTGATAGTTAAATTCTATAACAATTTTTTTATGATCTTTACTACCGTTTATTAGAATTGTTGCATATTTTACATCAGTGGAATGACATATTAGTTGTATCATTTTTGAAATTTTATTATGGTATGTTCACTTTGATATGATGTAATATGATTATGGTTTCGTCTCATATTTTGTAATATTAGATATATAATAGAAAAATAAATTATTGCATGAAATAAATTATAAATTGTCCTTTTCATTTTATTTTTGCAGAACATGGGTCTTCCAAAATATCAAGATGATCCTTATCATGATATAGATCCAAAAATTATTGGTTTTGTTGGTACAAATCACATGGCAGAGGATGATGATGACAAAGATATGGAAGACATCGAGGCCAATGACAATGATCATGATGGTGATCATGATCATGAGACAATTTTTGGTAGTACCCAGTGACATTCATGATCATATAGACTGCATCATGGATCATCACTGATATATTGTTATGATGCCTCTTTTCATGGTTACTATCATATGTATCATTTTCACGGCCTATAGTACCATATTATTGAGTTGTATCATATTGACATGTATCATTTTCACTTATATCATTTGGACATGTATCATCTTGACTTGTATCAATTTGAGTTACATAATTTATTATTTTTACTTATATCATTTGTACATGTATCATTTTGACTTATGTCGACTGTTGGACATGTATCATTTTGAAATGTTATTGATCTATTGGCATATTTTAATTTCACTTATTTTAGTTATATATGATGATGATCTTATTAGTATTGACTTGTCAATCTATATATATTAAAAGTGGTTGATGATTTTTGGATGGATATTTATTACGTATGATGATTTTAATTTATTGTTGAGGATGGATGTTGTCAAATTCAATTAAATTATAGATATTTGACTCACTTGTTTTAATTATAGATGATGATCATGTTATAATATTATCTTGTTATTTAATCATATGAGTTAAATAATTAAATTACTTACTCTATAATCATATGAGTTATTTAAGAGGCACAATATATTTAACTAGTTAAATTGAAATAAAACATATTATTTAATTTATTTACTCTATAATCATATGAGTTATTTAAGAGGCATGATATATTTAACTAATTAAATTGAAATAAAATATATTAAATTAATAAATTGAAGCAAAAAAAGAAGCATTTTTAGAAGAAAAAAAGGAAGCAACAATGGAAGCCAAACTAGAAGCAAACCTAGAAGCAAAACCAAAAGCAAAACTGGAAGCAAACCTGGAAGCAAAACTAGAAGCAAACCTAGAAGAAAAACTGGAAGAAAAACTAGAAGCAAAAATGGAAGCAAAACTGAAGAAAAACTGGAAGCAAACCTGGAAGAAAAATTGGAAGCAAACTTGGAAGCAAAACTGGAAGTAAACCTGGAAGCAAACTTGGAAGCAAAACTGAAAGCAAAACTAGAAGAAAACCTAGAAGCAAACCAGGAAGCAAAATTGGAAGCAAACCTGGGAGAAAAACTAGAAGCAAAAATGGGAGCAGACATGGAAGCAAAACTAGAAGCCAAATTGGGTGCTAATTTAGGCACTAATTCTGACGCTATTTCTCGATGCTATTCTAGGCACTAAAGGAGGCACTATTGATTGCACCACTTTTCCAGTGCTATAGTTGGTGCTAAAGTCGGCACAAAAGTTGGTGCAAAATATGGCATTGAGTTTTACAATGATAGAAATATCCAATTCATGAACTCAAATGCACTAAAATCCAATTCTATTTTAGGTGCTAATTTTATGTTTTGTTGTAGTGGAGAATCTTGGAAATTTATTAGTATAAGCATAATTTTTTTGATCTAGATTTCTTCCTCCTTTTAAGGAGTGGTGACTCTATTAAGGAAGATCCAAAAGTTATCTTCAAATAATAAAATAATGGAAAGGGATCAACATTCCAAATTCCAAGAAATGCTTGATGTAGTGTCCTTTGATACAAGAAGGTGATGAGAAAAATGGAATGCTAACAACCTAGGTATGCCAACTCCACATAATTCCATGTATTGAAAAATTAGGTACCTCACATAGATGAGGTGCATCATGAGAATATGATCAATATACATTGGATGATTCAATTGACAATAGGATTAAAGATAGCAGGAGAACCCTTAGGTTTGATTTTGGTAGAGTTGGAAAGGAAAAAAATGCTAATGTAAGAAATAAGGATGCATCTTAGAACTTTCATATAGAAAGTGTATACATTAATTTTCCTTTGCCTCCACATATAAGTAATCTAATGGGTAACCGACATAAAAACTCTCTTACTTCATCTTCAAGAATTGAACAAGAAGTAGAATTTATTATATAATTTTTATTAGGATAATAAATTAGAGAATGAGCCTAGGGAAAGATAATTAGATCAACAACATGATCTTATTGACCATCTCAAATAAATAAAACATGGAATGGAAGAAAATATTGCATTAGGGTAGGCTCAATTTTATTAATCAGATAAAAAAATAAATCAATATCATAATGTTGTTCAACTTGTTCCAAATCAATACTTTCATAATTTACAACATCATAAAAACCCCCAATACCAAAATATAGGACCAAACATTGGGGTAAATCCTAAATACATGCTCAAAGATTTTCTCCAATAAGCTCGTTATTAAGATTAAAAAGATATAGATAAATAAAAAATTATGGAATTTTGAATTGTCCTAATCCCATCCCAACTTAGATTAGAGGAAATGTGCCAAAATTCTAAGGTAGAAATTCTATCATTGGTGAGGACCAATTGAGGAATTTTATTGATGCGATAAATTATTATGAAATATAATATGAAGATGTCATGATGAATCTCTTTGTGTAGCCATTGGAAGAAAGTGCAAGAGAATGGTATAAAATTCTTCCACATAGCAACATAAATTCATCAGATGAATTTATGATATAGGCTTTTTGATTAAAATATGGAGAAAGAGTGGATCCAAATTTTTTAATCCATGCACTAACTAGTAAAAGGAAATGGGTTAATGAAATAGTTTTTGATTTCAAAAAGTTTATTATGACTGTGAGTAAATGCCTCCTCAAGCGAGACCAAATGAGCCTATGTGCCTTCTTTTGTATTGTGGATAATATGATTCAAAATTTGGTTATTGCTTACTGCAAGAAAATAATCCTCAAATATTGAGGGAAGCTTATACCACGAACATCAATATATAAAGTAATATGAGGGAATTTGGTAAATACAAGAGAGAATTAATGTAGAAACCAAGTGAAATAACTTTTGGTAAGCCCCTCACTTTTAAGGATGAATTGGATAAGTTAATGGGAGTCACGAAGGATCTCTCCTACATGTTAAAAAGAATGAGAAATTTATTTCCTCTAAAATTGCTACCACACACTTTAATGAAGGTTAAATATTATGTAATAGGCCCTACAATTTATGATTGGTCTAAAAGAATTGGAGCTATGATATGGGAAAAAGGGATCTAGAGTCTAAATCACACTTTTTCCTGTACATCACAATGAAAGGAACCAAAAATTATCACAAACACCCACTTGGCTACTAACCACTATGGAAGATCCATAATGGTGGATTAGGGTTTTGGTTATTTCTTTTGGGGTTGATTGATTGACTAACGATTGAATCAATTATATAATGTAAATGTGTACTTATGTTAACTATTGAATTGCAATAAACTATTATGATTTTTAAAAATTACAAAGTTGTAACACAAAAAGGATCCCATAATAATAGAGTGTAAATACAGAGGAACCCAACATATAGATTTGAGCTCAAATTGGCTAGATAGGGGCATTGGTGCCCTAGACTTGGAAGTATAGATATTAGGAATCAGAAACCAAATCTTATATGGTCACCATCTATAGGTTCTTCCCTCTCAAACTCAACTTTAGATCTTCATCTGTCAATGATAAATTACACCTTCCCTAATTTTTTGACATGTGATGCTTGAATGCTTGATCTTGCAATTAGGTTTTTGATCCTTTCCCAAATCCACTTCAGATATGTAACCTACACACAAGATATAATAGAAAGGGTTGTGTTGTATAGGGTCTCAACCTAATTCAAACCTCATTTTGGTGTTTCCAGCTCCACAACAACTATGATCATGTAAAGAGTTCTTACCATCAATCAGGCATAAGAAAATGGAGAAAAATAATGATAAATTGAAAAGTACTACAAATTACCACTCAAATCTATTTTCCTTGAGGGACTAAAGTAATTGTACTCATCACCTTCAAGGAGAATTGGATGTTTGATTGGAGGTCCTACAAGTGTTAGCACTCACAAAACAAATGAACATAAAATATGAATAAACTTACATGAAAACTTGATGCATTGCTAACATGAATCTTGACTAATAATATGTACTGTAAACTTTGCTAATTTTGCTCTTGACTACTTTTTAGGATGCTCAATATATATTTAAAATGGGTCTACAATAGGTTGGATAGCGGCATTGGTGCCCTAGTCTAGACCTATTTTGTGGATTTTTGTGTTGGTAAATAAAGATTAAATGTTATTCGTAATTTAATTATGATTTCCCCAAATATAATCATAAAACTGGCATTTTAAGAGCACAAATGGGTCCAAGAACATAAGGGAGCTAAACTTCATCTGAAATTGTCAATGATGACAATTTATGATGTTACATTTAGCCCCTACTTTAATGAGAGTATGAGATTATTCTCATGCTCACACTAAATTAAGGATAAGCTAAGAAGGTTTCACTTATTCGAATATTGAAGAGATATGACGACATTGAATCTAGGGGATGCACTAGCCCCTAGGCTCAAGATTCTATGGCACAACAATGCAAAGAAAAAGGAAAACATACACATGAGGTGAAATACAATATAAAAACACAAAGCATACACAATGAAGACATAAAGAAAACATAAGAAAATATACGAAGTAAACACATAAAAGACACAAGGAAAACACAACATAATAAAACACAAACACAAGGTTAGTACAATAAAAAGGATTTGAGTTAGTAAGGTAAAGATACTTCAAACTTAAATTTGTCTCAAATACCAAATTTCATCCCTCGAATGTGATGTTAGACTAAAATGGTTCTCTTATAAGGACCAAAAAGATATGTTATGCTAGATCACTCATGAGCTACATAGATCCACTAGACAACAAGTTGCATTATGTTAAGTGTCCATACAATATGATGGGTTTTACAAGGTTAGCAAGTTTCATTATACTAGTTTACTCATGAAACACATAGCTCCATTGGAAAAAAACTTGTGTTATGCTAGGTGGTCATGTAAAAATGCTCAAGTTCATGAATCAATAAGCTCTATTATGCTAAATCTATGGACTATTTTTCCAATCACACCTTAGAGAATATAAATTTTAATATCACAAGGGAATGTTTAATGTCATAGGGGACAAATAACCTTAAGGGGTGTACAAAATTTTAATGTCATAGGGAAGGAATTACCTCAGTGGGTGCACAAAAGTTTAACATCATGGGGGGTCATTTAATGTCACACGAGACAAATCATAAATCATTCCTTAGGGGGCATTATAAATAACACCGCCACAAAGGGTGTACATGCATAATGATCACACCTTAGGGAGTATTATGCATAATACCACCAAGTCAACCCACAATACTGTGTCCCAATTTTTTCCAAAGCAAGACATTGAAATCAACTTTTTTCACCAAATTTTCACTTTATGAAACCTATAGAAACTAAACCATTAATAATTTGGAGATGATGTGAACTAGTGATTTGTGAGGATTTGTGTGTAGATTCTAAATATATATTTAAAATTTTAGAAATAAATTGTGATTTTTTATATAACTTTTAATAAACTATTTTTAATAGTAAACAATGTTTTAAAAGTGATGTTTATGTCGTAATGCATAACTTTATTTATTGAAGGATAAAATTTTAATTTTTGAAAATATAAATTTTTAACATCAATATCTAGTGCATCAATATTTTTTCATAATTTTTGATGCATGTTTTTTTAATTAATTTTTGAAGTCAAATTAATTATAATTTGGACATAGGTGTATGTTGTAACACATAACTTGTTTTTTATTTATTGAAATTAATTAAATTTTATTTTTCTGAAATAAAGACATCAGTACCTAGTGGACACATATTTTTTAGGATTTTTTTCTCTATTTTTTATTTTTCGTGTGTGAAACAAATACCTTGATGCTTGGTGAAAAACCTACATTCACAAGAAATAAAAGAAAAATATAATAATAAAATAAAAATATTCAAAATTATACTTTTTGGAGAGATAATAATAAGGGCTACATACTTACAAAATATAATTTCTAAATGACTTTATTTGATCCCTCAAAAGGTAAAGAAAAAGTGATTTATTATCAATATTTTGATAGGTTCAAAGGAGACTCCATTGTGGGTATAATTAAAGACTAGAGGGGTTCTATCGAAGGGGGTTTGATCTAAGGAGGTCTTATCTAACCCTCTTCAATTAAAAATATTTAGATGAATCCCCTCAAGGATTAAATCATTAATCTTTCTAAAAAATATGCAAGTTTAGGTAAAAAATAAGATATCCCAAGTTTGGGACCCATTATTGTGGGATGACCCCACCACAAAAGGGGCACACAAATGATTTTCAAGGACACACTTTAGGGTATATCATGTATGATACCACTACTAAAGGGGCACATGAATTAATTTCAAGGCCACACCTTAGGGGATACAATGCATAATACCACCACTAAAAGGGCACACAAATGAATTGTAAGGCCATACCTTAGGGGATATCATGCATAATACCACCACTAAAGGGGCACATGAATGAATTCAAATGCCACACTTAGGGTATATCATACATAATACCACCACCAAAGGGACATATGAATGAATTTCAAGACTGCACCTTAGGTGATATCACACATAATACCACCACTAAAGGGGCACATGAATTAAATTCTTAGAAAAATCCATAATTGATAGAAGGAATATGTCTCCTTCCTTAAAATTTTGGTGTACTTTATAAACTAATATTTTAAGGAGAAAATGGATGAAGAGGGGATACTTTAGAAATGATACACACCTCATAAGATTAGTTATCCTTGTCAGGCCCTAGTGTATAGATAAGGACAATCATTGCAGATATTATTGTGTTGCTCCTCATTGATGATATTTGGTTCCAAAAAATTCTTTTTTCCCCCATGCATGAAAATGAGCATCACATGATACTACAAATGCCACATAGCAAGGAGAAAAACCATAATAACTAATTTATTATTTTGTATGGATCCACATTGATATCATATAATTGAATTAACCAGTGTAGTTTTCTTTCTAAATCACAACAATCATTAGTAGAATTCCCGAACATTTGATGATATGCACAAAAGGATGAATTATGTTTTATTTTCTTATTAGAGTTTCTCTAAGAGGAGGTGGAAGAGTTATTAATTCCCACTTCAAAAGTGCGCATAATGTATGCTCTATCTTAGAAAAGGGGTGTAGAGTGGGAATGAGTCCATCTCCAATTGAACATGGGGTGGTGTTGGGGTGGAAGATGGTGTTGGGGTGGAAGTTGGAATGAATGTATTATGCAAAGATGGAGGTACTTGGTATCCAAGTCCTACTATAGAGGAATGCGATTTTTGTTTTGAGAGATTATGAATTTCATGTTCATTATTTGTATTTGCACCTTATTTAGAAAATGATCTTAAATCCATTACCATAACACTTTTCTAGGTCAATAGGTGCATTATTAGTTTCACTTGCATGAGATGGATGAATAATTTTTTCCAAGAGAGTATAATTATTGGTATGTGAAGGAGAATTATTTTATGTATATGCAATGGGTGAGGGATGAATTATAGAGGTGTCTCTTTATGAGAGGAATAAAACATGTCAAGTGAAGGTATGATAGGATTTGTGGACTTTTGGCTAAGGTCAATCGGTAAGATCAGAGGATGGTACATATGGATTCTTCATGATTGGGTGTTATGTTTTTAAGGAGAATGTTGGTTTGAAGGGTAGGAAAGGTATTGTTTAGGGATCTATCAATGATATCTTTCTCTTACATCAAGATATCCTCATTAGGAGGTATACATTGGGAGATAAGGATACATAAAAATTATCTTCTATTGGAGAAGTATTACCAAAGGAAAAAATGAAACATCAACCAAGGAATTCAAGGAAGACATAATTTTTTCTAAATAATACAAACATTTTGAAAGTTCTTTACCGAAAGTAACAAAATTATATATATACTAAAGTGCTATAGAGAAATGCACAAAAAATGGGAATATATCTAGATAGAAAACTTAGATAGACTACTTTCACTGAAATTTGATCGAAAACAATTTGGACAAGGGTGCTAGCACCGTAGACCAGAGGAATTAAATTCCAATGCTTTAAAAATGTGGAAATAATTTTTAGTGTTTAAAGGTCTAAAAACTGTAGAGGTTCAGGTCTAGCAAGAGGCAAAATCTTGGTAATGCACACAAACCTAAATTTCCTATGTGTAGTACACAATTATGCATGAAATTTTATTTCCTTGAAGTAATGCACTATGCTCAAAATATAATTTCCGGATTTTAATATGCAGCTATCGTCTGGACCTACTTTGAAAAATTTATAAATTCACACTTATTTATCATTTAAAATAATAGACTATGCAAATATTTACTTTTTCAATGCTTTTCACTAAAATATGTATCCATAAATGACAAACTAAATCAACCTAATATTGCAATTAGATTCTAATATCAAAAGATTTGTAATTACAACAAGCACCAAGTTCACCAAAATATGATGTGGGAAAAAGGGATCTAGGGTATAAATCATGCTTTCTCTAACATCACAATAGAAGGAACAAAAAATGATCACAACACAAACTTGGCTACTAATAACTATAAAAGAGCTAGAATGACGAATCAAGGTTTTGGTTCTTTCTTTTTAGGGTTGATTGATTGAATAATGATTGACTTAATTTTATAATGTAAATGTGTACTTAGGTTAATTATTGAATTACAAAAAACTATTATGATTTCAAAAAACTACAACACTGTAACATAGAAAAGGATCATAGATCAACATAGTGAAGAGATAGAGGAACATGACATATAAATTTGAGCTAAAATTGATGGAAACCGGTGTCGAAACCCTAGAATTGGAAGTATAGATTCAGGAATCATAAATAAAATCTTAGATGGTCACCATCTATAGGTTCTTACCTCCCAAACCCAACTTCGAAGCTTTGTATGTCAATGATTAATTACACTTTCCCTAATTTTTTGACATGGGAGGCTTGAATTCTTGATCTTGCAATTAGGTCTTCAAACCTTTCTCAAATCTACTTTAGATGTGTCACTTGCACACAAGAGAGGAGAAAAAGAGTTGTGCCATATAGGGGATTTCTCTAGTCAAACCCCATTTTGGTGTTTCCACCTCCACAATAAATATGATGATGTAAAGAGTGCTTACCTTTAGTTGGGTAGAGATAAATAGACAAAAAGAATGATAAATTGACAAGTTCTGCAACTTACCACTCATATCTTCATTCCTTGAAGGATTGAAGTCATTGTAATCATAACCTTCAAGGAGAATTGAATGCTTGATTGGAGGTCTTGCAAGTGTTAGTACTCACAAAACAAATGAACATAAAACATGAATAAACTCACATGAAAACTTGATGCATTGCTAACATGAATCTTGACTGATAGTATGTGTTGTAAACTCTGCTAATTATGCTCTTGACTTCTTTTTAGGATGCTCAAATTTTCAATAAATTCACTAGGATTTATATAGGTGAGAAAGTCTTTTATTATATGCATTTCTTGATTTCTCACAAAATTAATTATCAAAATCAGACATATGAATTTAAATTTATAAATGTTAAAATGTTAAAAATAATATATTTAAACTGGGGCCAAAATAGGTTGGATAGGGGTGCTACCGCCCTAATCCAGACCAATTTTGGGGATTTTATAATAATAAATAAATATTGAATAGTTATTTCCTAATTTAATTATGATTTTCCTAAATATGATCATAAAACATGTAATTTAAGAGAAAAAATGGGTCCAAGTACATGGGGGGAGCTAAAGCTAGTGTATAATTATCAAGGTTGGCAACTTACAATGTTATAGGAGATAATAATAAAAAAGTGATCCAAAGAAATAAAAACCAGGGGTATTAAGAGAAAAACACCCTTGATCCCTTGAAGAAGGATCATGTAAATTTTCAACAAGATTCATTTTGGTTGGATATATGTTATTTACCTCATTAGATCAATCAAAATGTGTTATTATTATAACACTTGAAGATGATAGAGGATTCCAAGATAATGAAGGTGTATCTCAGTATCATGAGGATGCCAATGTTAATCAATTGGATGTATACTAGGATGAGTAATTATTTTTAGTATAATAATGATATCCATGATGTTCCATATGAACTACCAAAAAATGACTTCAATCAACTCAAGGAACAAATGAGACAAGGGTACAAGAGAAAAAAAATCCAATAAAGATATCAAATCTCTCACTAAATTAGCTATCTTCCAGGTCTAAAGTGATTACTAGATAAGAAAGAGGATAGTAGTTTCCAAAAATCAAGTTGACTGCGTGGTTATCCTAGATATGCTAGTGACTGAAATGAACAAGGGAAAATAGAAAGAAAATAATGTATAAAGAGATGTTGTTAGGGGTGTAGGGAGGTCACCACCTAGGAAGAAGATGCATATGCTAGATGTATCACTGCAAAATAAATATGTTCCTAAGAAGAAGATTTCTGATGTGTCAACCAACAATATGAAAATTCCAAAGGCTATTGGAGATAGTTCCAAAATGAATCAAGTGAATGCAAAAACAAAGGAGAGTATTTAAATTATCTGAATAGGGTGGAAAAATAGTCAACACAAACAAAATTGTTGCTAGTGGCTAAGTAATTCCTTTCATCATTGACACTAATGTTGTGATAGTTCCACTCTCCACTCCTTTACCTTCGTACTAGTGAATTGACATGGCTCAAGATTTGAATGAATTAAAAGTTAAAGTTCCAATTAGGGAGTTGTTGAGGATTCCTAAACATAGGGACAATGCATTAATTTATATCAATGCTCCTATTATTTTCAATTAGCAAAATGAACCTATAATTGTTCCCAATAACAAGGAAAATAAATTCAACATAAAAGAATCCATTGAGATTTACTTGGGAACTATATCTACAGATAAAAAATAAAAAATTGACCCATTTTACACTTCTTTTCGGATAAATGGTTGGTTGGTACATGATGTATGCTAGATTTTGGGGAGTCCAACAATGTGATGCCATTAAAATTCATGAACCAACTAGGCATGTAAGTTTCAAAATCTTATGGATTTTTATTTCCATGGATTCTCGTGAATTGAATGTAATTGGTATGGTAAGATGCAACTTGTTACATACCTAGGTAAATTTTTTAATAAATATTATCATTGTTTATTTCTAGCTAAATGGGGTATGATGTTACCTAGGAAGTGGGTCACCTCAATTGGTGGTAGTATTTAGATGAATTTATCTTATGCGACTATACCACTACATGAAAAATAGGTCCAATTTCACAGAGAGAAGAAAAACCTCAATATTGTGGAGAATCTAAATGAGGCAGAGAATCAAGTTTTCTACTTTGATCTGGAGCGTGACTATGTTTTGGAATTTTATGATGATGTATGTGAGAAGCTAGTTGATCTTGATTTATTTCCTTCACCTCAATATCCAAGAAATGATGGCATTTTGAATATGATTTTTGATGGTGCATGTTCAAGAGAGGGCAATGGTGCATGATTTTTATTAGTGTCCCATAAGGGAAAATCTATAAGTTTACCATTAAGTTGAACTTTAAATGCACCAATAATGTGGTAGAGTATGAAGTTCAACTTCTTAGTTTGAATGTGGCCTCCAAATATGAGATAAAATGAACTAGAGAAAACAATGATTTATAACTTGTGTCTCAAGTTAAGTGCACATGTATTGTAAAAGAGAAAATATTGAGAATGTATAGGAATGTTATGTGTGATGCCATTGAAAAATTTGATGCATTCAACAATAAATGGGTTGAGAGGGATAATGATGTGATATATTATGTCGTTTCTATACTAGCCTCAAGATTTGATGTGTTATTTACCTCCCCATAATGCAGGTGTGATGTTGAAGTTCTTACCAGGCCTAGTATTCTAGAAAAAAATTGCAATTGGAAAGAATTCAATTATTATCAATAGATATACGAGTTCTTGAATTGCATTGATCAATTTGAGAACCAAAAAATTGATTGGCATCCCATGGTGGAGAAATATGAAGGTAAGGAGATTTTTTTTGGAAATTAAATTATTAAACTTAAAACAAATACTAATCAAATAGGTCTTGTTTCTTTATAAAAAATATTTGGTAAAGTCGATTGTTAGTGAAAATGATATAGAAGGTGTGAGTTTAGGAACTGAATTAGCTCCTAAAATGATATAAATTGGTAAAAGGATTTAAAATAATCAAAGAATTAAATGTTGATATCATTATTAAGAAGGTATTGAAAATAATTTTCTTGGCCTTATGATGAACTAAAGGCTTATAGGGAATAATTATTCCAACATACCATTCTATTGGAGATTGATACAAAGACAATTATATAGAAAAAACATCTTATCAACCATACTCTTTCCCGTCAAATACAAAAATAAATGATGAAGAATAAAGAGAGGAATTATTAAATCAATAAAAGATTTAGAATGGATATTAAACCTTGTTCCAATAAAAAAATAATGGGGATATTAGGCTATGCATGTATTTTAGAAATTTAAATATTAAGTCTCTCAAGGAAAACTATCCATTACCTAGTATGGACCATTTTCTATAGTGGGTAATCAAGTAAAATTTGATGTCAACGACAGTTAGATTCTTAGGTTACAATCAAGTCATATGGTAAAAAAATATGAGCAACATAAAAAAAACTTCACCATGCGCTAGGGAAAATTTGTATATGTTTGAATTCCATTCGGCTTAAAGAATGTTGGAGCCATGTTTTAAGGAGCTATAGATGCCACCTTTATAGGCTTTATAAATGAAATTATGGTAGTATACCAAGATTGTTTGACTACATAATCCAAGGATTAGAATGATCACTAAAAATATTAGGAGTTAATAATCAAGAGATTTTTATAATATGGGTTATCTTTGAATCCCAAGAAATGTATTTTTGGTGTGGAAGAACACAAATGAGGATTGACCTAGAAAATGTAAAATAAATTGACCTTATATCTCAACCTAAATAGTTTAGATAGTACAATTATTCTTTTGGTAGATAAACTTTGTTAAGAGGTATGTTCCTAACTTTTCTGAGAAGAATAAGGTCATTTCCAAGGTTTTAAAGAAGGGGAAATCATATAATTGGGATAAGGAATCAAGTGATTCCTTCTCAAAAAGAAAAATGTACTTAAGAGAGAAAAATAATAGAAAGACTAGATTACTCTAGGCCTTTCCAGTTATTTTATTTTCCATCATTTTAAACTATTGATACCATTTTTATATATAGAATGGTGAGGGATATGAAAAACCCTTTTCAATAAGTCTTTATGAGATGCTAGATTGAAATAATCTATAATGGAAAAACATTCATATTATTTTATTAAGGCTATCAATAATTTCAAACCTTATCTCCTAAGATGCAAGATCATAGCCTTTGTACCACATACAACTGTTAGAGACATATTTGTGTAGTAGGAGGCATCAAACAAAATATGTAGATGGATGAACATCTAGGAGTATGACATGGAAAAAATTAACTAGGTTGGTCAGAGGCCAATGCCTAGCCAAATTAGTGGCTAAAACAAATTTGGATGTTGCTAAAGCCCATCAGGTAAATTTTGAATCCTCTTTTGTTCCATGTCAATTGAAATATTATCCTTGGTATTTAAGGATATTGTATTTTATTTGGAAAACCCAAACTATCCTCCTAATTTGAACGATAAGGAAATAGATTACATTAAAACTTGAAGCTCAAAGGTGTGTACTTCTTGAAATATAGTTAATATGGAGGAAAATTTATAGTGTTCTCCTAAGATGTTTAGATGAAGAGTAGTCTATTAGAGTTGTTGAGGAATACCACCAAGGATTATGTGGTGGGAATTATCTTGCAAAAACCACTACCCATAAGATTATGAGAATGGGTTACTAGAGGCCTACTTTATTTTGGGATGTGGCTAATCTTGTGAAAGGATGTGATTATTTCCAAATGTTTTTGGTAAGTTGAATTTTGTAGGTGAAATTTCCCTTACTACCATTTCAATAGAGGTGTTGAACTCCCAGAATACAGAGGTGGGGGGTGAATCAATATTCACTAAAATTCATTAACTTCATTGATTTAAATATCCATTCAAAGCATCACATTAAACTTCCAGTAATAGAAATGTACATATAAATCATGCATCACATCAAGAAACACAAGAAAACCAGATTTACATGGAAAAACCTTGAAAGGGAAAAACCACAGTGAAGATTAGCTCACAATATATTATATTGGTTACAATAGAGATTACAGAATGGTGGAATCATTGTCTAAGGACTCATTATTTAGAAAGAAATAATGAATCACCGCTAAGGGCTCACTGAAAAAAATAGAAAAAGATAGAGGAAAGGGTGGATCATTGCCAAAGTGAACTACTAATAATGCATCTAAAACATGCCAAAGATATAGTTCCAATTGAGCTTTGAAAACTGACTTAACACACTTCATACTTCACCAATACACCTTTCACACTTCACATTGCATAAGATTCCACACACACACTACTCTCACTCATAATCATAATTCCCACAATGAATCAACCTTGCATATATACCACAACCAACCAAAACATCAATTAGGTTAGTCTAATTACATGAATCGTATACCACATAACCTATGAACTTAAAAATTTAACACACACGCCTTGTAGAGAGAACCAAAATGTGTAAAACTAAAAAATAGGTTGAAATGACCTATAATTACTCTTATAATTTTTATCCTTACATAATTCAACTTTGCATGACTCCAAAATCCTTAGGTCGACACCTCATAACAAAACTAGTGAAGCAATAATTGAATAAACCAACTGTTCATTTACAGCTCGACACATAGACTACCAAATCACTCATCACTTGAAGCACACACACTTCTAACATCTCCTCAAAACCAAATAGCATAATACTAATTTGTGATGGCATGTATAACATTCCAACATGCACTCTATACCAGTCACTTTGCCATTACTAAGCCCGATACACTGCCAACAATATCTTCAATTGCACAAGACATACAACCTTCAGACTTTGGATATGAATACCTTCAAAAAACATCATCAACACCTCAAAATCACATGAAGGATATTACATAGTGGAGCAATGTAGACCACAAAGTTGGTTCACTGTAACACTGAAATTGCACTCTAAGACTTAGCCAATTATCCACACCCTTTGGTCTTCTTCAGACCAACACTTTTGCATTTCTACAATGTGTTACCATAAATGGAAACACCATACACCATACATGCACCATCATATTCATTTTTCCATCAATCTCCCCCTTTGTCATCGATGGAAACACACTCTCACTCTCCAAAACTACTCAAACTACTCCCCCTTTGACATCAAGGGAAAAAGGTGCACTATATCACTCTCCCTAAATGATGAGAGTATCTCCTATACTAAACATACTTCTCTAAAAATATCTCCCTTATGAAATACTTGCATCAAAGTGGCTCCCCCTAAGAATGTTATTTACCAAAAAATAACCAAAAAATATACCACAACACCATCAACTACTTCTACATATATACATTGAAATAAAAAAAACTATATATACAAATAAAAAATGTAGACCTTCAACTAGTAAAGGGTAAAATACCTTGTAAGACACCTTCAGTTTGGAAAGGTGTGCCTCCTAGCCTCTCTTAGCTACCTCCCAATCCTTCTTAGCGAAGGAAAGAAATGAATTTTGAATTTCATACTGCACATGGAGGTCTTCTCCTTCTTCCAGAGAACTGGGCATCGAATCCTTTTGTGTCAGCTTCTCTGCACTAGCTAAAACTCTAGTTAAGGATGTAAGTCTTCCACTTACCAAATCTTTGAGCTAACCATACTACATTATGGTTTTCTGTTTTTTTTTTTGTAGTAGGAAGAATTGACCATGTATATTTTTAATTGTCTCTCTTGTTGCACCACCTGCATCATTTACTAGATCATATATGTCAGAGGCCTGAGTAATTTGTAACTCAATTGAGTTCATTTGATCTTTTTTGCTCCTTGTAGAAATAGGCCATTTCAAGAAAAACTGAAACAATACTTTAGTTTCCTCCAAGAATTTCTATACTTCCTTCAATTTACCTTGTAACTTGTCATGTGCTACATTGCATTTATTAGAAATCTCAGTCAATCTCTTATCATTAACCTTCTTTGCCATTTCATTCTCCGATTTTTCTTCTAAACCAATAGAATATTCCTTAAAGGAATCTAACAAAAACTTCAAATTTTGTACACCAAACAAGGAATTATCAATAGTTGCTTCAAGAATTCTATTCTGCAACACCTTTAATACTTCTTCTACCATTTCTACACTCTCCTAGTGTGTTTGAAGTATTTCCTTCCTTGCAGAGGCATGTAAAGCATCACCAAGATATAACTTATGTAGGGGAGAAATCTTATCCATATGTACCTATCCTTGTTGCATTATAATTTGCATGAGTTGTGTAGAAACCACTGAATCAAACTATATCTGCATGTCCAATAAATATTTTAAAGAATCTCCTGAAGCTCCAAAGGATTCACAAATATTTTTAGCACTTTCTCCTTACTTCTTCTCACTCTTCTCCTTATCAACACTAGCAGAACATTCTCAGCATTATTTTCTTCTTCTATAGACTTCTCAACATTCAAAGTCTAGCCAAGTTTTCTTATTTTTGTTCGTTTGTCTTCTCTGGGGCTTCTTTTTTATCTTCTTCTCTTTGCTCAAAATCTTTCTCCATATTTGAAGGGGGGAAATTTTGATCATTTTGAGCTTCATCTTTCTTCGAGACACCGTATTTATCATCTTCATTTTTTTTTCAACACCATTCTCCACATCCAGAGGGGTATCATTTGTTACCATGTCCTCTTGTACATTCTCATCCTTAGGCACATGCTCATGTTATTCATTAATAGGCTTATTGCTTTCCAAAATATATATGTTATGTTTTATTTGATCACCACACCCGAAGATATTCCTAATTATTTTCCAAGCCCTTCAACATTCCGTAGAGTCTCATTTTTGTGTATTTCAATGTCTTCCTTATCTCTTATCATTAGAATGCTAACTCTTTTCTTTGTTTTGTGTTTTTTGTTGTATAGTTGAGACAATTTAATTGTATCTTCATGTGTCAAAGAAGAAGCAATTTTCTCCAAGGAAAATTCCTTTATCTTTGCATCTTCATCAAAGGCTTCTTGCCTTCTAGCACTCAAAAAACTTAAGATTGTCACAAAATTGACTCTCAATTTCACCAAGGCTAGTATTTAATGTCACCATGTACTTAAAAATAGCCTCTTCAATTGTTTCCTTATCCTCATCATTTGAATTCGAATACATTTTAGCCATCTCTTCCAAAAGACCAACTTCTACAATACTATTAAATAATGCTTCTGATTTTAAGGGACTATGCTCCCTAACTAGAGGGGTCGTTTCTTTATTATTTCCCTTACCTTTAGATGATTCTTCTTTTTCTCTTATCTTAGAGGTCTTTTCTCTTCTATGAAAAACAAAACCTTTCTTTTATTTCTCCACTTCTTCACTTTCAATGTCAACTATATCAACTTTTATTCTTTGCACTTGTATCTTCCTCAGTGGCTTGAGACTTTTTCTTCTAGATAAACTATGGTTATCTTCTTCTAAATCTTCCTCATCTTCATAGATAATTTATCTCTCCTTGGTGGCCTTTTCTTTTCTTCTCCTCTTTGTAGGAATCTTTTGCACAGATGGTCCTAATGTTTCTTTCTTCTTTAAAATTCCTATAGGATTTATTCTAGAGGCCTTAGAAATAGTATGAGAGGGATAAGAGGTCCTAACTAACCTTCTTGTACTTGTATTACCCTATGAAGCAATAGTAGTGACTTTTGATTTATCCATAGAACCCTTAGGTGTGTTCAACATCTCCTCCAACCGAGTTTTCAACTTCTCAACATTCTCCTCAACATCTTTCTTCTTCTTTTCCAATTTCACTTGACTAGATTTCTCTGCATATGTGCCAAATACATCCATAGATGGATATCTTTATTTTCTCAACACAATTTTTGCAAAATTGATAAGCTCTACTTTAGTTACCTTATATCCAAGCTCTAGAACCCAAACTATTCTAGGTTCAACTGCTTCCATAAAGAAGTAATCTTTTATAACCATGAAGGTTATATCATTCTTATAATTTTCAACTACACTTTTTGAAATTTTGTACCTTTCTTGCATTTTTCCTTGATTTTTTTTAAATAAACCCCACAACATATATTTCTAGGTTTATGAGTTTCATAACCTTCTCAATTGATCTCTTATTTGAATAGAAATTGGAATGTTATCTAACCATAAAATGTTCTTTGCTCTAGACACTTCTATAAGAAAGTAAAATAATAAAAAATTAACTAAGGTACCATACCATAAGGGGTACCTTGATTCTTTTCTACATCAACTATTGTCTTAGGAGCTCATAAAAATCAATGTCTAGTCCTTCCTTCACCATCTAATGAGCTCTATGGATTGTGGTAGCTGACATATATTTATCTTTGTTTGTATATAAAATTTTTTATTGAATCATCATAGACACATAATTCACCACCGAATCATCTATATCATTCACCATCAGGGCTCATTTGTCAAAATTTTCTCTAGTGAGCTTCATTACCACATCATTATTTATGGTCTTTAGTGCTAGAACTGGTCTATTTGAGAACAACCTTGTAACAACCCTAATTGATTCCTTTTTTATCATGTTCGACATATCCAACCACATGAATTTTTCATGAAATCAGCTTAACACATATTTAAATCACTCATCCTCATAGAAAAAATTGGGAAAGTTATTCCATACTATAGACACCTAAATTTGACCACTTCCACATGATCATAATCCAATCATTTATTCGTCTAATCCATCTATATTAATGAAATGACAAATTTAGTTAATATTATCCCCTCCCTAAGGTCCCTAAAAGTATTTAATTAAATACTTTATACATTAGCCCACTTCATCTCTAAATTAAATAAATGCAATCAACTTATTTAATTTAGTCAATTATCCATTTTAATTGATTCTTTCTCTCTCCTTGTCACATCCTCCATAACCCTTTCACTAAACTGGATTAATTTAATTAATCCTTCATTAAGATGTGCATATCCTTAATTAGGATTAATGTCACATCCTCCATAACTTTCCACTTGCCTCTAATCATCATTAATCACCCTAATCATTTGTTTGCACAATCCTAATCCTAATCACTTACCCCTTTCAACATGTCCTTAAGTCAACCTTCTTGGTACTTACCTTTTTTGGGTTGACCTCTTCCCCATGTGAATTAAAAATTCATACTTATTCCCCCATGCATTTGTCTTCCCCATGACATCTCATATGTCACATCATACCCAAAGGAAAAAGACCTCTTTTAGAGGAATCTTATTTTACCCTTTAGTCTCTTCCAAAAAGTGAATTAAAATACACTTTTATTCCTCCAAGGCCATCTCCAATCCCCATGTTGACAAGGGATAACTTTCTAAAAGTCATCACTTGTCACTTTCAGCCCCACTTGGGGACAAGGGATTACTTTTTGTGGAGATTCTCTCATCCCAAGGTACTTGTAAGTACCTTGGGACCACATGGCCTCTTCCATGTCATTTGTACCCTTGCCATCTCACCTTGTCCTTTGGACAACTCACCCGCCACATGTCAAGATGTGAGGGCTTGTGATTCCTAAACTCACCATAGCCCTCCATCTTGGCCATGGTGGCTCAATCTTGATTGTTGAATTCTCTAGAGAATTCAACTTCTTCTATAAATAACCCCTCTTTTCCTTCATTAAAGGATCTTGCATCTTATGAGTTAGTTAGTCATTGCATTCTTAGCCAACTTATGATATTAAGCCATTCGAGCCTCCATAAGCTTTTATCACATCATTTTTCATTCAATCTTCATTCATCTTAGCCATTTGCATCCTCATTGGCACTTCAATCATTTTGCATCACCTTGCCATCAAGGAGCACATATTATCAATCATCAAAGGGCCAACCAAGGATCAGCACGAAGAAAGGTATAATCATTTTGTTGAATCTTTATCTTTCCTTTATTTGTGTTAATGTAGTCTAATCTTGAGGTGGTTTAGTGTAGTTTCTTATCTTGCATTCTTTAGCTAGTTTTGCACACTAGTAGATAACAAATTTCACTACTCACACATACATCCAATTTCTTCTCCATAAGGCCTCATATTCAAGTTTTAATTCAATGTAATCTCCACTCAACATATTCACCCAATATTCCACCATCTTCCCATGATCATACTCTTCCATTTTGGTATGAATATAGATCCATACATCCTTTGTGTGCATTACACCATATGGAACCCTAAAAAATGCACCTTCATGATCTGATTCCAAATATTTGAATGCGTGCTTCTTAAATTTAGGTCTTAGTCACTCTAGAACATAAATTAATTGGGGAGTAAACATTTTTAATCTTCATAGAACTAGGGTTTTCAAGAAAAAATTTGATAAATACCTTTGGAGTTCATCGATAGGGTTTCACACAACACTTCAGAATCACTTCGAATTACCTTTTCTTCTCTCCACTTTAATTGATAAAATGAATTTAACGCATGTGATTATATATAAATTATTTTCTAGTGACCTAATATGCAATGATTGCAACAAATAGAGTTAGGTAAAAAAAGCTAGCAAAATTTCACCGTGTCATCACAGGAACCTTCATTCACTCCACAAATCTTCATAACAAGATATTTCACATCGTAGATACCATCAATAGATCAACCATTCCAATATACACATGTACGAGTGTGTTGAAGGAATCATCACCACATATTTGGTGAGGGCATTGAATATTTTCTGTTAAAACTCCCCCCGAGCCAAAGCTCTTTATCTAGTTTTTGGAGGAAACATCTGCACTAGGGGCTAACATAGACTCACTCTTCACCTCATTCTCCTCCTTTTTATTCTATGGCATGTTTATTTCCTTCTTCATCTCAACAAGATCAACTTTCATTATTGGACCAGTCTTCTTCTGTGAAACAAATGGTTTCAAATTCTTGCTTCTACAAAACTTAGCTATGTGTCTTAGTTTATTGCATTTATGACATATGACACATTTTTGCTGAATAGACTTACTTCTTTCCATTTTAGATCTGCATACAAAATCCTTATGCCCAAATCCTTACATGTATAATAGTAACCATTAAAATATTGAAACATCATACCATTATCAAGTATCCATTCATCATTTGACTTTTACATTCACTAGCTTTATGACCAAATATATTGCATGTAAAACACTGACCGCCAAATGATTGAAAATTCTAATTCATTTTGCTTCTAAAATCTACATTATGTCCATATTTATTGCAAAATTAATAGTAACCATTAAATGATGAATACCTTTGTATAACAGGTTGTCTGATAGGACATCATTTGAAATATTTCTTCTAGTTCTAGACCTATTTGAAGTTTGATTACCCTTTGAACTTTCTCCTTTTCAAACCCTAATCCTTCTTTTTCCTTAGAAGCCTTTTAATATTCAATCATTTCATCAAGAAAGGTGGATCTCTTCTTGAATTTGTCTTCTTAATATTTTCTTTCTCTAGATCTAATCTCAAATTCATAATCTCTTATTCAAGATTTGAACATTCTTTATAATTATCTTTCAATTTGCATTCAAGCAGTCTTCAACTCTTTTTCCTTCTTCAACTTGCACTTTCAAACTGATGATTGTCTCATTTGATTGCTTGAGATTCTAATTTTTTTCCTTGAATCTTTCTTTGACTTTCTTGAGTTGTTCCCTCAAATTTTTGATGCAGTCATCTGCATCATTAATATTCTCTGTCAATTATATGTTCTCACATTCTACTTTATCTAGATCATCAAGAGCCAATTTGAGTTCTCCTTCCATATCAAACTCACAATTTTCTTCAATAAACCCCTCAAGGATAATATCTTCTAGAGGGATAGTATACTTCCTTTTATCCATTTGTTCAACCTCCAAGATCTACCTTAGTGATCAAGCCAATAGAAGGAACCAAGCTTTGATACCAATTGTTGAACACTTGCAATACTAAGAAGGGGGGTGAATCAGTATTCACTAAAACTCATTAACTTCATCAATTTAAACTTCCATTCAAAGAATCTCATTAAAATTTTAGTAATAGAAAGGAACACATAAAGCATGCATCACATCAAGGAATACAAGAACACCAGATTTACATGGAAAACCCTTGAAATGGAAAAACATTGGTGAGGATTAGCTTACAATATATTATAACCGATTACAATAGAGATTATAGAATGGTGGACTCACTATTCAAAAAGAAATAATGGCTCATTACCAATGGCTAACTGCTAAGGGATCACTTCCCAAAATAGAAAATATAGAGGAATGGGTGGCTCACCACCAAAGTGAACTGCTAATAATGAATTTTCATAATGATGAAGATACAGTTCCAATTAAGCTATGAAAATTGACTTAACACACTTTATACTTCACCACTACACCTTTTTCATTTCACATTACATCATATTTCACACACACACAATATTTTCTCACTCATGATCATCATTCACACAATGAAACAACCTTCCATATATATCACAACCAACCAAAACATCAATTAGATTGGCCTAATTGCATGAACCATGTACCACATAACTTGTCGGCTTAAAAATTTAACACACGTGCCTTACAAAGAGAAAAAATTTGTACACCTCCAAAATAGGTTAGCATGATCTATAATTACTCCCATAAGTCTTCTACTTACATACTTCAACTTTGCATGACCCCAAACTACTTAGGTTAGCACCACATACCAAAAATGGCAAAGAAATTACTAAATGAATGAACTGTTCATCCACATCTCAACACATGAATTACCAAATCACTTGCCACTTGGAGAACACATACTATTGAAATTTGTAAACACTTCCTCAAAAACACATAGTATAATAATCATTTCTGGTGGAATGCAAAGCATTACAACATGCACTCTTACTAGTCACTTTTCCATTACTAAGCTCGATACATTGTCAACAATATCTTCAGTTGCGGAAGACATAGAACCTTGAGACATTGGATCTAAATAACTTCAACATACATCATAAAAACCTCAATCACATGATTATATATTACATAGCGGAGCAATATAGACCACAAGATAGATTCATTGTAACACTAAAATTGCACTTTAAGTCTTAGCCAATTATCCACACCATTTGGTCTTCTCTGGACCAACACTTCTGTATATCCACAATGGGTTGAGCTGTCAATGACAACACCATAAACCATCTGTGCACCATCAAGCTCTTGTTTCCAACAAGAGGCTCCATTCCAATAATGCGGTAAAGATTTCATAAGGAAATTAACCAAAAAGTATAGGAAGGGATAAAAGTGGATATTGGTGGCCATTTATTACTTTACAAAATGGGTGGATGTATTCCCTACAAGGAATGCAACCTCAAAAGTGGTGATTGATTTTTTTCTCAATAACATAATCATCAGATTTGATATGTTGTCAAGAATTGTTGATATATGCTCACAATATGGGATCTCTTTGACACATTCATCACCTTATCATCCATAGGGAAATAAAGAAGATAAATCAAACAACAAATACATCATGAAATAAAAAATATATGCAAACAATAACAGGTGGGATGATAAGCTAAAATTTTCTATTTGGGTAGATAGGGTATCTTATGAGAAGGCTATTGGTAAGATTTCATTTGAATTAGTGTATGGTATTGAGGCCAAATTTATAATCAGCCTTGAGTTACCAGTCTACAAGTTACTACAAAAAAATGAATGGGGAAAAATGTTATATCCAAAATAATACATGAGCTAGCTGAATTAGAGGAGTCAAGGAGGGCCACCCATGAGACGAATTTGGTGAGGTAGTAAGAGATGCAGTACCTCTTGGATAAGATGACTGTCAAAAGGGATATTGAGATTAAATATCTTGCCCTCATGTCGAATTCTAGGTTAGAAGACAATGGAAAACATGGAAAAATTGATGCCCTATGGGTTGGGTTTTATCAAATTGCTAAAGAATGTGATCAAGGAACACTCTACTTTAGAATCCTTGATGGAGATTTCATGGAGCTAATAGTTCATGGTCAACACCCTAAGCACTATTTTTCCTAAAGGTGAGGTTCTTGCAACCTTAATAATATATGTTGTCTTTTTTTGTGTTGTCTTGTACATATGGTTGCCTTTGTGTAGTCATGAATCTTATTCGTAATGATATTGTTTGAGTTAGTTCCAATCCTTATTATTTCTAATTTTTGTTTCACTCTCAGAGATTTGGATTCTCATCGTGCTTGTAAGATACATATGTCTCCAGCTAGAGCGAATGTTGACACCTTTTTTTGTGTCTTTTTTTCATGTTATGCTCTTGTCATTTATTCTTTTTCCTTTTCTGCCCCCATTTCATTTCCCATCATTTATAAAAAATATGAGAGAATCTAGATGTGTTTGTCATGTTTAGGGTTTGCTTTTTTTCATTGTATTCTTTCCTTTCTTCAAGCCTGTGTACCTAGACTTAAAATATTAAAATTGGCTAAGTGTAGAGGATTTTTAAGTCTTGCACCTTGTAGAGAATCCAAATGGGAATATCTAGTGCAAATTTGAAGGAATTTGGAGAAAAATTGGCTAAGAAAGCACTTATAGGTTTTAGGTTTCCAATAGGATTTTTTGTGGAAACTTGCTATTGAACTAGTCCAATATTTTCATTTGATTCCAAGGTGTAGTTTAATAGTGGGTGAATTTTCTATAAAGAGAAAAAAAAGAAAGAAAAAATGGTTAAGTCTGAGAGAAAGGTTTTGTTGGAACTAGACTGTTCACATAGTTCAGTAGGGCCTCAAACCTCTATAAAAGGCCAAATTGAGCTAAGGTTGGGATTTTGTGAAAAAGGTTTTGTGAACTAGTTCAATAGTCATAGTTATATAATGTTTATATGTCGATCAAATTTCTACAAAGAATGATGGATGCTATTTTTTTGTTAAAGCCCAATGGTAACCAAATTTTTGAAATGTTTATATGTAGGTTGTAGTTCTGTAATATTTAGATATTGATAAATTTCTTGCATGTTCCAATAGATGTACAATTTTTGTAAAGGAAAAATGAGGAAAAAGGTAAAGTGGAACAATGTAAGTGATATTTTTCATTTCTTAGTAGGTGCAATTTAGTAGTTGGCTAATGTCCCACAATGTTTTAATGGCCTACAACATTTTGATGTGGGCTATATCTATATGAAGGGATATAACATGATTAATAAGCTAATAGAGTGTAAGTAGCTTCAAGTGAACTATTTATTTTAATAATTCCACTTAGTGATGTTTTATAGCACATATGATTTTCACAAAGGTGGATGTTTGCTATGTGGGAATAAGTAGCTGAATTAGTCTTGGGCTAGATTACCATGGGTGTTTTGCTAGTTCTCATTGAATATATGAATCTTAATAAATCATAAGTATGAACCTTCAACAAGCGCCAAGGTGGGAAGTCAAGCTAAAGAAAATTAAACTAGCTTATATATCTTAATATTAATCTATATAATATACACCAAGAGATATCATTTTCGAGGCGTATTTTTTTTAATAATAATGGTATTTTGAAATATGCAAAAAAAATACGCCTCAAAAATGATATATCTTGGCATATATTATATAGATTAATATTAAGATATATAAGCTAGTTTACAGTGGCAACACAACTAATAATTTTATATTAAATATTAAATGAGATTTAATACATATATTATTGATTGATGTACTATTATATGGTATTATTATTACTATATATATATATATATATGGTAGTATTATCAATAATATTATTTTGTGGGTATATATATGTTAGTTGGCCAATGTCCCACAATATTTTAATGAACCACAACATTTTGATGTGGGTTATATCTATGCAAAGGGATATAACATGATTAATAAACTAATCGAGTGTAGGTAGCTTCAAGTGAACTATTTATTTTAATAATTCCACTTAGTGATGTTTTTTAGAACATATGATTTTCACAAAGGTGGTTGTTTGCTATGTGGAAATAATTAGCTGAATTAGTCCTAGGCCAAATGACCATGGTTGTTTTTCTATTTCTCATTGAATTTATGAATCTTAATAAGGCATAAGTATGAACCTTCAACAAGCACCAAGGTGGGATCAAGCTAAGGAAAATAAAATGAAACAAAGACTCAAGTGACATGGATAAATACTTGATCTAGACATATCCACATGAGGTTTATTTTCAGTAGAATGGATAAGGTAAAGTTTTAGAGCTTCCCTTGGCTCTCGAAACCATGGAACCCAAGTGACAAGTTTCTAGTGTCAGCCTATCCTTGACAAAAAAGACAAAGGAAATGTTAAATATAAAGGCTAAGGTGAATACAAGAATTTAATAGTTCCAAGGCTTCTTAGAACCACCAAAACCTTTAGCTAATTCTAGAGGGCCACCATTTTATAAATTTAATAGCCCCTCCCTTTGTAATGCCATTAACATGTAATTATTCTTGCAATTACTCAATTCTTGACCTAGGGAAACTCCATAAATACCTTTAATATATTTTGGTGTAGATCCAAGGGAAATTATATCAGTGCTCATACCTCATTTATTATATACAAAACCACTTTTCTATCATGCTACAACTCCATGGCATGATTTTGGTGGATTTAATGGGAATTTTCACTCAATCTCACACTCAAACCCACAAATCATTCATGCACTTGTATGCCAAGTGTTAGAAGAATTTTTCTTACATGCCTTTGGGTGATCAAATTGAGTGGTATATAACACTTGTCTGAGGGTTGTTTGTGCTCATGACTAGGGCTTTTTTGATGTGTCGTGACCTTTTGATAGCCTACATACCTTTTGAACATGAGTATATCTACTGTAAACACTAAAAAATGTCCTAGGCACGACTTTATTAATTCCCCTTTCATCCTTGATAATTAAATAATTTTAATTATTTAATTATTGTCTAAAGTCATAAGTATTCTATTAATTAAATAATTTAAATAATTTAAATAATTCATTTCTATCTTTCTATTTCCTCTTTTGATTAATTGAATAAATTGTTATTTATTTAATTACGTCACTAATGTCCTTGTCTTCTATAATTAAATAAATTTATATTTATTTAATTGTTTACCATTTTCTACTATAATTAAATGATTATGTCAATTATGTCAATTATTCATTTTAGCCTTTTCTATCATAAATTAAATAAATTTTATTTAATTTATGACTCACTAAGTTGCCTTTTTCTCTCCTATTTTTTGACTTAAATTGCTATTTTATCAAAAAGATAACTTGTCTTTTTTGTTTATAATTAAATTTAATGTTTCCATTATTGAATTACTTACTTTCCCTCTCAAACTAAATAATTTTTTAGAACTATTTAGTTTCCTTTTTTCCTTATTTTTCAATTATCTGAAGTCTTCATCTTCATCCTCATCTCTTATTTGATTTTTTCTTTGGAAAGTCTGTAGCAACCCTCCATTTTGCTCTTTTGATCAGACAGTGTTCTACTTTGTTATGCTTTGTTTTCTGTTGGTACTTTTACTATGATACTTGGTTACTATTTCATCGCTAATTGTAGAGCGATGTGGATGTTACATTATGATGTGATGGTACTTTATTCTGGTGTTATCATATGACACACTTTAGATTAGCATAGAGGATATTTGAATTAATGTTGTTTTATGCTTTTGATTAGATATTAGATTCATCATTTTTGTAACATTGTATTGGTGAAGGGGATGAAATTGCACCACTTTCTTGCGAGTGCCCTACGATTATGCGATTCCCTCTTCACGGTGTGTTTTATTATGATATATATGCATGTTCGATATATGTTTTATTCGCAGGTTTATAGGTACATGACATCGACTCCACCTGGTTTCACGAGTTTGAGCGTGTCCATTGCTCAACAATAATTTTGATTTGGAGATAGTAACTAGGTTTCCCGTGTCAAGCCATCACCCTGGTCATAGTGTGTTGTTGGTTTTAAGTTGGTTTGTTTGTTTTAATGTTCAATTTTTCCTTGATATTATTTAAATTCCAAGTTGTAAAAGGTAAATTAATGGAATTAAATTAATCCGGTTTATTATGTTAGAAGATGATAATTAATTAATTAATTAATTTAATTTAATTAGTAAAATAATTTGATCTTTGGATTATATTTATTTTATCAAATTAATTAAATTAATTGAATTAAGCTTTTTTTTTGAAATACTATGTATTTTATTGAAAATTAGTAAAATGTTTGATTTGGTTATATTTTGACAATTTGATGCAAAAGGATTTGGGAAAAGATATTTCTTTTTGTTTCAAAATGTTTGTTTCAAAATATTAATGATGGTGGTTGAAAGAGATATTTTCATGGAGTTTAATGGCTATAACCATGAAAGTCTAAGAAAGAAAAAAAAGGAGAGAAAGAAAATGAAGGAAGAAGAAATTCTGGTTTTTGCTTTGGAATTTGATTGTGGAGAAGCTCTGTTTGTTTGTTATGGAAGAAGCTTGAATTTGTGGAGGAGTCTTTACACCATTTCACATCCTCTCAAGCATTTGGAAACCAGGTTCTTGTTATTTAAATTAATTTTATTTTGGAAAGATTCATAGATTTAAGTTGTTGTTTGCAAAATGATTGACTGTACAAACTCAAAATTTGATTAAATTGAAAAAAAAATATTGTGTTGAATTTCTAAAATCTTCTATAGAAAATTTTGCAAGTATAAATTCATTGTTCTCCTTCCCTTCTAAATTTTTTATTTGGAGAAATCTGGAAACCTCTATGTTCAAATTGTTTTTCTCAAAAAAATTTGGGTATTTTGCTATATATGACCATTTTTAAAAATTATTTGCTCTACTGAAACATTAGTTTTAATAAATCTATATATGTATAGATATGTATATATATTTTGAAAGATATTTATATAAACATATACATACTTTTATATATTTATATATATATATTTATCATTATGGAAATGGCTGTATAAAAAATTAAAATAAAATAAAGGTTCTGTGTTTACTAAGTATGGCGAAATTGAAATTTTGCAGGGAATTTTTATTAAAAAAAAATTTAATACAATTTTTTTTTGGAGTTTTCCTGTGGAGGCTAGAGCTCTCCCCACAACTGCCCCCATGGGAGGCGCTGTGGAGGAGGTAGCGCCCAACGCTGCCCCTCTACACAACCGTGGCCCACCCATTTGGGGGTTTGGCTGTGTGAAGACACAACCGCGTCGTATGTGAATGGGGGTTCGACTATGTATTCACACAGTCGCCCAACCCAAACTTTGGTGCGCCTCCCAAAACAATATGGCTTGCCCTCAGATTTTGCCTTAGCTTTTTTTTTAAATTCGGTTTTTTTTTTATATTTAGCTTATTAAAATATATATATTATATATATAAGTATATAGTTTTATATATTTATATGTATATTTGTGTATATATGTTTATATATATTATTATATTTATTTGTTTTGGAATTTTTAATAAATAATGCTTAATATATATAATGTATATATATATTGGTATATATATATATAATTATATGATTATGTATATATATTCAATATGTATATATATATTTAGTTGATATTTTAAATAGGTGCATACATTAAATGCACAAATAGAGGATTTTAAAATAATATGTTTTAATAGAAGAAATAAATGATTTTATTTAAAAATAATTGAAGAATTCAAGTGTCAGATAGTTTAAATTTTCCTTCTTTTTCTGAAAGGGATTTAATTAAGTTAGTTATTTGAGACAATAATTTACTGTATTTTATCGAGGAAAGTGGATTTAAGAAATCCGAAAGATGGATTTAATTCATGTTTAAATTGCCTTTTTAAATGTAATTTCTTATGTTTTTGCTTTAGGGGAAATTATTTAGAAGCGTTAGTAAGACTTCCAGATGTGGTATTTTAATTTGGGGTTGTCGTATTTTTATAGTCATCCTTTTGAATTTCCTTGGGTAGTGCGTATAGTTGCATTCAGTTAATTACTGGGTTACCACAAACGGGGATATTTTTCCTTTATGTTTCGGATGGGGATTTAATATCCTTAAGTGTGCACTAGTTTACCCTTGGGTTGTGGAGTTGTTCCACGTGTTGTCTTAGAGGAGTGGCTTTCAATGAGGGTCGACACACAAAGTGGTGCCAGGGTAACTCATTGTTAGTTAGTTAATCTAGTGATAATGTAAATAAACTTATTAGAAGAAAAGGTAGTATTTAACACTTAATAAGAGTAATTGTGCCTCACTCATGGACTCAAGGGATTGTACAGACTTGGGATGGGACGAGAAGGCCTAGAATGGCAAGATCATTATCTTGTCTCTATGAGAGATAACTGATTCTACTTTGGATTGCATGAGGGGTCGAGAGTCGTTAGAGGCTTCCAGGAGATACCAAGATGGGGGCCAGCGCCTAAGAAGACTTACCAGGATATCCCATGTAGTATTGTGATGAAACTCCTCCTAAGTCAGTAGTATGTTTGTTTCAGTGATGCAATTATTTAGTTAACTCTGGAAGCAATGTAACCATTGTGATGGTGTTGTATGTGCTTTTGGTGAAGTTCAGTTATGATTTAGCTTGTGTCTAGAGGTAGATGATCTTTTCTAGGAATCCTTGTTACTATATCCTAGCACGGGGGGTGGGCCTTTGGGTACCACTTGGTTTGGTGGAATGCGCACCGTACTTTGTTGGGTTCCCTTCTTTGTTTGTGATGGTGATATTTCTAGTTGGAGAGCTCATCGGTTCTAGTTGCATGTCATGCTTATATTCATTTCAGTTGATTCTTGTAATTATTACCCCTCATTTGTAATCGAGGTGGAAGATTGTATTTTGTAATCACACTTATTTTTTCTACCTCATTTGGGGAATGAGAGATGTAATCTTCTTTGTTAAATTATTGTTATGTGAAATCTTTTTGTATCTCTTATTGTTATGATGTAATTTATCATGTATGGAATGTATGAGTACTTAATTTCTTAAGTAGATAAATTCTATGGATGAAACTATGTTGTATGTATGGGTTTTAAAGTAATCTTAGTCTCGTAACCTTAGAGGTTGTTGGAATTGGGTAGTGGACTTGCATGGTAATTGCACTTTAAATAAAAAAAATTGTGCGTTGAGTAGTTAATTTCAACTTACTCTAGGGTTATGTGGTGGGGCGCTACATATGGTATTAGAGCCCGGGTTTAAACACTGGGTGCTCTAGGATAATGATGAACCCATTAAGTTTGTAGTTGTGTAGTTTTTAAGTTGTGTACCTTGCCTAATACCTTGGTGTGTCTGTGCAGGATTATGTCTCGCAGACATGGAAGAGGTAGAGGGTGAGGACGTGGCCGTGTGGGTGATCACGATGGGAGTCAACATGAATCTCCTCCTCATGTTCCACATATTCCGGATCAGGAGGAGCACTAGGCATCGTAGAATGCCCCAAGGGGCAGTGACCGACAACATAATCCTCTAGGGATCGAGGTTGCGTGCAGGGAACTTGAGGAGGCATTGATGCTCCTTGGTCAGAGGTAGGTCGGAGTTCAGGGTAATCCTGGTGAGAGGGAAGTTCTGACTCAATCAGAGGTAGTAGAATTTGCACATATGAGAGATTTACTCAGAGCACGACCACCATTGTATGATGGAGCAAGCACTAGTTTAGAGGCTGAGACTTGGCTCATAGACCTCGATCGGTGCTTTTCTATGCACCCTTATGAAAATAATACCAAAGTGCGGTGCACTATCATGCATCTGCGAGGGTTTGCATCCACATGGTGGAGGCTGGAGGTGTAGAATCTCCATATAGATATTAATTCAGTGTCCTGGGAGATGTTTCTAGGGCGGTTCAGAGCCCGCTTCCTATCCGACCATTGGCATCAACATCGAGGTGATGAGTTTCACACCTTGCGTCAGTTAGCCTTGACAATTGAGCAGTATGAGTGACACTTTTATGAAATCAAGTAGTTCATAGGTATATGAGATGATGAGGGGATGTTGGTCCACCACTTTGTCAGGGGCTTGAATTCCCGTATTAGCAGAGGTGTGAGGATTTTTGAAGACAAAACCATGGAGACATCGGTGGAAAAAGTGCGACTTGTGGAGGAGAATCTCGCCATGGAACTGGGAGGCCGCATTGGTGTTCAGATCGACAATGGTTCAGTAGTAGGGTCTAGTGCATGAGGAGGTTAGACTCAGGGAGATGCACCTCCCAAGGATTAGCAGGGACCTTTGCAGAGTCGTCAACAGTAGTAGGTATCACAGGGGAAACGTAAAGGTTTCCAACAGAGGTAGGGGGATAGGAACTGGAGGCGTATGAAACGCTTCAACTCTGAGTAGCCAATGCAGAGCTCACAGTCCATTTTCAGGGGTAGCACGCAGTAGTATAGCACACCACCTGGAGGCAAGGGCTATGATAAAGGTACTAGATGTTTCACATGTGGCCAGTAGGGTCATATAGCTAAATAGGGGCACATCTGGATTTACACAAGAACCAGCGACATCTGAGCCGACAATTGGGGATGCAAGCAGAGGGCATCGTGTTTTCGTAGCGATTGATAACTGCTAGGTAGAGCATCAGGACACCGTCGTCAAGACATTTGGTATGTTGTTGGGTAACCCAGTTACCATCTTGTTTGATTATAGCGTGTCAGAATCCTTCATTTCTTCTTCTATCATGATGCGATGTAGACTAGGGGTAGTAAGGCAAGTTGATAGGTGGCAGGTCGAGTTAGCCTCGGGTGAGAAAGTTGCATCACATTCCCTTGTACCAGAGTGTAGATTGGAGGTTGGACCTCTCCTTACAACAATGGACCTCTGAGTTATTCCATTGGGTTCTTATGACGTTGTCATAGGGATGGACTGGTTAGAGGCACATAGTGTAGTCATAGATTGTCGACGTAAGTTGATTCAATGTATTGATGCATCTGACAGAGAGGTAGAGATAGTGGGAGTTCAGAGGCCAATTTCCTTGAGGATTATCTTAGCTATGTCATTGAGAAGTTGTGCAACAGGGTTTTCAGTTATTCACTATTATAGTGGATGATTCAGATTTAGGAGATGGAGAAGAGAAATTCTCTATCGATATTCACCCCATTCTTCAAGAGTACTCTAATGTCTTTCAAGATGAGATTCCAGGGATTCCACTTCAAAGAGGCATAGACTTCAAGATAGACCCAATACCTGGATCAGAACCTATTTCATGAGCTCCTTATCGTATGACCACCTAGGAGCTGAAAGAGCTTCGCTTGCAGCTTGAGGAGTTGTTAGTAAAGGGCTTCATTCACCCTAGTGTTTCTCCATGGGGAGCACCAGTTATCTTTGTGAAGAAGAAAGATGGTTCACTTCGGTTATATATTGACTACCGATAGTTGAACAAAGTGACTATTAGGAATCGATATCTACTTCCTAGGATTGATGATTTATTCGATCAGATCAAGGGTGCTATGATATTTTTGAAAATTTATCTTAAGTCGGGATATCATCAGCTTTGTATCTTTGACTCAGACATCCATAAGACAGTGTTTTGAACATGATATGGTCACTATGAGTTCATGGTAGTACCATTCGGGTTGACGAATGCACCCTTTGTGTTCATGAGTCTGATGAATGGGGTATTTCGCACATACTTAGAGAAATTTGTCCTTGTGTTCCTTAATGACATTTTTGATATACTCCAAGATAGTGGAAGAGCATGAGGAGCATTTGTAGAAGGTATTACAATGCTTACGGGACAATCAAATTTATGCTAACCTATCAAAGTGTGAATTCTTCAAGACTGAGGTCAAGTACCTTGGTCATGTGATCTCAAGGGAAGGTATTTCAGTGGATCCTACAAAGATCCAAGTGATCTCAGATTGGCCTATGCCCACAAATGTAGCAAAGATATGTAGCTTTATGGGGCTAGCAAGTTACTATAGGAGATTTGTACAAGGATTTTTGAGGATAGGGTATCCTATCACCTTGCTTCAAAGGAAAGGGAAAAGGTTTGTGTGGTGAGAGCAGTGTGAGACAGTGTTTCAGAATCTTAAGGAGAAGTTGACCAGTGCACCAATACTTGCGATACCTAATCTGACTGGGGACTTTGTAGTCTATACAGATGCATCCTTGGAGGGATTAGGAGCAGTGCTAATGCATGAGGGTCGTGTCATTGCATATGAGTCACGAAAGATCAAGGATCATGAGATTAACTACCCTACACATGATCTTGAGTTGGTGGTAGTTGTTCATGCATTGACAAGATGGAGACATTTCCTTCTTGGGCATAGGTTTGAGCTACACAGTGATCACAGAACCCTTCAGTATATTTTCACGCAACCCAACCTTAATGCAAGGCAGAGGCGTTGGATCGAGTTTCTCTATGAATATGACTTCGAAGTGAAGTATATCCAGGGAAAGGAGAATGTTGTAGCTGACACACTTAGTAGACGAAGACATGAGTTATCTGAGTTGACTCTTGTAGTAGATTTGTGGAGTTGGATTCTTTCTGCTCTTCCAATGGATAGTTGGTATCAGAAGGTTAGGGTAGAGATAGAGGCAGGTAGACCTCTTGAGGGTAGTTATTCAGGATATTCTCTAGATCCAAATGGGATATTGAGGCACAAGGAATGCATATACGTTCCTTCATCGGGTGATCTTCGCACCTTAGTTATGACTGAGGCACACCATGCACGTTATTCAATCCATTCAGGGGTGAAGAAGATGCATGCAGATCTACGTCAGTTGTATTTCTGGCTAGGAATGAATCATGATATTGTGGATTATGTATTGAGATGTCTAGATTTTTAGTGGGTGAAGGCTGAACACCAGCATCCAACAAGGCTTTTGCAGCCGTATTTAGTACCAGAGTGGAAGTGGGAAATTATCTCATTGGATTTCATTTTTGGTTTACCCAACTCTTTGAGATGTCATGATTCAATTATGGTGACATTCGATAGGTTGATGAAGGTAGCACACTTCTCACCTATTCGCTCTTCCTATAATGCACCATCCATAGCCAAAGTGTTCATGGAGGACATAGTGAGGTTACATGGTATTCCATGTTGGATTATTTTTGACAGGGATCTAGTGTTCATGTAATGCCCTGCCACGCAACCCTAGAGGAAGTTGCAATTAACTACTCAAACACACCAATATTTTTTTTTTAATTACAATTAACATGCAAGTTCACTACACATTGCCAACAACCCCTAAGGTTACGAGACTGAGTTTACTTTAAAACCCAAACCAAAACATGAATTGAAACCATAAAATTTATTTACTAAATAAATCAAGAACACATACATTCCATACTTGATAAATTACTTCAAACAATAAGAGATACCATAGGATTTCATATAACAATAATTTAACATTAAGATTACATCTCTCATTCCCCGAATGAGGTAAATCCAATAAGCATGGTTACAAATTACCTCTTCCACCTCGATTACAAATGAGGGGTAATAAATTACAACAGTTCAACTGAAATGAAAATGAGCATGAAAAGTAACTGGATCCCACAAGCTCTCCAACTGGAAATCTCTTCAACACGAACAAGAAGAAAACCCAACAGACTAAGGTGCACATTCCACCCAGCCAAGTGGTACCCGAAGGCCCACCCCCCAAAGTAGATTTAGTTCCTGTTTAATTGCCTTTTTAAAATGTAAATTTCTTTTGTTTTCTCTTTGGGGGAAATTTTTTTAATAAGGGTTAATAAGTCTTCCAGATGAGGTTTTAATTAGTTGGGGTTGATGTATTATGTTAGTCAACCTTTGAATTGCCTTGGGTAGTGCGTAGAGTTGTATCCAATTAATTACCTAATTTCCATAAACGAGGATGATTTATGCCTCCTTGGAAGGAATGGATTATGTGAATTGTTGCCTCCAATGTTAGAGTGAGTTTCAGTATATGTTCCTCCTAGAGTTGGAGTGGTTGTAATATCTATTTTTTTATGCACTTTGGTTCCCTTGGTAATTGGTTTGAATGTGTGTTGTCAAGTAGAAGAGTGGCTTCTATTAGGGACCAGAGCCCGTAAGAGGTAAGACTAGGTAACCTTCCGAGGTAGTTTAATCAAGTGATAACTAAAAAAAATGTACTTAAAAGTTTAGGTAGTATTTCACACTAAAAATATAAGTTCTACCCTCATTCATAATCTCGAGTGCTTGTTTAGGCTTGGGGTGAGTGGGAAGGGCCTAGAATGGCCAAGGTTGACTACCTTGTTTTTATGATAGGTATTTGATCCCGCATTAGTAAGTATGAGGGACGGGGGTTGGTTGAGGTCTCTAGGATAGCCGAGACCTATGAAGATCCACAGTGGGTAACTCAATATAAGTTGTACGATGACACTCTGTCTAGGAAAACAATTGGTATTTGATTTTATATGTATGGTTTTCTTTGCATACCTAATATATTTTATATCTAGAAGCAATGTGACCATGTTAGAGTTGTACTTGTGTTGTACCTGTGATTGGTTGTGTCAGTATGAGTCAGTCTGTGTCAGCCTATGTCTAGAGGTAGATGGGCTTGTCTAGGAATCCTTGTTACTATCTCTTAGCACGGGGGGTGGGCCTTCGGGTACCACTTGGTTGGGTGGAACATGCAACTTAATCCATTGGGTTTTCTTCTTGTTTATGTTGATGAGAGCTCTAGACCTGCTACTTCCTATTCGTGGTTTTCTCGTGGCAGCGAATTTTCACTTGATGGAAAAAGTGTAAAATTCAAGTTGTGCAAAGTTGCAAACTGGTGCAATTTTCGCTCTGCAACTTGTGTGACCAAACTAATTGCTCCAACACATCCAAATAGGTATTTTTATGCTAGGAATGGTCTTGTTTCACACCAAAACACGTGGAATCACTCTGATCTAGGTTCCATCAGATCGATCCCTTAAGGGTTTAAAGTGCAAAATGACTGCAAACTTCAGCATGCTATTACTCGGATACCGTGATGCTTAGAAACTTCTCGTCTGACCCTATAGGATTTTGTTGGGCCCCTCTACAAAAACCTCTCTTGGTTTTGGCTATCTCAGAGTGGTTTTCCCATGGTGGCGGATTTTCACTTGATGGAAAAAGCATCAAATGCAAGCAGTGCAACTTTCGTTTTGCAACTTGTGTGACCAAGCGGACTGTTCCAACACTTCTGAATAGGTATTTTTACACTAGGAATGGTCCTATTTTGCACTGAAACACGTGGAATCACTCTGAGATATGTTCCACCAGATCAATCCCTTAGGCTGGAGGAGTCTAAAGTTGCAAATTTGTAAGTTGCTTAAAGCAACAAATTTGAAATGCAACGGTTACTTGTTTTGAAAGTTTGTTTTAGTTAGTTGAGGGCATGGATCAGTTAGAGAAGGGTGTAAAACACTATGTAATGCCTTGAGAGGCTCGAATGAAGGTTGTTGATGAATTTTTGGAGAATATCTAATAAGAATTATTCACACTGTTCTCTATTTTTTAGATTTTTTATACAAACTTGTTGATCTCGTACTTGGTACGACCTCCAGCTTCCTATACAGTCCCAAGGCTGACATGGATTGAAAGATGGTTGAGTTCACAAGAACCCATCTCTCATGATAATGAATGGCCCACTTAGCACTCATTGCATCTAGGTGATGCTCATAGAGGTGAGGCACTAGGCCTTCCTGGGAGGTCACCCATCCCAATACTACTCCAACTCAAGCGCTTAACCACAAAGTTTTTTCCCCAAGGTTAAGCCCACTTAGCTTGCAACCGCATTTTCAAAACCTTCAGCAAGTTTTGTTCCTTATGAAACATTCATTATAGGGCCCGTTTAGCTCATCAATTGATAAGTAGGAGGTATTTTCTACAATGTGTCAAATTGTGATATTGCTATTAGGATTCGATTGTGTATTTTTTGAGTATAAAAGAGAATAAGAAGGGAAGATCAGGGTAATCAATTTGCAGACTTATTTTTATTATTGAATTACCTAGTGTGGGATTGGTCTATATGAGTAAAAATTTAGAATATGGGAGTATACATTTCAAGCATATAATCCGGAAAGGACTCAAAGTAAGATGCATGAGTACAAAGTATTGATCAGGAAAGGCATCCCAATTCTCAAGGCCTATATATCAATGATAGGCAGATTCATATTCAAAGCTAGCACATGATTTTAATTGATTAATTAGAAACAACTACTATATTTATTTATCAACTTTCCATTATCAAATTAATATTTGAATTAGACTTCATATTCAGAATTTATTTCATTTATAATTTGGGGACTTCGTTATCTATCTTAATAATATTGGATGACAAACTTTGTCAATCCAATCAGAAATTAATCAAAAATCTATTGATCCAGAGCTCGAGTCATTACAATGGTATTAGAGTGAATGAACCTTCCAGCCTTTGGGTATTGCAAAAAATTGACTTTCCATTGGAATCATGGCAACCGATGATAGTGGTTGGCAAGATTACTTTATGAATCAGATAGTAAGCTTAGTAGTTTATCTTAAAGGAATGCCATTATGGTCACATTGAAAAGAATAGAAGAATGTTTAAGCTTTATTGAGTAGTCATTTGTAGTATTAGATATAGCTCTAGCTTCTACAATATTGCACATGATTGCAGACAGTTTCAAAGATCTAGATGACATCAATAGTTCGCATTACTCAAGAAGGATGAACATCTTAAAGACATTTGCGGAAATCGGGACAAGTAACCTTCTTGTGGACTTAGAGTTGCAAGATTTGATCTACAACATGTTCCACCATTTCTTCAATAGGATCAAGAACACACATAATGAAGGTGTATTTGCAGCCATGAAAGATTATGGTTTGAACTATCCAGAAGAGTGATGTTTTATCTCAACCAACCATATCTATACTATGGTTTGTTTGGAAACAAGGATGGGTTCTCTCTTCATCGGAATATACATTATTCCTCAATGTGTTCACACCAGTGTTACAAGACTTGGACTCGCGTCAAACTTGACAAGCCAATTTTTGACTTGGACTCAAGTTCGGAGCCCAGACTCGACAAATACAAAAACCTAAGCTATTCAAAGATTTTTAAGGATTTAAAACTTGTTTCATGCACCCTTTAATAAATAAACCTTAAATACACAATAACATCATCAAATAGAAATTATGATGATCCCATACACAAACATATATCAGTCACATAAGTATAAGCACAAATTTTAGCTAAATGAAATAACACATTTAGATATATAGATATTGTGATATTGCTATCAAGATTCAATCATGTAGTTTTAAAAGTCAAACTCATTGACCCATGATTCATGAGTAGTGGCTCACAAGAACCCATCTCTCATGATAATTAATGGTTCATAAGGAGGAAGATTAATCTTCATACATTTCTTCTATCACAAATTAGAGAAGTGCTTGGTTTCATGAAGGTCATGAGGCAACCATTAATGGGGAGTGGATACATGAAGAACCGATGAAGAATGATAATGGCTTCAGACCTTCTATAAAGGATAAATTTTTTTGTTTCAATGATGCAAGAGGTTTTTAGTTTCACTACCAAAACGAGCCTATGAAGAATGCATGTGAAACTCCTTTTGACCTTGAGGGTGTTTGTACTCCATCTCAAGGATCATGCATTGAGGATGACATAGATCAATGCTAGGGCTAACCAATTAATAATTATACACATGAATAAGTCAAGCATGTACATGTCAATAAGGGAAGTACAAGTACTCAAAAACATGTAAGCCTCAAATAGTATACACACAAATACATAGTATACACAAATTAAAACAAAGTATATGCACAAATACAAGGTATATGCATGAAAACACGTAAGCCACAAAGTATACATTCAAACACACATAAGTTGTAAAGTATACACTTGAATACACATAAATCATATCTATTGAACCATCAATTTAGAATGCAAATATGGACAGGCATCGATAAAAGATATTTGTATTAACCAAATAGCCATGTAGGAATACATCGATATATGTCTATATAAGTATGAAATATATGTACAAAATAGCCATATAGGCTTACGAGAATGCCATATAGGCATATAATGTCAAATATGTCCAATAAAAAATATGTACAGAACTGCCATGTAGGCATACAACAAAGGGCTCTAGAATCAAAAGTCATTGCTCTCCATGCCTTGGAATTAAAATATTTCCCTTTCCTTTTCGATCGGATGGCGATAGGTCTTTCACTCATTTGTGCTGCGCTCATGGAGTGCTCGTGCTCCTCCTCCTAGGGTTTAGTTCATAGTGAAGTTTTAACTATTACAATAAGAAGTAAAGACATGAATATATAAAAATTACATTATAAAAAATGATATATTTGACAAAATAATCACTTACTGCCATCTCAAAATCTCTCTCCATGAGGGAAATATTCTCACGCCCATGCTTAGGCATGCTCAAGCCCTATATAAACCATACAAATAGAAATTAAACTACGTGAATCAATAATGGTTTTATTTTTAATTAAATAACATCTATAACAAAAAATACAAATTGAAATTTACTAATTTTCCTCATACCTCTTCTGTCAGAGCCATCAAGGATTGTATAGCAGATGTCACACCAATATCCATTGCCCTCGTAACATTCAGAGGTGTATCATCTCACAAAAACTGAAAACAAAACAACAAATTATTCAACATAGTCAACGATGTGCATATAAACTACACAAATCTATTAAGTACTTGATTCATTAGTTAAACTCTTTATTCTATTTCCTGTGTGTAGGTTTGAGTAAATCCACCACCACTGGGAAATGTTCAATCAAAACCTCCAATATTAGTCTGTTCAACATCCAAAATCGCATATTAAATTACCATTTGTAAAACAATGCTATTAACATGCAATAAATTTATAACTTTTTACTAGTTGCATACCCTAGTGATAGGTGTACTGCAGAAATAAGTTGGTGGGGGGCCAGTGTATCCAGTCTCAACATTGTGACCCCGCAATTTTATTAAAATCATAAAATATTTTTAGTTAATCTTGCATTTCAAAATCAAAATTTAATAAATTAAATTCAATGAACATGCACTAACTTTTACCTGACTATCAATGCCATATGCCTGATGCAAAATGTCAGCTACCCTCTCCATCTCCATAGTTGCAGACGGATCCTATGTACCAGTCTCCTGAGTGTCGATGGGGTCATATGAACAAGTAGCCCTGCAAGATTGACAAACATGTGTTTGAAGGCCATCACTCGAAGACTCCCCTGGATGGCATTGTAGAATAGGGCTAGTATGATGGATGATGCTTTGGGTCAAAGTATTGATCGCTTGCAATGTCTCTATGTCAGCACTTTCCTTCACGACAGAAGGCATAATGATGTGCTCACGAGGTGGCCTAGTGAGAGCTCGTCTACCTTGCCACGTAGGATCTAGCTGTGCACCAGGTCTATCCTGAGCTGACCCCCCACCTCTCCCCTGGAAATCCCTCATATCAAAATAATTTGGGATTTTGTTCAATATGAACTCATTGTATATTTTCCTAAGGAAATATTGTAGGACCTCGCAATTGTTGCACGATGGATAATCGAAGACCATGTACCACCTATCATAAAATTGGTCCCTAATTTTTTTGTGGTGGCACCAATGGATAGGAAACCTCTTCGCATTGAGGGTAATATTTTGATTTGTGCGTGGGTCGGTGAATAATGAGCACAAATCACCTTTTGTAAATTTTAAATCCTTTACATCCTTGTATGATAGTTTATTTGCATAATAATCCCTAGTTGCCCGCCTCCTATCTTGCCATCCAGTTATTTGTTTGTGAATTGAATCTTCATTTTTTAACATATCTTTCAATGAATTTGCTAGGGTCATTCTTTTTGTGGTTGAACCATTTGGATCACTCAACCTAATGATCAAATCCTCAATTTTCTTTTTGTTATTCTCAATTTCACTCATTAATTTTTTTTGAGTGTCAGGAGGGGGTTGAGTGATTGGTGGAGGAGGTTGATGTTGTGGTTGATTTTGATCTTGAGGATTTGGTTGGTCTTCCTATTGAGGATTTTGAGGGTTTGCAGATTGATTTGCATCTCCTCAAAATTCAAACAAATATATATCAAATTCAACCTAAAACTAACAAATTTAACCTAAAACTAACTAATTCAAAACAAAAACCATAGAATCCTTACCTCTCACAGCTCCTCCTCATCGTGGCACCATCCTTGTGAAGAAATATCAATTGTTGGTGAAGAAATTTGTTGAATTGCTCCTCCTAGAACACGAGCACGAAATTGTGGGGGTTTTGGTTGTGGCTGCAAAAAAAAGACAACTGAAATGCCAATGACAGATTTGCATTTCTTTTTTTTCTTTTAACAGTCAATAACGCGAGTGCATTATAACACGCTCGCATTATTGGTTTGTAGTTGCTGAGCCTCAGGCTCGACATAACGAGCCATAATGTGAGTGCGTTATTACGCACTTTCATTATGGATTTTTAAAAGTTGTTTTAGAGGGTGTCCACGAAATTGCTACCCATTTCCATGCACCCTCCCACTATTGTATCTAGGATGTGTATATATGATAATAAAGCTCTTTGTGAGATTAAGTATGTGTGACATACAAGATCTCCCTATGCAATAGTGAGGGAACTTGAAGCAAGGTATAGGAAGACAAGGTTGCAAGGAGTGATGCTACCTAGGATGAATGTTTTATAAATCTTACATATTTTGAGAATGGTAAGTAAAATTTTATTTGACTTTATGTGTATGTTAAAGTGCTCTAGATCATTAGGGACGATCAATCACAAGGGGGAAAGTATGTTGCACCCCAATTGTGTAACTTCTATTTACTATTACTATGTAGGGTAAAATGTGAATGCAATGTGAATTCTACAGATGAATAAATTATGCTTGTACCATGTTATCATTGTAAATGGTATCTCATTTGATGTTATTTCATGGGGAAATATTACATATATGTGAATAGATGGTTATTGAATTATTATTTTAACTTTTGAAATGTTTATGTATATTGTATATGTTGTGAACAATTGAATTCACTGTGCATGTGTTAGTGGATGCAAGTATGTGTTCCATTCCTCCAAGCAAAGGGGAAGTATCATTCAGGAGAAGATATTTGTCGAATAACCAATAACGTAAACTATCTAAGCATACACACACCACAGTAGTTTGGCTGATTCTAGAAATAGAAGTGGAAAGTTGATAAGTCATCCCTAGTTTGAAATATATTCATTAGTAAAGGTCTTGTTTACTTTCAAGTGCATTATTGAGTGATGTTTATATATTTGAGCTTTTGAGTCCTTCCTTGTCCTACCATGTTTGTTTGTGTGGTTGACTAAGTGTTTGGATATATGCATATGTTGGCATACACATATGATGGATATAATGGGATGTCCAAATGGGTATGATGGCATATGCATAGACATGCATATATGTATATAAATTATGATTTTGTGTGTCTTTGAGCCTTTGTCGATACATATCAATGTCAAAAGTATACATGTATATGAGTACATACATAAATTGATCCGTATGTGAGAGCACAATCATATGCACATATGTGTAAGTAGGAATACTTACATACATACTCACTCGAGGGATCAATTATATATATATGAAATATATAAACACATTTAACAAATGTGTTTATCAACAATAATAGGATATGAAAGGGTAACTTGATACATAGATATATGTGTGAACATTTTTATTATGAAAATGCATGTACATGTGTATATGTGTAGGTAAGAGTACATGTGTATTGTTTGCTGGGTAATGTTAAAAAAAGATGTATGCATTCGTGATGATGAATAGATAATTTATATTTCTATAATAAATATATGTTTGTATATATGAGCAATACACACATAAGCATAAATGCTTAGTAGAGGAGTGCGTATGAATATACATATATATATATATTATGTGAATGTCAACGTGATCATATTCATTTGTATATCAAATGTATACATGCTTTATTTTAAAAATGAGTTATATATTCAATGTATCAAATAATATGTATTTATTATATGAGCCAATATACGTATGAGTAGACGTATACATATATACGTATATATAATATACTCTAAGTATATGTATAAGTCAATATACAAATATGGTATATGCTCTATGTACATATATTGGGGGGAAACATTATAAATAAAGGCACAACCATGTAGAGATCAATTCACAAAGGGTAAAAGTGCTTAGCCAAATATATGGAAATGCTCTACCATAAAGTACATGTGTATTGAGTAGCACTTAGAAGTAACTCAACGAATTATGAATGGGGATGCCAATGAAATAAGAAATACGTTGTGATTACATTTGAACATCAATTACTATGATATCTACTATGCAAAAAAATGAATATGATAACCGAATATTATGCTAAATATAATGGCTAAAGAGTTGGTATTCATGGGTGACTTAATAACTAAACTCTTGGAAATGAATATGACTATATTCATAAGCCAATTTATAAGTCTTTGATGCCATTCTTTAATCTACAACCTGCTTTATCATTTAAGTCAATATTGAAGAGGTTGATGCCTTATTTCTTCTTGGACTTGGTCAAAAAATAAACCACAAATTGTTGTGGCTATTAAATAGTCATTGAATGCTCCAAACAACAGATGACTTTGTCAAAATCAATTAAGTTCATCAGTCTACACTCAACAAGGAATAAGTTGATGCAAATTGAGGTGGCAAGCTTCGGTTATTGACTAATTCTCTTGTTGGTTAAATCGAGCAACCTTTCTATTTTACTTTGCACAAAAGTCTGTAGTTGTATTCAATCACATGGAAGTTGATTTATTCTTTAAATTGTTGTCAATGAACGAGTCGATTTGTATGTGATTATGTTGATTATTATTTTATGAAATTGCCACCTTCCTGCTATGTTTCATGCGTTTCTTTGCATGGATCTTGTTGTCCATTAACATGCCTAAACTATACGCTTTGAGGTGACCAAGTTAATCTATAAATAGCTGAACCATTTCATTTGGAAGGGATACATTTCTTCCATAAGATTATACATCTTTTGTAATTCCTATTTCTACATTATTTCCAACCATACTATGTTTTACATTGAGAGAGAGAAAATAAGTGAGTTCATTTGGTTTGTGAGGAAGTTTTATTTTGAGAGGAGTAAGCTATCAACTTGAGAGGTAGATTTTATAGTGACATTCTTGAGAAGTTGTTACCAAGCTTGATGTTGTTGGAAAAGGCTACATTGTTTCCATTTGATTGGATAAGAAATAACCGGAATGGGGATCTCTTCTTTTTTATTTGATGTGTCTTGCATGCATGATTGAACTATCTTTTCCAATATTTTTATTAGAGATATTTGAGTTTCTTGAAGAGGATAATGAATCTTATATGTTGTTTTCATATGGTGCTTTTAATTAATCCATAATAGGAGATGAGTGTTTATCATAGGTATTATGTACTAGGTATGATTGAACATGAATGACACATATGGTACACTTAGATAAGTTATTGATTTAACCTAGAAATTTTGTGTTTACTCCTAGTATAGATAATGCAGTATGGGAGGGAGTTTGTGCACTTACTTGTAAGTAGGGTTATTCCAAGTATGCAGGTTATCTTTGGGATGATGGACTATCCATCGAAGGAAATACCTAGCTTATGTACTTACTAGTTAAGTAGGTTTATTCCAAGTAGATTAATATGGTGATAGGTTATCTGGGATGATGAACTATCCATTGAAGGAAATACCTATGTGTAGCTTAAGATAACCTTAAGTCAAATCGACCCTGAGTAGTGTATGTGATAGATGACTTCATTCGAAGTACTGAATGAGAAATATTTGGCCAAACTAGTGTGAATGTCTGAGACTCTACTCTAGATTGTTTGACTACGGAGACTACACTGTTAGTGCACCATGATCCAGTATTACATGCCAGACAGAGATTATGGGATTATAAGTTATTGTTATGTAGGAAACAATACTATGCTTAGTTGGTTGTCTTTATCAGTTACTCTACCAATATCTTCATCGAAGGGAATGACCATCTATCGAATGCTAGATGTGTGGGGGTCCACATTATGAGTTTGTGGTTGGTGGAAAAGAACCTAAGTGATGCTTTTCCTCCACAATAGGCGACAAAAGAACCAAGATTTGAAAGGAAGGATCCTGGACCATCTTACAACTATTTGTTCTAAAGCTCACTGGAGCTATGTATGTAAATGTAGGTATTCTTGTATTGTTGTAACATGTAAAGATATTGTAATGAAATGTATTATTTATTATAAGTTGATATTGATTCTTGTTTCTATATTCTCATTAATAAAGAAAAACATTTTTTATTGCAATGACTTGTTACCTAATTTATTTACTCACATGGTGTAAATTTAGAAATTTCTACTACATTGAAGGGTTGGCATGTTACATCTTTTCTATTATACTCTTTCCTTTTCCTTCAATTTTTTTTATGCCTTAATTCATATATGTGAACATTTGTAAGAACAAGAAAAATATAATCATTCTAATTGTGCCCTTTATCACTTTTGTTAAGGATACCTATAAAATATATATATATAAATTTTGTGATGATTTACTAACTTCAACGTTAATCTTACTTTTAATTCTTAGTGAAAAGAGTTTTATTTTTACTTTTCCTTTCAGTTTTCTACATCCCATCATGTCAGTTTTTTTTAAGATCATAAAAAACCCAACTTCATAATCTAGAGATTATTTTATAAATCAAATCCCACATTTGTAAAATTTCTCGTGTTGGTATCGAGATGCATGAAAAGGTAAATATTAATATCAACATGATGCACAAGATGTTTATCAAAATATGCATATAATAACCTATTCAATTTCATCATCATTATAATTAAATCAATCAATATGGTCTCTAAGGAAATGACATTTGGGAGTTTGTTGACTCAATCTATGAATGGGTTCTCCTCTTTGGGGAGTGGGATTAATAACAAAGAGAGATATTAAAGACAACGCTCACCAACATGTAGTTGGCCTTTATGGAGTTGCAAATTTGTCCCTTTAGTTCATTTGAAGAATATTCTAATGAAATTCCTTTTAATTCCCTAGATGAAATTAAGTACACATTGAAATTTTTTTAAAACCATGACATATCAACATGTCACACAAAAATGTGTTAAGTTGGTTCACAAAAAATAGTAGAAAGGGTATGAAGCTTATAATTTAAATTTTTTAAAAATAAACTTCAATTTCCTTGTCACACATCACAAGACTGAACTAGGTCAATCCTGAGCCACTCAAAGCATATCTTGGGGTAAAATGATAGTTGTTCTTGGTAGAGAAAAATGTATGAAAGTGTGATCGAGGGTGTAATAAAAATGAGTAAATTGCAAGATGTACCAAATTAAGTGTGAATGGTGATAAATAAAATTTGATAGAAAATTGAGACATGACCTACACCTAGCACAAAACTATACCACTTATGGATATTCTATTACATTAAGATATTTCATAAATACAAGGAAAAATCTAAATAAGAAATGGAAAGGATATGCAATCAAGTGTAATTTTATGAATTTTAATGTTTCAATCCTTTTTTGTGACTTTAGGGTCATGATTCCTTATACTAACTCTTCATTTTTATAACTAGGAATGTACTTCATGTGTATCATTAAAACAAGTTTGTTATTCAATTATTTGAGAAAAACTATTTTGAGTTTAATAGTGTAACACATCCTCTAAGGTATATATAAATTTGGTTCAAGATTCTTTGATGGTCTGTATACACTCTACTTAAACATCACACTCAAAAATCAAATGATCAGTAAAAATCTTATACCTCATCCCTACTAATAAGTTATAAATATTTTTCCTACTTTTATTGGTCAAATTTAAGAATTAATCTCTATATGAAACTTAAATTTAAGTTAATACAACTATTTGGTAGCCTTTCAAAGGTATTGTCTGTAAGGTATGATATGTTGTAGAGAAAAAATGCCCCAATTTGAACAAATTAATTAAAATGTCTTTAAACAAAAAATATTGAAAACTAAGTTATGAATGATTGGTAACCAAATAATTAGATATTTTTTTCTCAAAAATTGTAGAAGCAATATTCTAGGAGAATTTTCTCTTAAAATAAAATAAAAAAATAATCCATTTGAATAACTTATTATTAAGTTAAATCACACAAATGATCTTTTGTATCAATTTCAAGTAACAATTTTTTTATTGTTCTTGTCTCATCTTCGACAACTTATGAATTTCACTTACAAACACTTGGACATTTGATTTGGAAGACCCTCCATCTTCAACAAATTTTATGAATATCTTGCAATCATAGAATTCCATTAGGTGACACCTCTTTAAGGAATTTTGTCAAATAGTTTGTGTGCCTTATCTATGCTTCCACATTTTGGATACATGTCTACCAGGGTAGATGCAACTACAAACAAAATTCATTTATCCATTATCCTATGATGTATGCCCATATCTTGTTCCAAAGCTCTCATTTTAGCCCAGGCATGAAGGAGGCTGGTAAAGGTCATGAAGACTAGCTTCACACATGAAAATTTGAATTTTCTTGAAAGTTTCTAAAGCCCTTTCAATAAATCCATTTTGTGCATATCTTACAATCATGGCATTCCATTAAACCAGATTTCTTTGAGGCATTCAGTAAAAAAGTTCACGTGCCTTATCCATGATTCTACATTTTGGAAGCATGTCTACCAAACCATTTCTAACTAAATTTGAGAAAATTCCCCTATTCTTTTTGCTTTTATGGATACATAAACTGGTCCAAAGATCCCATTTTGGCACAAGCTAGGAATACAATGGAAAGGGTAAATTGATTGAGTTGGGGACTTAATTTCTAGATATGGTGAAACAATGCAACTAACTTATGAGGACACCCATGTCTTATATACATTGTAATAACCATTTTCCATCAGAGATTTCTTAATTATTTTATGTGATCAAATATTTTAGGGTATCCACCAAACTTTTGCAGCTATGTGGGAATAGTGTGTTTTCATTTGAACATGGTTTTCCTTATGAATGTAGGAACAACTAACCACTGACTATCACAACATTTTTTTATGAAAATGGACATTGGTAGAGGAACGAAATAGGTAAATCAGATCCACATCCACCACCTAAGTATTTAAAGATTAGTGTGTGTGATTTAAGCCCATCCCTCATCTTGTTATATCATATTGAATATACTTTTTATCAATATTGAATACACCTCCTTTGGAAGAGAGGCATGGCACTAATATTATACACCACCTCCTTTGTTGAAAAAGGTACATAGAGGTATCCTAATATGGCAGGAGGTATGCCATAAGGGATGGTGGACACCATACCTAGTACATGTAGAAACATCTTAAGAACATCCCATGTTTGTCCATGAAAACATATTTCAATAAGGTTAGGCAAAAAGTTGATTGTCAGAATCATGGCCTACATTTAAGGGCCATATGGTTGTATTTAGGTGCTTTTACTATAAAATATAATCAAAGTTTTAAGAAGATCGTATTACATGAAACCATAGTTTTTTTCTATACAATACAAATTACTAAAGGGTTACAGTTGTATAGAAATCTAGTTTATTTATTTTTTCTCAAATAAGATATTCCTTATTATTTGGAAGATAAATATGATTAGATAATCATCACAAAATATTTTCTTAACTAGTAGGGTTAGCCATTAATTTTAGGCCTTGGAAACACTATAAATTTACAATGAATTGAGATATATGTGGAAAGAATGGCATAAAAATTATATCAAAGAAAAAATTACAAGTATTACAATGGGTGTTAAGATATAGGATGAGTGTCTATGAGTGCATATTAGAACACAAAACCTCTCAAAATGGGGGATAGAGAGATAGAGTGCTATCACACCCACTTTAAAAGTTATTCCACTTAAGGATAACCCTAGAGATCTCAATGCAAAGGAGAAAGAGATATCGCAATAGGGCTATCCTAGGAATTGAATATGATCTATTAAGGGCTTCACCACCAATTTTAGACTTGGAAAAGACAATGAAATGAAAGATGCAATACAAAAACCTAAGTTGAATGAAAACAAATACTAAATGATCTAGAAAGATGAATGGAATGGAACAGAAAAATGTAAAACAAAAAGTGTCCACCTGGGAAACCGGAGAAGGCAGAATGGAGGTTTGAATCACTAAAAAATCTACTTTTACTATTGACTAGGTCTCATTCGAAAAGCTAGGTGAATTCATACTATTTTTGGGAAACTATGCAAGAACATGTTTCTGCCAAAAGGGTATCCAAATCTGCAAAATCCTGAAAAATATACTAGAATTTGGACTCATTTGCTAGAAGTGGCGAATCAATCTAGTTGGGAATTTTTGCAACTTTCAAAGCTGATTAAACTCTTCCTTATCTACTATGTTATTCTTGATTGGTTTTCGGATTTGAATCTCTGATTTACAACCTGTAGGTCTTCTCCAATGTTTTCCAAGGCTTGATGACAACTTTGACAACTTTGAATTATTTGCAAATTTATCCAATCTTTCTCCTAAGGAAATTTGCAACCTAGCCCTACAAATCACACATAAAGAGAGGGAAAAATGTTTAGGGGTTAGTGGATAGGGGTTTTCCATGGTTAAACCCCTTGTTGGTAATTAAACCTTGAAATGAAAGTAAATAAGAATGGAGAATGATGAATGAACAAAAGACAATGTTGCAACTCACCAAACCCTAGCAATAAGGTGCTACAAATATGCTTGAAATCACTAAAAAGGATGTGGTTCTTGAATCTTTCTTGAATTATGTTGATCTTGCTTGAAACACTTGCTTGAATCATAAATTCTACATCACAATTGTTAGCACAATAACAAACATGATGGATGAAATATTTGACATGATGATTGACACTTGAATGCTACTCTAAAATGCTTGATAATCTACCCTTGAATGCCTTGAATGTTCTTGTGAATGCTCAAATTCTCTTGTGAACTCTCTTGAATGCTAGGTGTTGAATATGAGTGAAAGAACCTTGTATTTATACTCAATTATGCAAGAATTCCCAAAATTACAACACTACAACCCGACATCGGATACAAGAGAATAAAACCCCACCAAAAATTTGAATTAAATTTGATTTTGGGCCACACGGGACTCATTCACCCAAAGTGGCAAATGAGTCCCATTAGACATAATGTATGGGATGAAAAACCAAAAGTGCTTAGAAATGTGTGAAAACTAGTTCAAGAACAAAAGATCCAGGTGGGACCCATTCGCCCAAGGTGGAAAATGAGTCCCACATCCCTAAATTTGGGCTACACAAGCCATGAACACCTAAATTATGATTGGTCAATGATTGGTGTCAAGATTATCCATGAAAAAGATGCAATAAATGAGGCTTGTGGATGCAAAATAGGGCCAATTAAAGCACAAAGAATCCCAATTATTAATGACAAGCCTAGAGAAGTGTGAAAGTGTGTTACAAAACTTTACAACACTCCAAAAAAGGCAAGATTAAGGTTGATTTTGATTAAAAATAGGTTTATTATGTTTAGTTACTTGATAAAATCCTAGAAAAGTGTGAAAGTGTGTTACAACACTTCACAAAACTTTAGGAAGGCATCATTAAAATCCATTACTTCACAAGGGCTGAAGATTTAATGTGAATGTTTCATCCACATTACAACACTAAATTGAGGCATCATTAAGCCAAAATCACAAGGAGGGCCCAAAAAAGTAGAAGGGTTACTTTTTTGGTGACTCCATCTAGGCTCCACTTTAGTGAGAGGATTAACTTGCTTCAAAATCATACTAAAGTAGATGAGAACACAACAAGAGTGGTCCAAATGTACCAATCCTAGTAAAATGAGACAACAACGATCAAGAGGGGTGATCAAGCCCCCAAGATCAAGATCCCATGGAAAACCAACATAGGCACAAAACAACACACATGAGAATGATATAAAGTGCAACAACAAAGTACAAGCATGCATCGTCAAAGATGAAAGAGAGGAAAGGTAAAAATAAAAGAGATTCAAATCAAGCTTCGATTGTTTGTCCATCATGATGTGGATCAGATCTAGGTTGTTTGTTTGAAAAATGCATACTCACTTTGTGGAAATGAAACACCTAGTTGTCCACTAGGTGAGAAGTCCAAAAAGGTGAGAAACATACACTCATGGCACATATGCACTCACACACACACACAAGTGGCTGTGGGGAAATTCATGCCTTGGTTGGGATTCCCGCTCAAACCATACCAAAGTTATACCCCCTGATAACTTTAATAAGGTGCCACACAAAAATGATTTTTGAGCTTCATGAGACAAGCAAACCTTCGTATGCCTGGAGCTCATGAACAAACAAGATGGCTCTACAGGAATCAAAGTTGTGTTATGCAAGGTGGCCATATAACAACAAATGAAAAATGCAAAGATAGGAAATGTTCAAAGGAGTCCTGCTTAGTTCATGCAAGGTCTTTAACTTAGGGAACATTATGCATAATTTCTCCAAGAGAGGACCAATGAAAGAATAGAAAATTTGCAACTTAGGGGATGCAGTGTGTCAAATCAAGCCACTAAGAGGTAAGTAATATGCTAAGAGAGATCATGCTCCTAAAGGATATCACACCCAATGTCATCCACAAAGCGAGAAACACATCGTATGAAATAAGAAAACTGCACCATGAACCACGAGAAAGAAAAATGCAAAATAATAATGCCAATGTATGCCCTGAATTTACAGGAATTGTTAAACAACGTACTGTGAGCAATTAATTTAAAGTAAGAAATGAAAAATACAAATATATAAGACATGAGAGCCAACTTGGAAATCCCTATGCCAATTCATATGTTTCCAAGTAAATTTGCGTCATGCAAGGGAAAAAAAAAAGAGAGAGGTTGCCCCCAAAAATGAAAACACAAAACACATAAGGGATCTATGGATTTGGGGTTAGTATGTTCTATCTGCAATGTTTTTAGAGAGCCCAAAACTGTTATCATCTCCCAAATACACATAGAATTGGAGGAATGACATAAAGAGAGTGAAAACAAAGGAAAACCTTTTGGGTCAACATGGAAGAGACATGAATGTCTCGACACCTTGTGTCATCCCCAAAAGGAAAAAAAAAGACAAATGAAAGCAAAAGAGATGCATGACATAGAGAAGAATAAAGGTACAAATAGAGGAATGCCACAAAGAGAGAGAAAACATCAAATAGGATGTCATGGGGGATCACATCACGCACATGCAATCACACAAAAGAAAATGAAAAAGAAAGAAAAATGAAAAAGACTAGTAAGGAAAATGCGAGTCAACCTATGAGAAAGTCATCCACCTCCCAATCATGTTGGTTGTATACTGAAGGTGGGCAACTAGCCAAAGGTAAAAGAGCAAGTTCCAAACTAGGGGAAGCACCAGGTTCAACACTCTTTGTAGGAGATTTGTCGTTTAAGCTCATGGAAGAGGAAAACAATGTATTCAATTTTTTATGCACCTCTTCGTTAATTTTAGCAACCTTGTCATCGTCATCCAAATTAATCACAACAGGTGGCCAAAGAATAATGTCCATGGAAGAGTTCAACTCTTGTTGTGGTTATTGTATTGGAATATTTTATTTTAGGGTAGGGGTAGAGTCATCATGCATTGCTTCAGTCAAGTTTAGGTATTGATTTTCTTTGTTTAATTCTTTATGTAACCTATGAGCAAGGGCACGACGTCCATGTCTACGCTCTCTAGCACCTCTATTTCTTTTAGTTTTGTTTTCAAGTTGTGTTTGTGTGGGAGCGGGTTGATCAACCATAGGTTTCTTTTCTTCCCTAAGGGGAGAAACGAAAGGAACCACAGGAGTTTGTTCAATCACTTTCTCTTTGAACTTGTAAACTTGTTTTATTCTGGGAGGTGTGATGGGGTTGTTTTCATTATCTCTTGGTCGTTTGTAGGTTGTAGGTGAAGGTTTTGTTTTAGGCTGGTCTTGGTTGTTTGGGACTTCTTTAGGTTCAAGTATGGTTTCTTCAAGGATGGTATGTTCAGAGGTTGATGGAGACATGTTTTGGAGAGATAACTCACCTATTTTCTTTGCTTTGAATTTTTGATAGGATAGGAAAAATAAGTCTTCTCATGGTTTTATGGGTTCCATGAGCTTAGGCCAAAAGGAATCTAAGGAAACATTTCCTTTGGATGGAAAAGGGTTAAAGACGCTATGGCGAATAGTGAATACTTTATTGTCAAAGGGAAAATTTAAGCATCTATGTACAACCGAAGGGACAAATTTCATGGAGCGAAGCCATGGGTGGCCCAACTTCACACGAAATTCGTCCAATTGTGGGATGATGGAGAATGTGACATCTAATATTTTGGTCCTATTTGAAATGGTAAGGTGATTGATCCTATCATAGGGAAAGAAAAACCATTGTATGTCTTGATCCATGCTTTTGGTTTATCATATAGATCTTGATAGAGTTCATACAAAATTAAGAATTCCTTGGTGATCATGTTCTCTCCATAGGTGGTATTTATTAATATCCCATTAGTGGGCTTGTCATAGATAGGACCGGCTACGTAGAGGACCATCGGGTGCATGTTTAAGTATATCCTTAGAGGAGAAAGCAATGTCAAGAGAATTCTTAGTTCGACCCTTATGAGGGATAATGTGTATCACCCCTATCATTTCATCTATAGGATTAGTATTGATAGAATCATGCTGAATAGAATCATTGTTATCATCATTTTTGTCAACATTCATCACATCATTCTTTGTAGTTTCACTGGCTTTGACAAATGAAATATTATGTTTTGGCATTGTGTTGGTGAAAATTTGCAATTTTTGGTTAGGAGGGGCAACATACTTATTTCCTTGATCACTAACACCTCCAACGGAAAGATTACTAGAATCAATGAGGTCTTGCACAAGATGTTTAAGACGCTTGCAATGTTTTGTGTCACGTCCATTTTGTCGATGATAGTGGAAATATGCATTTGGTTAAAGCTTGAGGGTAAAGGCTTATTAGAATTAGGTGTTTTGATGGGAGGTAAGGTAATCATTTGTTGGTCTAAAAGTTGGGACATTGTGTTATGAAGGGTATCGAGTAAGGGATTGAATTATCTTTTCGAGTTTCCATAGATAAAGGGTATCATGGCCTTAATAAAAAATACTTGGTTATTGACATTTTGAGTTCTTTTTTGAGGGAGATTAAATTGAAGGAACCCTTTATTTTGTTTTCTAAAAGGTTGGGAATTGTTTTGGTTTACAGGCTTAGATTTCTCGTTTCGGTTGTTCGGTAAAGAAGAGAACCACCTTAATGTGGTATCTTTCAAGGTGTGTTTCCAAAAAGTGTAGTCTTGACACTTTTCACTCATTTGGCCCCTAACCTATGGATTTTAGACCTTTAATCTCCCTTTTCATCATCATTTATAGGCCCCTATGACCCCTTATTATGCATCCCAAGGCTTAATTTGACCAAATATGTAATAAAATCATTATATAAACATGATTTATTCGCTCTCAGACAATCTAACTAGAAAAAGGGCCCTTGTGGGACTAGGTCACCCATCTGGGTGAATTAGTCATGTCCAGGTGGACTAGCTCACCCAAGGTGGTGACCTAGTCCCATTGGAGCTATTTCAAGGTTTTGAGCAAGAAAAGTTAGGGTTTTGGTTTATTTCTCGTTCATGTCGGCCTTAAGGATCAAATAGCAGGTGTTTTAGGTGGATTTACTATAAATAAGCCTCAAAACCATAATTAAACATTACACACTCATTATTCAATCTCCCATCCACTACTCTTCTCAAGAAAGCTATAGTTTCTACATTCTAAGTCACCAAGACACATTTTTGAAGCATTCAAGGGTTGAATCTTTCTCAATTGTTGTTGCAACTCAAGATCAATCCTAAAAAGGTATTAGTTCATTTGTCTCATATTTCATGCTACATTATCTTTTTTCTTCAATTTATTTAATTATCTAAAAGGGGTTTAACCAAGGAAAACCCCCATGCCTTAACAATCAACATTTCTCTTTCTCTCTTTGTGTGTTTGTAGATTTAGGTACATTGGAAGCTTGGAGATCATTCAAGAATGGTTTGAAGAATTGTTTAGAGCATATCCTTATTGTAAAATTCAAGATTATACACAAAAAGACACCTACAGACCAAAAATCAAGGTTTCTGGTTCAAACACTTGGAGGAGTTCAGAAAGTGCTGATCAAGAGCCTTTGTTTCCACCTTCTGATTTTTCAGAAAAGGAAAGAGTGACTTCCCCCAGTTGTGGAAACCTAGTCCCACTGTGCATATTTTTTAGAGAATTCTACAAGTCTGAATACTCATTTGGATGAAACAGGCCCTAGAGTAGTTTTCCAAAATCACCTTGAAAAAGGACTAGGTTGCCTAGCTTCGCACAAGTGTCCCGCCAGGCATAAAAGTCAGATTTTGCAAAAAATTTGGGACATCTACAGTCTTCACTTCATCCTCTACCATTTTCTAAGTGCATACTTCCATTTTTACAATTTTCTATATTCTTTCATAATCTTTCATAGGTTGTTTAATTTAATGCTTGCATATCATTATGTGTTTTCAAACATCTTACATTTTTTAGGTTTTTCATTAATAGATAATTTCTTTCATTTTTTTACAACATTTAGACACATTCCACACACATCACACCTATTCCAAACCCTATTTTTGAATGAAAACCAAGAATACTTAGTGTGAAAGAGGCATTGTACCAACTAGCTACTAGATGAAAAACCCTAGGAGCCTATTGGGGAATCCTCTTTCCCTATTGCATGTTTTTGGTGGTTCATTTTGGTGAACCTAACATCTGCATCCCTTCCTTTCTAATTTAGAGTCCTTCTTCATCCTAGAATTAGCTCGCATTGCATTTTGCATTAGTTAAGTTGCATTCTAGGGTTTTGACTTTTTTCTTTAGTGAAAATGCATATAGGTTGCATTTTTTCATCTTAAAACATTAATTTTTTTTGAAAGTTTTCTTTTTCATCTTAGGTCTGCATCATACATTATAGAAACCACCCAAATCCATCAAAATCTTTTGTAATTTCTAAAAAAAAATGACCAAGTGCACTAAGTTTCCACTTTGGGCGACCTAGTCCCTTTAGGCCCCTGAAACTATCATTTATAGGGCTAAAAACCTTGTTTTTAAGCTTCTATTTTGTGTCATTATCTATTTGTATGAATTGGTTGAGTTTTTGTAGCATGAATTTCATGATATCTAGCCTAAATTAGCTCATTTCATGCATTTCTTAAATTCCCTTTTGCATTTACAACATTTCATTTTTAGATCATTACATAATATAATCAATACATTCCATTGTTTGAAATCTAAAAAGTTGCATTGAATTTTAAGTTTGCATAGCTTTTATTACATTTAATCAATTAGGATTAGCATAATTTACATTCATTTAAATTGTGGATAGAATTAGATTCTTTCACTTTTCATTCTCAACATTAGTTCAAATTACACTTGCAAACGAAAACAAAAAAAATTTGAAAAACATAAAAAAACAACAAAAATAAATAAATAAATGGTTAACCTTAGCACATCAAGCCAACCCTTTAATAGAGATGAATTTTACATGTTATATGAATCCCTTGACCCAAGAGAATACAAGCATTGATAATCATGATAATCATAATTGTTCTTCTCCTGATATCTCTCCCATTAGTGACGAAGGTATCTTGGTGAAAGCAGACAACCATTGAAGATCATGATGGTCTTGCTTGTCTTCCTCCTCCTACCCCTTGCAAAGACCTTATGACATATGAAGCTAAAACCATGGTTACTACCTTACCTATTGTTCAATAATCTCCCAACACCTCCCCTATTTTTTCTCATGCTTTAATAACTAAGGATATGTTGGTATCATGCAATCCAATGATTGGGATTTATATCATTATTTCTCTTATTCCTAATGTTCGTGACATTTTGAAGGGTCTATTTGAACAAAATAGTCCAATCATTGGTAACCATATAATTCCTAGTTATCCTTCTCTTAATGCCTCTCCTATGAGTGATCAAGCTACTTTACCAACTCTAATCATGCCATGTGATAAACCTATTGTTTATCACTTCCCAAAAAGATCTCAAGTCTTAGGATAGATACTATGGCACAAGAGAATGACACCATAGAGGAAAATAGTGCAACCATCAACAATCACAACAATTCACTTTCCCCCTCTCCTAATATCTCTCCTATTAGTGAAGAAGATATTATGGTGTTACAAGATCCACTTGATGAGAATCATGAGAACCTTATGTAACAAGACACTTCCACCATCAATCATTCCCTTACTTGTGATGAAGTCAATAGTGTAGAAAAAAATAATGAATGTCTTGAAAATATTGTTTGTAGTTCTCCTAAACACTCTCCTACTAGGGAAGGCATCATGGTATAAGAAAACAACAACATGGTTGCACTCCTTTCAAGCAATGGTAATGTGTCTTCCTTGGGTAATAGTAAAATGATGATACTCAATTGCCCTTTCTTAGAGACACATCAACCCAAGATTGCTAAGGTTATGAATACGCAAGTGTCCATTAAATCCACTATTGGACCTCCTAAGAATCCTCTACTCCTTCACCCACCTAAGATCAACATTTCCAATCAACCAAGTTACAATGACATTACTCACATATATGACAAAGTCTATACCATCAAGGCCAACTTTTATGAAACTTTGTTTCCTCATCCACATAAATAAAATTAGTTTCTACTCCTTTCCATGTAATAGTTGTAGGATCATATCATACTCACTATAGCATGTTTTACATCCCTTGCGAGGAGAAGCATACCATCATCCATTCTGAGCTCACCTTTGTCCTACACTAAGTGGGGGAAATTGTTTTAGTAGCCTTGTCCTCGTATGCCACTTGTGGTTGTCTCTTTTTGATAATTGTTAATCTTTCATAAAATTATAAGAGAAATCTTGGGATGTGGACGATATGTATTAAGATTGACTCGCATGTGACATACTAACCCTCTTCATGATGTAGCTTACTTGGAAACATATGACTTGGCATAGGGCTTTCCAAGTTAGCTCTCACGTCTTCCTTCCTCTAGCATTGGATACTTTAAAGTAATTTCTCACAGAGATGGTGTAACAACTTCTTTAAAGTGTGGGCATACATAGATGACATCCTTTTACAAAATTTCATGGCATGATTTTTCTTTTCTTGTGACGTGTCCTCTTCTTGGTGGTTTCATTGGGTTTGATGCCTTCCAAGAGTGTATGATCAATTGAAGTGGCCTAATGAAAACAAGTAATCCCATGGATAATGATCTAACATCCTGACTTGTACTCTCTTGGAGACATTGAGCACAATGCTCCCTAAGAAGAAGACCTCGCATGAACAAAGAAAAATCCCCTTCAACAAAATCTTCACATAATATTCAAAAGCATTTACGCAAGCATGGTGGTGCCTTATCAAAGTTATCAAGCGAGGTAACTTTGGTATGGTTAGTATAATGGGAAGCTGACACATTGGAATTACTTTCTCATTATACAGTGGGAAGCTAACACACTGGCATGAATTTATCACTAAACCACTTCTTTGGGACAACTCACCCTGCAAACGACCTGATGTTTTGTGGCCCCAGAGTGAGCACATATTTTCCACCTCATTCTTCTCTCTTTTAATCCTCGCCATTGCATGATCATGTATCTTGCTTTGCTTCATATAATTCACCCTTCAATGTGTCTTCTTGCATGTATGTCTATGTGACTTAGAATCTTGAACCCCGAGGGCTTGACTGCCTTCTTCATTCTTCTTCATCTTTGTCATTCTTCACCATCTCCATTGGGCTACTTTAGTGTGAGTTTGAAGCAAGTTCATCCTCTCACTAAAGTGGGGGCTAAATGTGTCACAAAAAAGTATAGTCTTGACACTTTTCACTCGATTAGGCCCTTGCCTATGGATTTTGGACATTTAATCACCCTTTAATCATCATTTATAGGCCCATATGACCCTTTATTGTGTGTCCCAAGGCATAATTTGATCAAATATCTGATAAAATCATCATGTATAAACCTAATTTATTTGTTCTCAGAAAATCCAATGGTAAGAGGGCCCCTGTGGGACTAGGTCGCCCAAGGTGGCGACCTAGTCCCATTAGAGCTATTTTTGAGGTTTTGAGTAGGAAAAGTTAGGGTTTTGGTTTATTTCTCCTTCATGTTGGCCTTGAGGATCAAATAATGGGTGTTTAGGTGGATTGCCTATAAATAAGCCTCAAAACCCTAATTAAACATTACATACTAATTATTCAATCTCCCATCCACTACTCTTCTCAAGAAAGCTAGGGTTTCTACATTCTAAGTCACCAAGACACATTTCTGAAGCATTCAAGGGCTGAATCTTTCTCCATTGTTGCTGAAACTCAAGATCAATCATCATGACAATGTATTAGTTTGTTTTTCTCATATTTCATGCTATATTATATTGTTTCTTCATTTTATTTAATCATCTAAAAGGGGTTTGACCAAGGCAAACCCCCACGCCCTAACAATCAACATTTCTCTTTCTCTCTTTGTGTGTTTGTAGATTTAGGTACATTGGAAGCTTGGAGATAATTCAATAATAGGTTGAAGAATTGGTTAGGGAATCTTCTTGCTGGGAAAGTCAAGAATCTACACAAAAAGACACCTACAGACCGAAAATCAAGGTTTTGAGTTCGAACACTTGGAGGAACAGAAAGTGCAAATCAATAGCCTCCGTTTCCACCTTCAGATTTTTAGAAGAGGAAAAAGGGACACTTCCCCTAGTTGTGGCAACCTAGTCCCACTGTGCACATTTTTTCATAGATTTATGCAGATCCAGATACCCATTTGGCTAAAATAGGCCAAAGAGTAGTTTTTTGAAATCACCCCGGTAAAGGACTAGGTCACCCAGCTTGGTACAAGTGTCCCACCAGGCATACAAGTCATATTCTGTTGAATTTATGGGACATATATAGTCTGCACTCCAACCTTTTCCATTTTCCAAGTGCATACTTCCATTTTTACATTTTTTTATCTTGTTTCATAAGCTTTCATAGGTTGTTAAATTTAATGCTTGCATATCATTATGTGTTTTCAAACATCTTACATTTTTTAGGTTTTTCATTAATAAATTGTTTCTTTCATTGGTTTACAACATTTAGACACATTCCACACACATCACACCTATTCCAAACCCTAGTTTTGAATGAACACCAAGAATACTTAGCATGAAAGAGGCATTGTACCAACTAGCTTCTAGGTGAAAAACCCTAGGAGCCTATTAGGGAATCCTCTTTCCCTATTGCATGTTTTTGGTGATTCACAAGGACCTAGGAAATTTTTTTTCCAATAGTTTATCATCAAGTATAAAGTCACTACATAAGGCAGTATAGGAATTAACATGGTTAGAAGGATCTCCCTTCCCTCCATATTTCTCAAATCTAGGAACCTCTACACCTTGTGGCATCAGTGTTCACAATATCGCCAAGGACAATGGAATGATTTTGACATAATATGTAGGTGGGCCATTTTGGTTTTGGTTTATGGTGGAAATTTGTTTTTGAAGGGATGAAACATTTTGGAAAATTTGGGCTATGAGAGGGTCATTTTTTGTGTTATGAGATGGAAGTGAAATTGGTGAAGGAGTGTATGTATTTGTAGTACAAGTGAATGGAATTTTTATACGTGGTAAGGTAGGAGATATAACTTGCAATTCCACATAGGAACTAGGGATGCTAGCAAGAATACCTGGGGAGGGAATCACATTACTAACTTGTTGTATGGGTATGTGCAGGATCATGATGGGCCAAAAAGTGGCAATGAGAAAAAATCACGTTTTGGATCGGCTCAGAAACGCGGAAATGCCGAGTTGACTTTTCTAGGTTCGGGTGTCAGTACATTTACCCGAACCAAAAACCAAACCTAGTTTCTAGAAATCGGATATCTGATCCAAATCAGATATCCAATCCTAATCGGATATCCGATTTTTGGAAACTGTATATAAGAAAAGCAGCCGGCTGTTTAGCTTCATTTCTCACAGTTTGACGCAGGCACAAAAGGAAAAACCCAAATCCGCTATCCGCTTTGATCAGATATCCAATTTCAAAGGTATGTATTTGGTTTTTTCAATCTTGTAATCGATTTTTCAAGTAGATTCTCTTAAGTTTAAGTAGGTTCTATTAAAAAAAATTTAAAAATAGGGTTTTCTAATGATTTTTTTTTAAAACTAGAGTTTACATTGATTTTTATTAAAACTTAATGTTTTGAAATGGATCTTGATTAAAAATTAGTGTTGTTGAAGTATTTTTATCAAAATAAGAGTTTGTTATTGATTTTTGTGAAAAAGTATGGTTTTTTTTGGATTTTTATTAAAAACTAGAGTTTTTTAAAAAATAATTTCATTTATATTCTATAATTTCAATTATTTTAATTAGTTTTTAACTTTAATCAGGTATTATGGCTGCGAATGAAAATCCACAAATGCCAAACACTCTACCACCTCCACAACCAAATGCTCCACCACCTCTGCAGCCACCAATTGAAGACTTAATTGGTGAAAAATTGGGGCAATTGAGGGGCATTTGTGAAATTTATCAGATAATGCCTCGATTGAGAGATATGACAAACACATTGAAGGAAATAATTAAAAATATAGAAACCCTCTCCACCCAACATAATTCCTTTTATTCGTGGCGAGAAGACATGAGGGAATATTATTGATGTGGATTGTCTTACGATGATGTGAAAGATCTCCAAATAACCAAAGCCCAAATAGCTGCTTTATTCATTGACCCCCGCACCGATTTTCTAGTGAATGTTAATAAAAAAAAACTTTCCATAAAATGGTGCATGCATAGGGACATTGTAGCTAAGTTTTGGGATCATTGGTGTATGGTTTTTGATAAACCACTGAACAATAATTCTGACATACCATTTTACTTTATTAAAAAATTATATGTTGAGTTTGTGTTAGGGTATCATGTCAATTAATTTAACATTAAACCCTTCCAGGGCATCAGTGGAGGTATGCCCCAGGATAGACTAGGGGCAGTTAGAGTAGTCCTGCACCCAAATGTTCCCCTTCCTCCCCTTCCTCTGCAACCTCCGATATATCATCCAGAGATTATCCAGGATGCATCCACACAGACTATTCAGGCTATTCACTCTTTGAGTGGTCATTTGGTTTCGCATGCTTCTACAGTAGCTCAGCCAAATTTTGGTGATGTTGGCGAAGGCTCGAGTGCTGGTGCATCATCCTCCTCAGGTCCACATATTTGTGTGGCACATACTTGCACTATGTGCCACCAAATATGCTTAGGTCCTCTTGTACAACCCGTTGAGCATCCCTTGGACACTTGTAATTAGGACCTCCATGATGTGGACATTATAGATCACTTGCAGGGGAGTGGAGTGCACCCTACAGAGTCCTCTCCTGCTAGAGAGGGAGATGCTAGAATAGTGACACAGGTAAGATTTAAGTTGTAATTTCATAACTTGCATTTTTTTTTACATGAATATTAATAAGAGATAGTATCAAGTACTAATATTTATTTACATGGTCTATTTCACAGCTGATGTCTGAGGAGGATCTCACATGGGTGACTGATAGCACCCTTAGGGCCATTTCATTTGGCTTGGACACACACGCAGTATATATTTTTGCACTCACTCGTTTACATTTTATATTATATACTTGCTTGTCATTTGAATTGTCATTAATGAAATTATATAATAACTTATATGTTTATCTTGTTTTCCTCCTATAGGAAATACCTAGTGTGAGTGAGGTGCAGCATCGTCCAGACTATGGAGGCACAAATCTAGATAAGGGGAAGGTAATTGTACTCAAATTGGATTGAATTAATATTTTTAAGATCTTATATTGATTATACATACATCGACATAGATTGATATTTTCATATGTACTTGTTAATTTTATGTACAGGCAATTATGAGCTATACAGATATGATGACAAGGAACACACCGCCTAAAGGAGTAGTTATTGGAACACCTCAAAGATTAGGTGTTGAAACACCTCAAGGACGAGGTGTCGAAACACCTGAAGGAGATAAAGAAAAAGATCAACCTAAAGAGGTATGTGCTTATTTTGTTTTGTGTTTGGTAAATAAGTTCCTATTACCAATAATCATATGCTAACTTGGATCAATTTTATGTTTTTTTTCACATATATAGATTGGCATTTCAAAAGTTGATTTGGTATATTCTAGGACTCCTGATCCTTTGCAAAGACGTATATTTCAGGTAATCAAGATTTCAATTTTAGAGTTCAATTAAAATTCAATGTATATTGATTTTGATGTTAATTATTCGATTTTAAATTATATAGTATAACTAATCTCAACCGTGGTTTGAATTTTTCTTGTGTGGCTACCTTTAGAGCCAATGAGTGCTTCAAAGAGGCTCCATTTTGATGATCCGCCAGTAGTTTAGGATGAGATAGACATTTTGGCATATAAATTTTGAATACATATTGAGATGGCATATGCCACATTTTGTAAAAATTTGTTTGAGTTGGCGTCGATGCCATTTTTATATATGGACATACACTTGATTATTGGATAATTTGATATATAGAAGTTGACAATCGAAATCTAATTTGTTCCTCATGTGCAGGATTTAACTCTTTGAAAATTTTATCTTGAGCAATGGTTAAATATCAATGTACAATAGCTTAAAACTGAATGGTTATATTATGTAGTTTATATTTATATCGTTGATTACATTGCATTACACATCTTTCAAACTCAAATCATTAATTCACATTGCATAACTAACAACTAGATGTTCATAGATGAAAAATTTTCAATTATAATATAGTTCTTACAAAGTCAACCTAAGCAGTTATACAATTACTTCACATTGCATAACTAAAAACTATGAGCAGTTGTCAATTGCATTTGTTTGTCATTGAATTCTATGAGACCACATTTCTTTGAAGATTTTTTTCAAATAATCCACTACCTTGTCTATGCTACCACATTTTTCATACATGATAGGGATCACATTAAGTTGAAATAAATTAAATGATAGCCTATGGCTATTTAATTTATACTCATTTTATTTAAATGGATGAGGCTGACCTTCCTTGATATTATTTTGTAATTTATTATTTTCAAGAGAGGCCGACCTCCTTGAAGAGTCACCTTATTTTGTATAAAAGCGAGGTAATGTTTATTCATTTCCTCAATCAAGTTCATTCAGCATAATTTTTAATCCAAGCAAAAGTTTCAACTTGAGCAAAAGCGCTTCATCTTGCAGCAACAAGCCGATTTCAAGGAGAAGCATATTCGATTGTATCTTTGCATCTATGAGAGGTGCTATTTGTTGTGCAGTTTTTGCACACACGCCCCACTGAAAGTGGGGACTCTCTTTTTTCGCTTTTTGGTGTTTTGGCCCTTCTTTTCTAGGGGTCTTCGCTTGCTTGGGTTCATTCTTTAATGTCCATCTTTCCAATTGAAGTGGCACACACTTATGAATTTTATTGAATACCTTGAGTTTTGAATTCATTTCGGAGTTTTCACTGTTTCCGAGAAAATCCGCTTGGGCCGGATTCTCCTGGTTTTCTTTCGATATCCGGAAGTTGCTGCCTTTTGACCCTGTTTTCGAGAAAATTTGTATGGCCCGGATTTCCTCGAAGTCCGTCACCTCATCGAATCCCCAGGTTTTTATGGTTGTGGCTGTCTTGTCGACTGCATTAATGGCTTTTGTGTGGGTGTTTTGGGGCTTTGATAAATTGGATTTTGCGAAGTAATTGATCATTTGATTTTGTTCGTTTGCTATCATTTGAGCTTGATTCTTGGAGCTTTTGGTGTTTTGCTAGATTTTGTGATTTTAGAGGTCATTTCGACTGTGCATTTGAGTATCGTGTGTGTGGATTGTATCTTGTGTGCATTCGACAGTTGTCTATTGGCATCACTAGTTCCAGTCTTTTCACTCCCATGGTATGCTGAAATGCTCCTTTACTCTGTTGATTTTGAATTGCTTCATCTCATTTTCTTTCTGGTCCTTCATAATTTCCTGATTTCCTTGGCTATGCATGTCATCATTGGGCATTTTGGGGGTTTTGCGTTGCTTTACTAGTCCGCTAGGTTGGTCGTTGATGTTTGCTTTTGGTCTAGTATTGCTACTTCTTTGGGTGTTTACTTGCATTGGTCTTAGACTCTCCATTTTGGTGTGTGAGCAAGTCATGCCTAGTTCTATGTGTTTTCAGGGTAGACATTTTAGGGTTCTTAACCTAGGGCATGGCCAATCCTCCTCAAATTGCTGTGAGGAGTGTTCCAGATTTTTGTTTCATTTGTTGGAGGTCTAGGTTAAGTTGTCAAAGTACAGGCCTTAGATCCGGTGTTATTTGAATCATTTTGGTGAAAGTAAAGAAGATGCGGATGGGTTCAGGTTTTTGAGGTCCTCGCGGAATTCTGCTTCCCTCGGATTTCCTCGACTTATCTCTTTCTTTCTCTTTCATCACTTTTTCTCGGACTTCGTTTGTCTCGCCAAAATTCGCTTCCTCCAGATTTTCCCGATGTCCGCAATCAGGTCATTTTACCGATTTCGCGCTTTGGTGATGATATATTTGGCTTTCGCCAAAATCCGTTCACTCCAGATTTTCTCGGATGTTCCGTGTCTCCTCCTTTTTCCCAGGTTAGTTGTAATTGTTGTTGTTTTCACTAAAATCCATTCCTGGCAGATTCTTCCGAGGTTTTTTGGGAAAAGGTTGAATTTGATGGTTATGAAGGATCTATTTATTGATGATGTATTTGATTGATTAAATGAGCTTATGCTAAGTGTTTCTAATGGTATTCCTTTTTTAATTGATGGAATAAAATGATGTTTTGGTATTTTGCATGCTTGGTTCGTTGGAATCCGCCTAGTCCAAATTTTCCAAAAAATCCTCTCCAGCGTAGAATCCGCGAGGGAGGCTAAATCTTGAACTTTTGGATACTGATTTCCTGCACTTGTTGTTTCTTGTGGATCTGATTGTGGTCATCTTTATGTGTTTGCAGGCAGGTTCAGGACACGATATTTCTAGTCGGGGCAAGGGGAAGGCAACAGATCCAGGTGCAGAGACTTCTACCATCTCAGATGCAGAAAAGGTGAAATTAGACATAAGGAGCCGGATTCCTGAGAGAAAGCTAACCTCAATTTGGTCAGGAATCATAGATACAAATGTAGGCATGTGGGACTATGAGGAGTTCAAGGCTGAGATGTCAGCCTCGAGCCCTCCTCTGTTGGCAAGGAGAATGGTTGACTCCGGATTGGCTCATGTGGCAAGTTTTCCTTCCATAGTGCAGTGCTATGAGCTGGTACTTGAGTGTGCCAAAAATTATGATAGAGGGACACAGAGGATAATTGGTCCCCAGGGAAGGATTCTTGCAGGTTTCAGTCTGGTATCCATTGCTGCAACCTTTGACATGCCTGACAAGTCACATGTGGTGGCTTTTGACATGGATGGTGCCAGGAAGTATTATGAGGAGAATGTAGTCAAGTCTCAACAGGTGATCAACTCTTGGCTAGAGAAGCCTAAATCTCATTTCTCCAAGTTGCCTAAGCAACTATTCAGGCTTAAGTTCAAGAGAGAGTGTTACAGTGTCATTACTCTTCTTAGCAGGTTGGTGGGATTGAAAAGTGTAGGTGTGTTCGAGACTTGGATGTTTAATGTGATTGCTAGAATGGAGCAAGAAATTGACTATCACTGGGTAGGTTTCATTAGTGCAGTGATTCATGAACAGTTATGCAGTGTCTTGCAAACCAAGACTTTTACCATGACCTCTTACCTAGTATATTCATTGGCCAGACTTCACCCATACAAGGGGTTAAGCACTAGGGGTACCTTTGGGCAGGATGCCATATATGAAGTATATCCACAATTGCACCTAACTAGAGGAAGTTAGAAGAGATCCAATGATGTTTTCATAATGTACATCACTAGATTGCTCCAAGGTGTAGAACATATGAGAATTTCTGACAAGGCGAAAGAATTGATAAGGAAATATGGGGCATGGTTTATCCAGTTCCCAACTTTCTCATATATCAGAATTGGTTTTTAGAGAGCTCCCTACAGACTCCCTAGATACCCTAATGATCATATCATATTGTTGGAAGTCACTAGGAAGATTTGTGACTTTGACAATGTTGTAAAGGGAGAGATGCATAAGACAGGTTTTGGGAATGACTTTCCCCTAAAGATAGGAATGGGTGAGGTTTGTGCTTCCATTCAGTCTACTCATGCTTTTAGGAGGAGATGAGTACTCTTGGTCTCTCCTTCCATTCCAAGAGAGCAAGGTTTGACATCACTAGCAAAGCTCAAAAGAAGGCCAGTAGGGAATATAGCCATAAGGCTCACATTGAAGATTATTCGGTTAACCTTGCCGATGAGTTTGAGGTAAGAAAAAAGAGGTTTTCTAGATTTCTAGTGAATTTGGTAAGGTTGTACAATGTGAAGGCCATCCCTGACCAAGTAGAGGAAGATGGAAATGTAATCTAGGGTCATGTCTATGAGGCAGTAAAGGATAGGCCAGTTGGAGAAGTTGACTGGTTAGAGGAGGAAAAGACTCAGTTAGACCAAGTCATGGCTCCAGTGATCAAATATACCAAGATGTGGTTGAAGCACAAGATACTAGAATTGGAGAGAAAAGGTGTCCCATGCACCTATGATTTGATGGGAGACTTAGAGTCTCACTCAGCCTTCGAGGGTTCACTTGAACCGGATCCTAAGGGCAAAGAAGAGATGGATTCTCCTTTCAGAATCCAGGTAAGGGAGGTTCAAGCTGAGAAGGCTGCAGAGGTAAGCAAACAGAGGAAGCCTATTGCTAAGAAGAGGAGACATGCCTCTAAGAAGGAAGTTGAAAAGAATAAGGAAGAGGAGGAGAAGGTGGAAAGTGCTCCTCCATTGATAAAGAGAAGAAGGATTACAAAACTATCACAAAAGGTGGAGGAGGCTCCTAAAGTTAACGAGGAGAGTGAGCCACCAGTGGTAGAGGTTGAGAGTTGAGGGGAAAAGACACAAGTATACATGAGGCGATCAAGGACTCCTTCCCCAAGGGATACTGCAACAAAGGAGAATGTTTCAGTGATTATTCCTGTTGTTGAGCAAGTGAGTGTCTCCATTCCTCGGGATGATGGTAACACGCGGGAGGAACCAAAGAAGGATGAAGATCCTAAGGGTTTGGGTGAGGAAGAGTTTCAAGAGGGAGACCTCTATAATGCAGAGGTAGAAATTGACAAAGTAATACAGTCTCCCTTGGTATCACATGCAGGTTCACCTACAAAGGAACAACTGAACGAGTCTCCTCAAAAGGAGGAAGAAATACCAGCTAGGGCCCCTTCACCAGTATAGGTGGTTGAGGAAGAGAAAGTACAAGAGAAAGAGAATCCAACCATGGACATTCCCAATATGCCAAGTGTTGAAAAGGATGCAACTGATGATTAGCAGGAATAGGAACAAGATAGGCAAAATACAGTGCCTGCTGGGTCCACTATTCCAGATTGGCTTGAGAAGGAATTGAAGAGTAAAATGGTGATAGTGGAGGATGCTCCTCCTAATTAGGATGTTCTCATGGCTAATTTAGAAAAGGAGAAAACTAAAAAGAAAGCAAGGGTTGTGTCCCGAATTAAAAGAGATGGGTTGGGCAACAAAGTGGCCCATATTGCTACCCCTGCTCCAAACAAAGATAGAGACAATGTGACTGCCCAAGACTATCATGTACAAACTGTTGACTTAGGGCATGCTACTATGGAGCAGGATATTGAATAATATGAAGGCTCCAGTGCTGTGATTGTGCGTAGGTTGAAGAAGGTTGTGCAAACGAGGCATGAGCTAGATTGGGAGAATCAAAAACTAAAGAAATACTTGTAAGAGTTGATGAAACCCTTGCAAGCTATTAGTTCTTCCTCCTCTGTTGCAGGTTTCTTGCCTCGAGAGACAATATCTGAGCTTGGAAAGATGAAGGGCACCACACGTGCTGCAGTTGCTTGGTTGTAGGGTGTCCAAACTAAAGGAGATGATGTTATTAAGAGCATATTGTCAACTGGAGGAGATGCAATGAGATCAATGGATTGGTTAAAGGTTGTATTAGCTCAGGATAATGTGGATACCGACCTCTTACTGTAGAAGACCACAAAAATCATGGGATTCACTGAAGATAAATTGGTAAAGTGTAGAATTCTTCCTTTTCCTAGGGTTTCTGAACCTTGGGAATGGTTTGAAATCCTGCAAATGAGGCAAAAGGCCTTGAAAAAGATCCATAAGCAGGCGTGGCAGATTGAGGATGCTCTGACTAGTATCTATAATAAATGCATTTCATTCTTTGAGGTCATGAATGGAAGGAAGAAGTTTGCTCCAAAGCATCTTAATTTGGAGCAGCTTAGGGAATGGTGGAGAGATGTTTATTCTCTAGTCAGTGAAGGACCGGTTACTGGACATCAGTTGGATGATGCTACAACTTATATTGCAGTCATGGACAGATATTTGACTAATAGGACCGATTGGGATGGTGCAGTTAGGCAGGTGAGAGATGGTATCAAGTCCCTTGAGAGAAGGATTAGGGTTTTGCCTGTGCCACTTGTTGTTGAGCTGGATAGGGTTTTGTTGGCCGTACATGGTGAGGAACATCGAGTTGAGGATAAATATGGGGAGTAGCTATATAGGGCTACATTGAGATTTGTGCTTCCCATTATCCACATGTATTGGGCTGACCTTTTGTCATCTTGGTAGTTTTGGATGAAATTGGTGCCAATGGCACATTTCATGTGTTCGAATATCTTTGAGGCCGACCTCTTGTAGGTCATGTTTTTATTGTAAATCATCTTTTGGGCCGACCTATCTTAGGGATTCCCTATAAAATAGGCATGTTGCCTCATTTGAAAATATAGATAGGAACATAGAAGAATAGGAATATAGAGAGAAAATAGATAAGTGATATTAGAACAACTTAGGGTTTATTCTCAAGCAAGTGTTGTAACAAAAAACTGGAGTTGTTGCTATTGTGGAATTTCATCTGGCATGGTTCTTGTTGTTCTATCTTTAAAATTCCTTATAAGTTTATGGTTAAATGGTTTGGTAATGCTTAGGGTTTCATGTTTGGAATGTTTGCAGTGATCGATAGTCCATACTTTTTGTAGTTAGCTAATTGTTAGCTGCTTTACAAAGTTAGCGTGGACTTAAAATTGTGCTTAGTTCAATTATGAGGGTTTGTTCATCTCAATTACAATAGGATTGGTTGAATGAATGTTTGTGCTTTGAAAATCTTGAATACCTTAGAAGATTGCACTATTTCTGTGAAATTGCAGATTCATCTAGGTTAAGCAGAAAGTAGTTTATGAGAGATCGGTCCATTTTGAACATTTTATCTTTTGGCATTTTCAATCTTAGGGTTAGAAGTAGTCTTAGAATTATCTCTGAAACCTTTATCTTTTGTTGTTTCTTTATTATCAGGGTTCCAATCAAGTTTCAAAGTATCAATTTATTGTTTAGATCTGATAAATTTGAGTCCAGTGTTTGCTCATAGTAAGGTCCCATTGTGATTACCAGCATTTTCACATTATCTCTGAGTTGTTTCACTGCATTGTCAAGACCTGACATTAGAGACCTTGGGGTTATCTCTTTTCCCATACAGATTTACCTTTCAAGAGAGATAGGATATCATATTCTATCAGAGTTGTTGTTGTTTACCATCAACACTATTATTCATTGTATCAAATTCAGCCATGAGTTGGGCCCGAGTTGTAAGAAAATTTCTTGTTGTGTTTATTGTCTTCTCTGTTTCATTTTTTGAGTTCTTTCAATTTTATTATCTAATCTCTAAGTTGAAGACAGCGAGAGAAATGGTCATATTGTTGATGACAAAGATTTGACCATGTTGGCTCTTAATGGTCTTCCTTCATCTTGGGATCTTACATTCAAGGAGTCGGCGTGAGATCGAAACTTCCCAAGTTTGATCAGTTGAGGGCTGACTGTATTCAAGAGGAGTCAAGGTTGGTTGTGAGAGGTATTGGACAAAGCCCTACAAATGAAAACATTCATGTTATTTCCGCTCAATCCTCGAAGAAGGAAGGAAAAGGAGGAAAGAAAAGATGCTTCAAGAGGAATGGAGATAAAGGGTCGGATGGTGCTCCTACATTCAAGAAGAAGTGGGACCTCTATCGTGTTTACTAGGATACAATTTTATCAAATTCAATCAACTTGGATTTAACATTGGTAGCTCCGCAAACCTATTCAGAATAGAGTGATCTGAAGAGGACATCCCTAAATCTCTACAGAGGTGTAAAGTTGCAAAGTGGTGTAACTTTCTTTCTCAAACTCGTACAACCAAACAGATTGTTCCAACACGTCCGGATGGGTACGTTTACGTTAGGTATGGTTCTCTCTTGCACCCAAATATGCCGAATCGCTCTGAGCTGCATTGGAGCGGCGTTTTCCCTTAAGAGTCCAAAGTGCTAAAAGGTAGAAAACTTTGACGGACTATTTCTTGGAAATCGTGATGCTTACAGACTCTTCATCTAAGGATATGGGATCGTGTTGAGACCATCTACAATAACCTCTCTCAATTTTTGCTATCTCGAAGGTGTTTTCCTATGTTGATGAGTTTTTAGTTGAGGGAAAAGTTGCCAGATGCAAGCATTGTAAAGTTGCAAAGTGGTGCAACTTTCATTCTTGAACTCGTATGACCCAACAGACTATTCCAACACATCCGGATGGGTACGTTTACACTAGGTATGGTTCTCTCTTGCACCCAAATATGCCGAATCGCTCCGAGCTGCATTGGAGCGACGTTTTCCCTTATGAGTCCAAAGTGCTAAAAGGCAGCCAACTTTGATGGAATATTTCTTAGAAACCATGATGCTTACAGACTCTTCATCTGATGATATGGGATCATGCTGAGACCATCTACAATAACCTCTCTTGGTTTTTGCTATCTCGAAGGCGTTTTCCCGTGGTGATGAGTTTTCAGTTGAGGGAAAAGTTGCCAGATGCAAGTAGTGTAAAGTTGCAAAGTGGTGCAACTTTTATTCTTGAACTCGTACGACCCAACGGACTGTTCCAACACGTCTGGATGGGTACATTTATGCTAGGTATGGTTCTCTCTTTCACCCAAATGCGCCAAATCACTCTGAGCTGCATTGGAGCGGTGTTTTCCCTTGAGAGTCCAAAGTGCTAAAAGGTAGCAAACTTTGACGAACTATTTCTCGGAAACCGTGATGCTTACAGACTCTTCGTCTGAGGATATGGGATCTTGTTGAGACCATCTACAATAACATCTCTCATTTTTTTCTATCTCGAAGGCGTTTTCCCGTGGTGATGAGTTTTCAGTTGAGGGAAAAGTTGCCAAATGCAAGCAGTGTAAAGTTACAAAGTGGTGCAACTTTCATTCTCAAACTCGGAAGACCCAACGGACTATTCCAATACATCTGGATGGGTACGTTTACGCTAGGTATGGTTCTCTTTTGCACCCAAATATGCCGAATCGCTCTGAGCTGCATTGGAGCAGTGTTTTCCCTTAAGAGTCCAAAGTGCTAATGTCAATGAAATGTGGGGGCATAAATATTTAAGGTTGGATCAAGATTCTGCAAGTCCTAGCTCTTGCATCAAAAAACTCTTACCCAATCAACTTGAATCAATTACATGGAAAATGAAATTCACATTTAACTTTTTACTTTTTTGTTTTTCAAAAAAGTGGCAAGCCACTCTAATTTATTATATATAAATAGGAGATATAACAAAACCTAATTCAAATGAGCATACCGACAGGAAAGAACTAGGAAGAAAACCTCCAGTTGTAGCTCGATTAAGTACAAAAATATTTTTACAATTTATGACCTTTTTACATTGTTTCACATTTCAAAATTCAATTTTTACAAAATTTTCCTATTTGAGGCATTCAAGTCACAGTCTTCCACAAGAGTAGTATGTTGGCATTTTCGAGTGACAAGCACCTGTACAAACCATCAAGGTAGCAGTTAAACTACATACAATAGAAAATATGCTTAGAATAACCAATCGATATTATTGTAATTTGTCACATACCTCTCTGAAAGGATCAGAGTTGCCTATTATTGCAGCAGGTCCATGATCAATCGTGCTAGGAATATCGCAAAATTTGTGAAATGATAAATCTATATTGTAACAACAAAAAATATGCTTAGACTAACAAATCTATATTAATCTAAACAACCTGAATGATGATGAATTGGTAATGCAAACTATAAAAGATGCTTTGAATAACCAATCTATATTAAAGTAATATGTCGCATAGCTCTTTGAAAGGATCAGAGTTGGCTATTGTTGCAGCAGGTCCATGATCAATCGTGCAAAGAATATCACAAAATTTGTTAAATGATATATCTATATTGACACAAAAAAAAAGAGGCTTAAGCATTGTACTTTCCATTCTTGAATATGCTATTCAAGTGTGCCTAAAGGGTCATCTCTTTGCTTAAGAGTATCCAATATTGCTTCATGATCAGCATTACTAAGTGTCCATAGTTGTTTTGTCTTTGGTTTGGCATGATGCTTCAACAACTTAACATTTTTTGCTATAACAACGTGTGAATACATGAAAATGGTTTTGTGTTTCTCATAGTCTGCAAATGCAGGTATGCCATTCTTTCTAATCACGTATGTTTGCAACCAAGCTCCTGCAACCACAATTGAACCTGTAGGATACACGAACCCATCATCATCTTCCATCGATTGTGTTAGCTTGTGCTTTACTCGCACACATCGAGCCAACCAATATTCTAATCTCTCTTCATTCCCCTATAGTGCAGCAACTGCAAAAACATGTCCTGGATGAAGTAGATCTGAAAGTCGGTTGTAATCAAGTGAACTTTGCATTGTGTAATTTGTCATGGATATAGTTTGAGATAAAGGAGTTAGATACTGTGGAACCCATGTATCCACCCACTCACTTGACTCGCATTGATCCCACTTGCACTGAATACAACTCTAACAAAAACAAGCCAACTTTCGTGTCCAAATGGTCCATGTGCTTGCATTTGAGCTTCAAAACAAATGCATCTTTGAAGAATATTTGATTGTATGACAATCCAATCTGCCTCCCATTGTACCCTCCTCAACCAACCAAAAGAATCTATGCACTGTTGAATCAAGTTTCCCTCCCTGTGACAATGCTGAACTACACCAATCAACAATAGAATGTGCATCACTGAATTTTTCTCCTGAAATCTTCAATTTCTCCTTAACTAGAGCTCTTTTTACACATGCACCTGCTCCATCATGCTCCCCTTTCCCATGTCCAGCTTCAAAAAAACTCCAAATATTAGGTACACCCCTCTCTACATGCATTCTACTCAACCAATAAAACATACAAGCATTCTTGAATTGACCTGTATAGTTATCTAACCAAATGAGATTTTGGCCCAGTGTTATATCATGCTCCTGCAAGAACTCAAAAAAATTCTCGAAACAATGTTGGACATACTCAGACAAGTGAGATCTATCATCACTCATATAAAAATGATACTCTCTGATTATCTTTCGATCCTCCTCTGTACTCTCAGGTGCATGCCTAAATGTTATGTGGACAAAAATAACAATCTAAATGGAATTGTAATACTGAGATTGTACCTCGTTTTGTGGTTGCAATGTGTAGTTTTCAGCAAAATCAACCACTAATATAATAGTGCCAATTGGAAAAGAGTCCTTACATATCCTGAATTGTTGATCCAACCACTAAGACCTATGACTATGCCTTGCATATTTGTAGAAAATATTGTCCTTAAAATCTGAAATAAAATCAGCAACACTGCATTCTTTTGTAACCAACTCGCATCCAGAACCTTCACCTCCACTCTACAAAGTATATTTGACTATCTCATATCTCTTTTTCTCAACAAGATTCTTTTCAAATTCATGTTCCGAACCCTCATGAAAACATTGAACAAACTTTGACAAGCCACCACATTGTGAGCACTTCACATTTAAACAATCATTTCTATAGAAAAAGGAACCATCATCCCTAGAACATAAAAATAGATCTAGCAAGTCCCTTGATGATTTCAGAAGATGCATTGCACCACACTCCTGCAACATTTCATTAGTATGCAAAGTAGAACGGATATAGCATAATAGTTCATGGTACATTGAAAACTCCACATGGTATTTTCAACAACAAGTATTACGAATCTTAAGAGGCACACAATAAAATGGCTTCAAACCTTCAAAAGTTCTTTGCGAGATTTCCATATTTGGATGTGTTTGAATAAATTTGTTGAACAACATTGGTTGGCTTGATTCCAAGAAATGTTTAGGATGCGGTGTACGGTCTCGACTGCCAATTCTTAACTTTAAAACATCCTTTGCTTTGGGTGATACTCTAGAGTTATCATGCCAAAATTGCTGAATTGCCTGCTTTACATTATCAGTTAGCTTCTTATCAACACGTGTAAGCCTTTCGGCAAAAGCCCATGTATCATTTTGAAGAGGATCATCTATTCTTTCTCTTCTTGCAAGTTCTCTATCCAAATTTTTACGATTTAAGTCAAAATCAATACAATTTTGTCTCATAAAGCGAGCCTTTTTCAATTGATGGCTTACTAGGGCGGTGGTAATGACTCTCCGAGCAGCTCTCTTATCTTTTTCCTTTTTATTTTTTCCAATAGAATTGAGAGAATTAAAAAGATTTTTGACAATAATAGAATTTTTTTCAGTCCTCTTGTTCAAACGAATCTTCAATTTGGCTAGCAAAGGTCTCATCCTTTGCATCTTTAGCAATTCTACAAAAAGTTGGCATTGCTCAGTCAATGTCTTATCGCTAAAATATTGGTTGAAAAGTATTCTAGCCCACAACTGAATAGTTCATGTTGACCTCTTGCCTTCAAAATTGTTTATAATGTTATCATCAACTTCAACTAACCATTTAGGGGTCCTTGAAGGTCTTGAATTTGGAATACGTCTTTCTTCCACACAAGGTTCTTCATTTCTCGTGTAATTTGGTGAAACATAATTTACACTTGCTTCAATATTATGTTCAACATCTTCATTTCCAACATTTTCACCTTGAACATTTTCAATATCAATTTGAACAATTTCATTCCCAATTTCAATATCATGTTCAACATCTTCAATTCCAACATTTTCATTATCAATTTCAATATTTTCATTCCCAATTTCAATATCATGTTCAACATCTTCAATTCCAGCATTTTCACCTTGAAAATTTTCAATATCAATTTGAACATTTTCATTCCCAATTTCAATATCATGTTCTACATTTTCACCTTGAACATATTCAATTTCCTCTTCACTTGAAAGACCATAGGGCTCAGGTTCACCAATATTTAACATACCTTGTCTTTTCTTCCTATGACCTTCTCTATCTCTTTGTCTATATCCTTCAATTTGTTCTTTTGTCAGCTTTCTCTTATGTTTTTGCTTCCGACGAATGCTGCTCCCTATTATACCAAATAAAAGATGCTAAAAAATCATTATGTATAACAAATTTGAGTACAAGATGCTCCAAAAAGTTTATCTTTGTCTCTTCCTATCTGAAACCGAGCTTTTGTCGTCTGCAAAGTGCTACAAACAGAATGCAGGGTCCGTTGGAATGCACAAAAATGGCCCACATGGGGTTTTTCTATGGCCCACAAATCCGCTATCCAATTTTTAAAACATGTTCTGCAACAGTAAGATTTCACCTATGCACAATGAAGTTTCACAAATCGGATATCCAATTTGTACACACATAGACCAAAGGGAGAGGGAGAGGGGGAGTGGGAGAGGGAGAGAGAGAGGGAGAGGGAGAGGGAGAGAGGGAGAGAGAGAGAGGGAGAGGGAGAGGGAGAGGGAGAGGGGGAGTGGGAGAGGGAGAGAGAGAGGGAGAGGGAGAGGGAGAG
>CM021102.1:604713498-604776806 GCA_007115665.2 Sequoiadendron giganteum
GAAAAAGATAATATTTAAATATTTTATAAATTATATATATATTTAAATATTTATGGATTAACTAAAATATTGAAATAATATTAAAATATTTATAGATTAACTAAAATATTGAAATAATATTTAAATATTATACATTTAATAATATATTATATATTAAATACATAATTCGGTAAGAGATTATCATAAATTGTATATTAAATATATTACATTATAAACTTTATTGGATATTATATATATTAAATTATAAACTTAATTGCATTTTTAAATAATATATTAAAGATTGTATAAATTGTTTTAAAACTGATCTAAAAGATATCATATATCGAATTCAAATCCGATATCGGATTCAAATTGAATCCGATTTGAATCTGATATCCGATATTCTGACACAAAATTTAATGCCTTGGTATTAGGCTCGGGATTTGGTTCAGACCTGCCAATCCTAAAAGTCAACACGTAAAACGTGTTTAACAACTTACCTTGTTTTTCCAGACTTCGCCCATGTGGCTGACTTTTATTTTACCTAAAATTGATGAAACGAAAAGGGTTTGTAAAGGAGCTTCTCATTTTCTACCAATATAAATTATATTTTACTTAGAATCTAATAAATAATTATTATTTATTTTTTATTAGAATTACAACTAAAGTCCTGATTGATAGTTTGATAGAAAAACATCTATAGCTTTCAAACGGTATCACATTTTTTGAATCCAAAACATGCATCACATTCTATGCTTTGCATACTATAGGATTAAAAAAAAAAAAAAAATGCATTAAGTTTTGACCAAGTTAAGGTGGTCAGACATACGAGTTTTTATATTTTTAAAAAGTTGTAATAAAAAATTCATAATTAATTATTTATTTGAAAAAAAATTACAAAAAAATATGCATCACATCCGAACATGAGTCCTCTACTTATATCTAAAATTTTATAAAAAACTATTATGATTTTATTATGGTTAGGGTGGTCAGACACACACCTACTTATTTTTTCCTTGAAATTTTAGTACTACTGCATTGAAATTTCAAATTTTCACCAAATAATTTTTTTTTTTTACAATAATTAACCTAGTAGCTTAGAAACTACATTCAATTTTCCACAGATTCTATTCTTACATATTTTTGAAATAATATAGATAACTTATTCAAATTTTTATGTCAAGTTGCCCAACTCTGATTTTCTGAATTTTCATTGCCACTTAAGGACCTATTTTTTCCATGATGATCCTGCACATACCCGTATTGTTGTTGTGACTTGAGGGTTGGTATAGGTAGGTATTGGGGCTATTATTGTGGGAGGAGGAATTTGAGTTCCTCGTTTAATTGTAACATTGCTTGTTGGAAAAGGATAACTTGTAGTTGAGGTGAGATGTTTTCCATAGATTTGAACTATGTTTTTCACAAGGTCAAGGCCATCTTCACTTTCAAGCATGCAGTGAATGTTATCTACGATAGGGATGGAAATAGTTGAAATATTGTCATTTTGTACTTGATGTTTTAAGTGTGCTAGGTCCTCATGAATGTGAATTATGTTTTCTTGTGGGACACTATCATTCCTTGGTTCAACTTTGATACTACTTAAAGGAAAAGAGTTGTGAAAGGTATTGTCCATATCTAGTGTACTAGTGTTCATACCATGAGTGAAAAAGATAGAAAACCTAAGATCCACAATGATTGTGCTATTGCGAGATGACATGAGTCTTGAACTTTGTCTCACCACCGTATTAGCAATAAGACACAAAAATACTCATGAAAAGGCTACTAAATGTGAGGTGAATGCAAATTCAATGCAAGCTAAGAATAATGAAATTCTTATAACTAAAATTCTAGAAACTAAAACAGAAAAGCAATAATAGAAAACAAAAACTCAGAAAGTGAACTTTAAATGCTAGAAAATGCAGTGCGGTATGTGCAGAGGGACTGATTCGCCCAAGGTGGTGAATGAGTCCCAGTGATTTTTTTAAAAAAAATTTAAAGTTTTTAAATTAGATTTTATGCTTTTAATGTTTTATGATGTATAACTGAGATGAAAATGCAGAATTTGAATGATTTTCAATGAAATTAAATGCGAAAATGCAAACTAAATGAGATTTCACTAATGCAAAATTTGAAACCCTGGAATGGAATTTAACCAGTGAAAATCCTAATGCAAGCTAAATCTAGGATGAAATGCACTCCAAGTCAGAATTATGATGTTCTAATGGCAAGTTCACCAAAATGGAATTTCTAAAAATGGGGGATAGAGAGATCAAGTGCTATCACACCCACTTTCAAAGTTATTACACTCAAGGATAACCCTAGAGATCTCAATGCAATGGAAAAATAGATATTGCAATAGGGATGTCCTAGGAACTGAATATGATCTATTAAGGGGTTCACCACCAAGTTTAGAATTGGACAAGATAATGAAATGCAAGATGCAATACAAAACCCTAGTTGAATGCAAACTAATACTAAATGACCTAGAAAGATGAATGAAATACAACAAAAAACTGTAAAATATAAAGTGTGCACCTGGGAAATCGGAGAATGAAGAATGGAGGTTTGAATCATTGAAAACTATACTTTCACTACTAATTGGGACTCATTAGCCAAATTGGGTGAATCAGTCCTAACTCCAAGAAATTGTGCAAGAACATGTTTCTACCAAAAGGGTATCTAGATATGCAAAATCTTGAAAATGTATGGGAATTGGGACTCATTCGCCAAAAGTGGAAAATCAGTCCAGTTGGGATTTTCTACAACTTTCAAAGATGATTCTACTCTTCCTTGTCTTCTTTGTTCTTCTTGACTAGTTTCCATATTTGAATCTCTGATTTGCAACCTGTAGGTCCTCTCCAATGTTCTCCAAGGCTTGATGACAACTTTGACAACTTTGAATGATTTGCAACTTCTCTCCAATCTTGTCCCTAAGGAAATTTTCAACCTAGCCCTACAAATTCACACACAAAGGAGAGGGAAAAATTTTGTGGGGTTAGTGGATAGGGGTTTCTCTAAGTCAAACTCCTTGTTGGTAATTAAACCTTGAAATGAAAGTAAATAAGAATGGAGAATGATGAATGAACAAAAGACAATGTTGGAACTCACCAAACCCTAGAAATAAGGTACTTTAAATATTCTTTAAATGGTTGCAATGGATGTGGTTCTTGACTCTTGCTTGAATAATATTGATCTTGCTTGAATCATAAACTTTACATCACAATTTTTAGCACAATAACAAACATGATAGATGAAATCTTTGACATGATGATTGAAACTTGAATGTTGCTCTAAAATGCTTGATAATATGCCTTTGAATGCCTTGAATTCTTTTGTGAATGCTCAAACACTCTTGTGAACTCTCTTGAATGCTAGGTATTGAATGAGTGAAAGAACCTTGTATTTATACTCAATTATGCAAGAATTCTCGAAATTAGAACACTACAAGCCGACATCAGATCTAGTAAAATAAAACCCTGCTAGAAATTTGAATTAAATTTGATTTTGGGCCACACATGACTCATTCACCCAAGGTGGAAAATGGGTACCATCATACATAATGTATGGGACCAAAAACAAAAAGTGCTTAGAAATGTGTGAAAATCGGTTCGAGGATCCAAGTGGGACCCATTTTCCCAAGGTGGAAAATGAGTCCCACATCCCTAAATCTAGGCTACACAAGCCATAAACATCTGAATTATGATTGGTCAATGATTGGTGTCAGGATTATCCTCGAAAAGATGCAATAAATGAGGCTTGTGGATGCAAAATAGGGCCAATTAAAGCATAAAGAAACCTAATTATTAATGACAAGCCTAGAGAAGTGTGAAAGTGTGTTACAACACTTTACAACACTCTGAATAAGGCAATATTAAGGTTGATTGTGATTAAAAATAAGTTTATTATGTAAATAGTTATTTGATAAAACCCTAGAAAAGTGTGAAAGTGTGTTACAACACTTCACAATACTTTAGAAAGGAATCATTAAAATCCATTAGTTCACAAGGGCCCAAGATTTAATGTGAATGTGTCATCCACATTAAAACACTAAATCAAGGAAAAATTAAGCAAAAATCACAAGGAGGGCCCAAACAAGCCAGAAAAAATAGAAGGGTTACTTTTTTCAGTGACTCCAGAACCAAGTTTTTATGAGACCTATACTAGTTAAATTGTCAAATTTGGAGAAGATTTCCTACACCATGGATAATATTAAGAGTACACATTGAGAAGACCACAATCTTTCCTTACAGCTCATGTCTAGCTTGTAAAGCTTCCAAATAAAAGTGAAGATGGTAATAGATAGAAAATTATAATTATGTAGAGAATGACAACTTGATAGGAATTTTACTTTTTGATATTTACTAAGATATTTTATCTATGATGGATAACCAATTGGCGATATAGTTTACTACCATGGTGTGTTGTGTATTAATGTATGTCTTATTAGAGGTATTATTATAGAGAACAAATAAGATTAGCCTTTGTATTCCTCCTATATCTATTGGGTGGCTTGTTGTGGTAAGCATAACTCAAATATAGAGGAATATAAATAAATATCTATGGGACCTATACCAATAGTATATAAATATCATTACTCTCTTTCTAGGAATAAAAATTGTAGTGGTAGTTACCACTGATAAAATAGAAAAGGAGGCCCTTAAAACCCATGACTAAATATTTGTTAGGTGAATGATCATAAAAGTAGGTAGGCCAGGAACATTCACACCACAAGTCCTCCATAGTGTGGATTCAATACATACCATACATGTAAATATTCAGATGCATTGCCACTACAAAACTCTTGATTGCTAAGAAACTCCATGATCTATAATATCTCCAAAGAGATTAAGTCTCTAAAATGAGTACAATAATTTACAAGGAAAAGGGAATTTTTTTGAACATGCAACGTGCTTCCTTTTATGTGATTATCAACCTCATTACCAATATGATCTTTAGAAGAATAAAATAAAATAAATTATCCTAGCTACCATGAAGCTAGTGAATTTTTTTATTTTATCTTACTTTATAATTTGTCTAAATTATCAATATATATTTTTCATAAGTCATAATTATGGAACTATTGTAAAATGACAATGCTTGACATCACAATAATGTATTTATCATAGAGATTATATGACCAAGATCTATTTGATGGTAGGCCTTTTAATCTCCACCATCAATTTATATAATTCATCTAGTCCTCATGAATGGAGCACCTATCAGTCTAAATATATTATTTTAATTATACATAGGTATTTTAGTGAATTATTGTTAAGAGTTATCATCACATGAATTCTATCAAGCCACACAACCATTATAATTCCTTAGTTGACATTGTTTTAACTTTTAGAATATAAGGTTTTTAATGTTTTTCTTAACTTTTAGTGTACCACTTTTATAAACCTTTTATTTGAATATAAAATCTAGTCCATTTATTTTTATGTACAAGGTTTAATTTTTCATTTTTCATTTTCTTTATTTTTCTCATAATTTATCTATTTTAATTTTAAATATTTTTTATGTATTATTTTAGAGCAAAAATAATTAGAATTATAGATAATTTAAGGACTACATTGTAACTTGCAAGTATTGTAGTTATTGTTTTGATAAGTAGATTATGATCATGAGGAATGAACCCTTCTTAATATTAAAATTTTAACCAAAAATATATATTTATTTTCATATCTAAGATGAATAATTTCCAAAATCTCAAGAACCTATTCTAAGTAGGGATAATAGATGAAAAACCTTATTACATTATTTTTCCTTCCACCAACCTTATATCAACCTATATAATACATATATGGAGAAAATTACATACTAGTTCTAGAAAATTAAGATAGAACCATAGTATAGTATTACATTTCCAGCTCATCATTAGTGTAGTCTTTCAAATTTCCTCATGGAAAGCATCCATTAAGGTCTAGTAAAGCAGCACCTCAGGTTCAGTAGGTTTAGTACAAGTTGTAATTTTGGTTTTATTATGTTGGTTCTATGTAATAATGTCATATAATACCATGTTGGGTGAGTTAGAGTCCATATTGGGTCGTTAGGAGTGTTGGTGGGTCAAGTTGCTTAAAGTTGTCAATTTTGCAAAATGTTGTCAATGTGGCAAATGTTGCAAAACATGGAATATGAAAAGACACAAGTGTAAATGAAGGAATTAGAATGTCTGTAGTTTAAAATCAGTTGTAAATGGTTGGTACATGTTTAAATAACCTTGGGGAGGTCGAAACCAAGGTTGGTTGCAACATTTTTGAAGTGAAATCAATAAAAGGCATCCTTGTTTCTACATTTTTGAACATTAAATTTTTGTTTCAGAGCTTGGTACGACTTTGAGTGGTTGCTTCATGATTTAAAACTAACTGGATTCAATGGATAATTGAGTCTAAATTTTTTTGCACTTTGTCTCATTGAATTTCATTAATATTTCAGTGTTTTAGACCCAATTTACCTCGAACTAGTTGAAAACCCTAGGTTTAGTGCCTTGAAGGAAGAAAAAATGAATATCTCACCATTCCACTAGTGAAATCTCATGAAACTTGGTGAAATAGCTATAAATAGGTTTTTTTTGGTTTCTATAAATTTGCAGGATCAGGGGAGAATTTTTTCACATGTTTTTGTGATGCCCTAGGTCAGATGTTTTTATGTTCTAGGTTTAATTGGTAGAATGACAGTCCATTTTTGAAGGATTGTGTACAAAGTAATCTACCTTGATTCTAAGATATGTTGTATAAAAAAAAAATGGGTATGTACAACTATTTTTACATTTTGGATATCATCTCTGCACTAAAATGTATGGCCAAAAAGCTCAATTTGTTGCCCCACCTTCAAGGCCTAGAAAAGTAGGCCAGTCAAATTTAGGGCCTATTTGTACAAAACAACACCATCCAGATTTTGGATATGTTGACAGAGGCCAAAAAGGGTATTCAAAAATTATTTTACATTTTGCGTATGAGGTTTTCACATGAAGTTGTGATTGAAAAACCTGTTAGGAAGGACTACTAGAGAGATTGAAGGATTGCGAGGAAAACCCACTAGGTTATGTTCTAGGATTGCAAAGTTTGATTGTTTGAGTTTGTGTTGAAGTTATCGACCCTAGTCTACATAAAATTCATATTAGAGCCTGAAGATATGGGCAAGATAATTTTTTGGAGTTTATGTGTTGTTGTTTTGCAAGTTGAAGCAAGAACTTGGATGTCAAAAGACTAAGTAGTGAAGAAAGGAGGAAACCTAGGTGAGTTATCATGAAGACAAGAAGAAACAAGGTGAAAGAGACTTTCTCACAAAAGGAGAATGGAAATGTTGAGAAGATTTTTTCATGGAGACCTGCATAGTAAGGAGGTAACAAGCAAGAAACCAGTGATGATAAAAGAGAGAAGTGAGATAAAGAAGAAGGATGAGAGGGAAAAGAAAATGGATATTGAATAAGAGATAATATACTTGAGACAAGACTTTCAGAAAATGAAATAAATTCAAGAAAAGATGCAAGAGAGAATGGAACAAGAGATACAACAATGTCTTGATAAGGCAACAAAAGCAAGTGGTTGGCATTTTTCAATAAGAAAGAGGCTCAAATGGCCTATCAAGGAGATCATTTAGAAGAGAAGAAGGCAAGAGAGGACAACAATACTAGATATTGGAGAATCTTTGTTGATGAAGAAAGAGGAAAAACCATCTAAGAAAGAGGAAGAGGTGAGTAATACAATGGCAAGAAAACCTAGGATTGTTTTGACATCAACAAGCATTGAAGAGTTGCCTTGGGAAGTTCAAGATGTCTTGAAGGATCATGTAGACATAGTGGTAGATAAATTTTCTGACTTTTTGCTTCGAAGGAAAGGTATTAGTCACTATTTATCTTTTGTTCTAGGGGATGGTTTGTCATATACAACAACCTATGACAAGAAAAATGAAGAATGTGATGTGTCTAAAGAAGGAGATGGTGCTAATACAAATGATGCACTTGTTTGGAAGGTTGTAAATGAAATAAATTTTGATGCTAAAGGCAAGAGAATTGTTGTGAAAGAGATTGTAGAGTTGAGCAAGCAATGTTTGAAGGGAAAAGAAGGTATGGAGCAACATTATGACCAAACTGAGTTGCAGATGGAAGATGGATGGTTAGGAAAGCACCTATTACAAGTGGAGTAGCAAAAGCAAGTTGCAAATGTTAGTGATTATAATGATAAAGGTACCGAGGTTAATTCTGATTTACTTCTTTTAGAAAGGGACAGTAACACTAATCAAGGATCCATACTTGCTGACATAATGATGAGAGATAAATAAAGGAGACAAAATTCTTTGATTGTGATGTTAAACTTGAGGGATGAGAAGCCTAAGTTCAAAATGAAACAAGTCATTGAAGAAGAGCAAGGTGATATGGAACTGTATGCAATCTATCATGAAGAAAGGAAGCAATTGTAGGTTGGGGATGACAAATTCAAGTAAGGGGAAGATGTTACTATGTTGAGAAGGTCGCTAAAAGAGTTTGAGAACCAGGGTAGTCCAGGTTGTTATCTGTTTTGTTCCAAATTCTCAGTAGTTGTTTATTTTGCCAAGTTCACCTACCCATGCCACATGTTCAAGAAACCTCAAGGGAAGATGAAGAAACTATGAAACTATTTAAAATAAGGTTATATGCAGGGGTCTATGTAGATCAAGCAAGGGATTTCAAACTTGATTCTCAAGTTGCTACCTTCAATTCAAGCGGAGCTTGAATCTTTTCTTTGTCTGGGAGTATGGTGCGGGAGAACCTTAGGTTCAGTAGGTTAAGTGAAAGTTGTAATCTTGGTTTTATTATGTTGGTTTTATGTAATAAGGTCATATAAGAAAATTTTGGTTGTGTTAGAGTCCATATTGGGTTGTTAGGAGTGTTGGTGGGTCAAGTTGCTTAAAGTTGTCAATTTTGCAGAATGTTGTCAATGTGGCAAATGTTGCAAAACATGGAATATGAAAAGAAAGTTTAAATGAAGGAATTAGAATGGTTGTAGTTTGAAAATCAGTTGTAAATGGTTGGTATATGTTTAAATAGCCTTGTGGAGGTCGAAACCAAGGTTGGTTGTGATATTTTTGAAGTGAAATCAATAAAAGGCATCCTTGTTTCTGCATTTTTGAACATTAACTTTTTGTTTCAGAGCTTGGTACGGCCTTGTACGATTGGTTCATTATTTAAAACCAATTGGAGTCAATGTATAATTGAGTCTACTTTATATTTCACTTTGTCTCATTGAATGTCATTAATATTTGAGTGTTTTAGAGCCAATTTACCTCGAACTAGTTGAAAACCCTAGGTTTAGTGCCTTGAAAGAAGAAAAAATGAATATCTCACCATTCCATCGGTGAAAAATCATGAAAATTGGTGGAATGGATGTAGAAAGGTTTTTTTTGGTTTCTAAAATTTTGTAGGATTAGGGGAGAAGGTTTTCATGTGTTTTGGTGATGACCTAAGTCAATTTTTTTATGTTTTAGGTTGAAATGGTAGAAGGACAGTCCATTTTTTAAGGATTCTATACGAAGTAACCTACCTTAATTTTGGGATATGTTGTATAAACCAAACATGGGTATCTAAAAATATGCTTACATTTTGGATATCATATTTGCACTAAAATTTATGGCCAAAAAACTCAATTTTCTGCCCCACCTTCAAGGCCTAGAGAAGTAGGTGAATCAAATTTAGGGCATGTTCATACAAAACAACCCCATCCAAATTTTGGATATGTTGACAAAGGCCAAAAAGGGTATTCAATTTTTTTTTTACAATTTGGGTATGATTTTTTCACATGAAGTCATGATTGGGACACTAGTTAGGAAGGACTACTAGAGAGATTGAAGGATTATAAGGAAAACCCACCAAGTTATGTTCTAGGATTGCAAAGTTTGATTGTATGAGTTAGTGTTGACATTATCCACCCTGCTCTACATTAAGGTCCAATAGAAATAAGAAACCCCAAATACCAACATAAATATTTGGATCTTTATAGAACCCTCCCTCTCTTATAGCATAGTATGAACAATAGTGTATCTTTTATAGAAAATGAAAGAGTATGTTGAACATGATTCAATTTATGAAAGATAGCATCAAACGTAAAAGATAATAACATGTGAAATAATCATTTAGACTACCTACATAAGGATTTTAACATGGTGCTCTCAGCATAAATGATAAGCAAAAAATAAATTCATGATAAAGGCCATAAAATGCACAATTCCAGAGATTTCTTCTTAATTGAATCTCATTATTGTAATAAATTAACTTTAAAAAAAGGTCAGATGCCAATTCAATTAATAGTCTCAACAAATATAATATGCCAAAGAGTGTGAATAGTGCTCTATAAAATCTTCCCATCCCTAAGAAATTACAACTCCTTCGAAACTATCTTCTTCTGAAAGATTCTGAAGATGGTTCTTTTCAAAGATTGTCAAAGATTTTTTATTCTTTGTTGTGAACCCCTTTAAATAGATAGGAGGGAGAGCCACCATCATAATCAGTAGAGGTGAACCAATGCCAGTTGTCCACACTTGATTGACCACAATTTGATTTAGAGCCTGATTAGATCACAATGACCTTTGCTCATAAAGTCCTAGGTTGCCTCATTAATGGCTCTAGATTATGTAGAAGTTCCATGAAGATACGATTCCAGAAGACAATATGATCTTAGCACAGCCTGGAAAAATCTGATCAATCAACTATGAAGAATGAAGGCGTTGACTCAAAGGTTCCACCTTGAAAGTAAGATCTCCATTGTGCCCTCTAACAAACTCCACCCAAAAGATCCCTCCACAAAATATATAGACTACCTGATGAAATGGATGACGTGGCCAGCGGATGGGTGATTTCAGATTTTTTGAGAACGAATTTGAAGAAAATCCTCACCAAGCAGACACGTTTCCCGATTTAGGCTTGAAAGGAAAGCGATATATATAAAGTTGTGTAGCCACCATGTGACACATTGCATGACTTTATGCAAGAGTAGTATTTGTCCTTCGGGCACGAAGCCATCCTGAAGTGGAAAAGAAGTAAGGGATGGAAACCAAAAATGTTTGAAGGAAAAAATTGTTCCACACTAGGAAATCCCTAAACACTTTGTTCATTAGATTCATAAATGTCATTGGTGCATTAGCTAGTCCAAATGGCAGGACCATAAACTCATAATGCCTGTACCTTATTCTAAAAGTATTCTTAAAGATGTATTCATCCTTGATTCTTAACTGATGGTATCCAGATCGTAGATAAATCTTAGAAAGTACTACAACTCCTCTCATTTGATCAAAAAGGTCATCAATGCATGGAAATGGATACTTTTTCTTTACCATAGCTTTGTTAAGTATCCGGTAATTTATGCACAACCACAATATACCATACTTCTTCTTCACATAGATTATTTGTGCTCCCCAAGGTGATATACTTGGTCTTATCAATCCCTTAGATAAAAATTCATCCAACTGTGTCTTAATCTCCATTAACTCAATTGTTGTCATTTGATATGGCACTTTAGAAAAAAGTTCTAATCCCGACACTATCTCAATGGAGAAATCAAAAATACTTTTTGGTGGTAATCTAGGTAATTCTTCTGGAAATACATCCGCAAACCTTTGAAGGATTGGATATATTTCCATATCTATCTCTCCAGTCTCCATAATTTCACCTTCTTCCACCTCTTGATACTCTTCTGATCCATAGTTGACCATACCATCCTTTGAATCTATTTCCTTATATTCTTCAAGCTTTTCCAGTTTTTACTACAAAAATCTTACAACCTTTCTTCTTAGCTCTAAGCAGTTGCATTGATTAAATTTGACATATCTTGACTTCCCTATGTACCCCTTGTAGCATTAATTGGTTACCTAAATCATCCAAACATTCTACAGTTTTGGCATGATAATCTACCTTAGCTTATGCTTCCAAAGCCAGTTCATTCCTAGGATAACGTCATAGGATCCTAAGGGTGCTACATATAGGTTTACTTCCATAGAAATAAAAGGTAGTTCAATCCTATCTTCAAACAAACATTGTTCTACTAGTTCTCTTGTCTGGTTTGCATATTCTACAACCCATGAATTTTCCATGTAACCAAATTTCCTAGATATTTTCTTTGCTATTCTAGGTGAAACAATTTTTTCAGTAGCTCCAATCTCTATAAGTATGAAAATAGGTAAGCCAAACAAAATACCTGGAGTCTCCACTGGAGTCACTTGATACTTCACTTGACAATCATCCAAAGCAACATGAATCTTCTAATGGAATTTCGCTTGTTGGGAAGGAAGTGGGTTTCCATAAGGTCATAACCCAGAAGGCTTAAATTGGGACTTGATTCGATGCATAATGGTCCCCTCCACATGTGAAACATCTCGTTTCTAGTCCTTTCTTCCTTGTAGGGTCACTAGGCTTACTATCATTACTTCCAACACTGTTCTCATTACCACCACTTAAACTATTCCTTCTATGCTCCTTCCTTTATTATTTCCCATTATGTTGGGGTCCCTTATCCCCTTGTTGCACCACTTCAAACCTCCTTGGACTTTGTTTAACTTGAGCTCTTCTAAACTTATTAAGATTCCTATTATCTTGGTGAATGGAGATATCTTTGAGCTTCTGCTCCTTCTTAACAACCTTCTCGTACACTAGATCCATAGTAGTTGGACCATGAACATTTGCCTCACCCCCAATCTGACTATTAAGTCCCATGATGGATTTCCTTATACAAAATCATTCATCCTTCTGATATATTGGAACATAATGTAACAGATGGGTCAACTTTTCCCAGTACTCATTTGTTGGAATTTCTCCCTATCTTAGATTTTGGAAATTAGTGAGTTTATGGTCAAAATAGAGTTGAGGTAACCATCTTTTTTGAGATATTTCCATAAATTCATTGCATGTAAGTTTCAGAGAGCTAATACCAAGTTCTATTTTCTTGTTCATCCACCAGTTAGAGGCTTCTACCACTAACTGGTAAGATCCCCATGCTGCTCTCATGATCTCAGAATAATTTTGAATCTCAAAATATTTCTCCATCTGGATCAACCATGCCCTAGCATCTTCCTTGCTAGCACTACCTTCAATCTTGGGTGGGGTTATTTTCTTCATGTCCCTAGAAATTTTAGTGGTCATACGCTTCCTACTAGTTCTTTCTGAGGAGAGGGTGATTTCGCTTTCTCATGTTCATTAGTTTGATCATGGTCATGAGAATTTTCTCCCTCATCCTCATTAATTGCGATTTCTTGATCTACCCTATCTTTTACCCTTACTTCTTCCTCAAGATTTCCCAACCTTGCCAAGATTTGATCCAATTTAGCTTTGACACCCATTGGACCTTGTCTAAATTCTTGACTTCCTCCAGAATTGGTCCTAGTTCTCACCATATTTTTAATAAAATGTTTATACCTAAAGGTTCATCATATTAGATTCAATCATGTTCTATCTAACTTAAAATAAATACACATAAGATTTGAGCAAAAAGTTTTTGATAAACACATGATTTTATTTATTTTCAAGGATCTCAAAATCATTTCAATTACATAGAGTGACTATTCAAATAGTCAAGTGGAGAGTATCCCTCAGATTCACTCTCTGACAGATAACTTAATGGGCTATACCCTAGAGATTCTTTTTCATCTCTCATTTGGTCATATCTATCCCAAAATGAATAATAGCCTTTAGATTTATCATTCAATACATAGTTACGAGGCACCTCTAATTCATTACTTGAGGAAATTATAATCACTTCCATCATTGAAATAACTATAGGGTTTCTAAAGATGAATGTTGGAATGTCACTCCCTTATGAGGGCATATCCCTAGAAAGTGACAAGGAATTAGACTTTATCGGTGAAACTAGAGACAGATAGTTGAAATTGGCTTCCTCCTTCATCCTTCTCTTTACTTCACTAATCCGAGAAAGAACGTGACTGAAGGTTTTAGTATCACTTAACCAAACAAAATTATCATAGTTGGAACCCTGTATCTTACAAACAATGGCCTCTTTTTCCTTCTTGTCTTTCAGGTAGCGTTCATTATTGATTATTAACTTTCTTGTAGTTAACCTGAGATGCACCATCCTGGCACAAGAATTTCCAAACATTAGTTAATGTTGGATAGAAAGTATGATGAGCACATAGGTTCTAGAGATAAAATTGGTAGCTTTGATACCATTATTAACATGCATTGTTATTACAAGTAAACTTCCTAAGTTTTCACTTTCAAGTAAATAAACTATGTTTCAAACCATTTCCATAAAAAAATTATTTTATAATGAGAGAAAGAATGAACATAAATGACATAATAAATTCCATTAATTGATTTATTTTGTAATACAATAATCATCATGACAATATTTCCAATATTGTAGACAATTACATACACAAATCAATCGAGCTTCAAAGTAATAGATACAAATGGTCTAGGAATCTTCTACAGAACTTGATCACCACCTGAGGAGGAGAAGCATCACTCAAGTGATTTTTTACCAACCACATACTCATATGCAATCCCCCACACATCTATCATTGGATATATGGCCCTAACCTTCGACGAAGAGATTAGTGAAGAAACCTCGTAACATTAACCTTAGTCAGCTTAGTGATGTGTCCTACATAACTAGAACTTGCGGACCTTACAATCCTGATCTAGCATGCATAACAAGGAAAATGATGAATTGAAATTGGAGCCAAAGGAAAACATACTACTTTGGCCAAAGTATTCTCACTCAGTACTTTGAGTGATAGTCATCCTATTCACATACACTACCATAGCTCATTATATCTTTGCATAGGTATACCTTTAATAGGTAATCCTAACCTTCAATTTGACATTTTTCCCTTTTCCAAAACTAGATAGCATATAGATACTAAATGAACATAAGAAAAAGTATAATGTACCCTCCCTTCAATGGATAACCTAACCCTAATATTTAACTCATATGCTATCCAAGTCCATAAAACCATATCTTAACAAGTTATTCTGAATTCGTCATTCTTATTATATAATACTAAAGATGTCAACAAACTCTCCTTAATAGGAAGTAAATACAAGAACTTGTATGGAAAACACATAAATCACAACCTTTCCTCTTTTATAAGAAAATGAAATTTTCTCTATTATAAGCAAACTAGTGCAATTCCAAAACACACATTCAAGATAACAATCTTTCAGATTTAAAGTTAAAATAGAATAAGAATAAAATTCCATTTCTATCAATCGCTTAATCCAAATGACTCTAGAACTTCCTAGCTTGGCCTTCTCTTTCTATCAACTTAGAAATCAACCTTTCTTCACTTAAGCTCACTAAAATTCTCCCACCAAAAACTCTCAGCTAAATAACAAACACTCAATGAAAACTACAACAAAAATGGCAGTGTAATGTTGCATATGAAAAAGTGTAATAAATGAGGTGAGATTGACCTATATTTACACATAAGAATCAACTTCACAAGGCTACAAACAAGGTTCGTTATTCGCCACTTCTCAGCCATTTAAAATTGACTCAGGTTAGAAGAAGAAAGGTGGCGAATTCTCATGAAGATAATCATTGAACCTGTACAACAATTGATGCAATATTCGCCATAGCGGGTTTGACATATTAAAAAGCACATTTTTTAACACAACTAATTTATTTCAAGCATGATAGACTTCTAAAGCAACCAAATAATTCATACCATGGCACCAAGTTTACAACTCATTCCCTATTCACAAGGCTTGTAGTTTAGCAATTGAAATGGTCTATCAAAAATTTTCTACACATACACAGCCGACTAAGTCAAAGCTAAGTAGTCGACACATATTTTGATTTGACCTTCTGCATTTATATTTTCCTTTTGACTTGGTACGTTTTTTATACATTGCAATAAATTTTAGTTCATTAACTCTCATAGCAGATTATAGCCTTGAGCACATATTTTATTATTATTTAATCTAAAATGATATATACGTCTTAACATTTATCTAAGTGTTATTATATAGTGAGCTATATTTCTCACTCATCGACCAACGCATATAATTGTATGAATCGACCTTTATACTTTGCATAAAATATGTATAAATTGGCCTCCAATACTTAGCATATTATATATAGAAATCCGCCTTTATTGCTTTCTATATACATGTACATACATACATACATATATATATCAATGAATAGCCTCAATGCTATATATATATATATATGTATGTATATGTATATATATTCTAATATATATATATATATATTTATTTATATATATTCCATTTCAATTAAATATGTATACATTTGATATTCAATAAGATCAAGTTAATATTCATATACCATATCATTTGTATATATATATATATCAATATGCATGTATACGTATGTATACATATATGTGAACGTTTCCGTATGAGCATTGTAAATTTCCCTTACATACGTATATATCGATACATGTATATATCTTATATATATACTTTTGATAACACAATCACACAGATAAATAATTACTATCTGATTGGTAGATATATATATACATATGACATATACATATATATATATGTATATATGTATATATATACATACATATATACATACATACATATGTATATACATATGTCATATTATCCTCTCGATATCTCAACAATCATAAGAAACTAATCCATAAGAACACATAGGTACGTCTACCTATGTACTCTCATGTACATGTTCCTTCATGTGTATACATTATCATCGACATGCGTATGCATTTATATATACCTTCAACATATGTACACCTCATCAATCAAGCATAATAATATAAAGAAGTAATTTCATACATCAATCACTAAACATAATCTAAGAATACTCCTATTAGTAATCTAGATCTTTTCTAATGAAAACACATCATGCTAAAGGATAACTTACTAGTTCCAAAACTATATGACTTGACTCAACCATTCTATTAGTGTGTGTGTGTGTGTATAAGCTCAATTAGGTTTTGTTACTGGTTATTTCACCAAGTTCTTCTCCTGAGTGATACTTCCCCTCCCTTCCGAAGGATTGATTCTGAACCTACATCCAACTTAACACATTTACATGGTAGTCAATTGTTCATCAATACAAACATTTGCATTATCCTTTTCATAGTTAGAATATTAAATTCAATAACCATACATTCCATTAACATCAAATGAAATACACATTCATCCACTTTTGATAAGAAAAGTACAATCGCACATATTTATATCCAATAAGAATTCCAAATACATTATCATATGCAATAATTACCCTAACATAGTAATAGTGAATAGGTAAGCACATAATAGGGTGTGAAAGAGAATTCCTTCACCAAATTTCCATCCAGTAAAACAGGGGATCCTAGGTGCAGGACAAAATATTGTAACTGGTCTTAATAGAGTAATTCTCATCCTTAGAAGCCACCCAGAACAAAGAGTCTGACAAATTGGTGTTAAATAACTTGTGATTCTTAATGGCTCTAAGAAGCTCTCCAATAGCCAAATGGAGGGGGGGCCAAACCAATTGGGATCAATCTTCCATCTCGGTGATTCAAAATTAGTATCCATGTAATCATAAACCTTATACCCCAACCGAGCATAAAGATCTAACTTCACCACAAAGATAACCGGATGAAGACCAAGAACCAATGAGGAAAGCCATCTATCATCTCAAAAAGAAACCAAAGTACTAGATTTGACCTGCCAAGAGGAGCCCAAAGAAAGAAAATTCCTAGACTTAATGAGGTTATTCCAAATAATAGATCCTAAAGGAAGAGCATTGTTGTATAGGAGAGATAGGCAGTCACGACTCTGAAGATAATTATGCTTTAGGATAGAGATCCATTCTGCCCGATTGTTCAGAAGCTTCCAAGAGATTTTAGTTATAAGTTTCTATAAGAGAGGGGGACCAACCACGTCAAGGCTCCAGGTCACAGAGAGCCGAGAGTGGAGGGCTAACCTAACTTACCTCATTCTTAAGGGTGTTTTGGGGTGAGGATCGAGAATGAAGAGCACAATGAAGTACTTTTGTCACTCTATAGACTCAAAATTTAGGTTAAGGCTAGATGAGCTAGTTTTTGGAGTCAATACTACACCTCAGACAACTCTTTGTTTGAGGATGTCAGCACGGTTCTGGGATGATAGCGCAACACACTGGCATCTCTCTAGCGTGCTAGCATCCGTATAGCCAAAAAATATAAAATGCAACAAAAAACACCAAAAATTGACTAAATAGTCTAGCTAACTAATCTTAATGAAATAAACAGAATGGTAAAGTGTGAGAGATAAGTATGAAAATAATAAAATAAATAGGTGAACAAAAGGGTGATGAATATTAACTCACAAAAGAACCAATTGACTAGTGAGATCCACACACACATTCACCTACACACAAGCAAGAGGGAAAAATTGTTGGGGTTGTATAGGGGCCTGCCTCAGTCAGATCCCCGCTTTGGTGTTTCCACCTCCAAAGATAGCCAAAAAGCAACATATAGGAATATGTGATAAAGGAGATAAAATAAGTTCAATGAACACTGCAAAAGACTAAGCTACTCTATCAAATCACAAAGGAGAGGAATGAAGCATTATCACCTCCACCCAAAAGCTCTCAAGGCCAATGAAGGGAGAATGCAAGCAACAAACTTGGAAAAGTTACCATAGCCGCAACAGTTATGAAGGGAGGTCTCACAAGACTCCAAACTCGCAACTTCTATGGTGGCCTCACACATGCAATGTGGAGTTCATAGATCATCAAACTGCTGCAATGATCAAGCTAAGGGGTGAAAATAGAGTGCTAGAATGTTGAATGATTTTCTTAAGAATGTCTAGAAGTTGTGAAGAGATGAAATGATAGTGAAGATTGTTATTTTGAAGGTGGGATGGGAAGGAATAGGCCATTTTTGGGTTGGTTGGTCGATAGAAGGATGTTACAATTCATCCCAATGAGGAGTGTAATGTCTCTTCCAACTTCAAATGTGGGAATCTATCAGGGACGACAATGCGCCACACAGACATTCACATGCAGTGCTTGCATCCTTGATAAATATTATCTCATCGCACACAAGGAAAATGCCAAGTGGATGGAAGGCAAGTGGGTGATGTGGAATTTCACCTTCGGATTTGATTTTCTAAGGTGAGGATATGCAAAAGGGGAATTCATATGTAAGGGGTGAAAATTCGTTGCTATACATTTCCCCCCCACTTTAGCCAGCATGGGTATCAACGAGTGTTTGGTAAAGTAGATCGAAGAGTTAGAAATGTATACTTGAATTGTTGAGGAAGAAAACCACGATATAGAAAACTCGAAAGCTCGGGGTAGGAAAAGGACTACATAGGTACACTCTCCCGAGGAGTTTCAAACAAAAGGACTCCATAGCTCCACATAACTATGAAGTTGCATAAAGTACACCGAAGGTCCTCAGACGAATGATGGAAAAATCTCGCAAGATGTAAGCGCCTCACAGGCCCACAGACCTACAAGAAGGAATTCCCCCAAGTACTCTCTCATGAAGGAAGCCCAGTGCAAGGAGACTCTGCAGAGTCAAACTGGAAATCGACTTCACATGTGCACCTGCAAAGCAACTTATTAATCCATAGATAAAATATGCCAAAGAACACAAAAGCAGCCACACAAGTAAACAAGTAGACAGTCAATGAATTGAAATGCTTTCAAAGGGGTCCCTCGAGAATCGTTCAAAAGCAAAGGGGTCCACTCAAGGGATGTGTTGTTTGAAAGTGTAAGAATATTTTTCATAAATTGATTCAACATCAAGGAATCCTTTTGAAAGATGTTCACTTCATCAAGGAATTCGAAAGGAAGAAAATGCCCCCTCACGAGGGGAAGGTCGAGTCTTATTCCATAGGAAAATTTTCTCCCTCCTCGGATGAAAGTTCCTCAAGTCTTTTCTTTGTGAACCCATGATGAAGGAAACACATTCCACTAGGGGTCCAAGTTGAGAATGCGATTTTTGAAAAGGTTTGCTAAGATTTTTTAGAAAAGATTTGTTAGCAACAAATGCATTTTCTGAAAATTAGAGTTGACATGGAAACCTCCCTTAGGGTGGGGTGTGTTGAATGCAGAGGCACATGATGTCCTAAGGAGAGAAAAATAAGAATGGAAGAGTGATGTTGTGGCCCATGGAACATAACGAGATGTCACCATGGTGATGTTTTCACACACATGAGGGACAAAACATATGCACCACAACGTCATGAATCAAGAAAAGAAGAGAGAAAGATAAAAAAAGGTGTAAAAGAAACAATAACATCACAGATAGGGGATAGAGGGGCGCTTTGATATTTTTGGGCCAGAGTTTCTCATAAATATATATAAGTATAGTATTAATATATAAATGAACTCTCATCAACCCCCTACTATATCAGACCATGTGAAGAATGTACGAGAGGATGAAATAAAAATAAAAAATTGGGTCAACATGGAGGAGAAGCCTAAATTCCCCCAACACTTTGCATCATCCCCAATTCGCTAAGAATAAAAATACATAACAGAGGAATAATGATGATATAAATAGAGGAAGTTTCATGACACATAATCGCTCTTGTATCGAAGCACCTATGAGGGTGACAAGGGTCATCCAGGAACACATAACACAAGCATGAGGGAACACGTCACAACAAACACACACCTAATCTAAAGGTAATGAAGAGGCCTCCCCCTAATACTCATCAACCAAGAGGTCATCCACTTCCCAATCTAGATCATTATAAGGGGAAGGTGGATGAGCCTACAGTGGTGGAATATTAAGGTGAGGCTCTTTCAACCCTCTTGGAACAAGGGCTAAGGAAGAAGGCCCCACAAGGTCTTCATCTCTTAGCTCTTGTGGAGCTATGGTCAACAAGTTTGTGAAGATCTCCAACAAGGCTGAGACCTCGTCCATAGAGTTAAACATGCACTTTATAGGAGTACCATGTGCTACCTCAATGGAGGACACCCAATATTCATTGCTAGGCTCACCGAGTGACTCGAGAGCAGTGACAAACTCAAGGGGAGCTGAGACTTGCTCCATCACTAAAATAAAACAAGCTAGCATAGGACCACCCTTTGAAGAAGGTGGGCTCCTCTTATGCCCTCCATTACTAGAAGGGCCAACCTCCACGGTCTTCTTTTTTCAGAGAATGTGAAATCCCCACAGATGAGGCGAGAGGCACATAAGAAGAGGAGAAAACCGCGGTGGACATCACTGAGGTATTTTACATGTCCACAAGTTTAGGGAATGGAGGGATCTTTCGAAGGGGCATCAAAAGGGGCAGCTTGATCGAGGGAGCGATAAACACCTGCACCTTTTTAGGGTCAAGTGCACTTATGCTCACAGTGAGAGCCAAAAGCGAGACTAGATTTGATTGAACGAAAGCAGAGGGGGAGAGAGGAGGACATAGTAGGAGGCCCCAAAATAGGGGCGATCGGATCCTCTTCCCTTTTATGCAAAGTGGACTACTCAGCCGCTAGAGCCTTTCACCAACACTTGTGCTCATGCACAAGGCAGTTTCTACGACTCTTTGAGCTAGAGGCTAAGAGCTACAAAGGGACGAAAGGCTCCTACTCAACCTTAGGGGTGTCTATCACAACCATTTCCCGTGGAGGGACAAACTCTTGAACAAGATCTGAAGGAAGAGGTTGAGAGACAATGGGTGGAGTTGGCTCTAGCACCTTGACAACGAGCCTCTTCCCATTCACTACTTTAGGAGCAAGAGCGATGGGAGGCCATAGAGGTCGAGACATAGAGGATTCCCTACGAGGACAATTTCTCCTACCATATCGAACGAGCCTAGGCTACGTGGGAAGAACTTGAAGCTCAAACACAGGATGCTTTGTCATTCGCCAAGTGAGCACCATAGGATTCTCTCACAAATGTGAAGTAGAATCTGATGGTATCGTAGCAGGCCGAGAGGAAGTGTCAGGCTGGACAATGGAATAGGAAGAAGAGGAACCTTGAGAGTGCTTCTCTTCTTCTCTTCTACGGGCCATGGAAACATCATTATCAGCTTTTAAGCAAGCCCTATGTGAGACAAAATAGGGAGATGAAGGGTACCTAACTTTAGGCGTTAATCACTCCTTCTTGTACTTTTCATATGTCCAATACAAGAGGTCCTTCCTAGGTGTGAGTGGACCAATGAGTGCAGGCCAAAAGTGGTCTAAGGAATAACTACCATGCTGAACTGGCAGTTTATAACCAGTGTCATGGATCACATGCACTAAACCCTCATGAATAAACTTCAAACATTTATATACAACCAAGGGAATTGCATTCATAGCTACTAACCAAGGGATACCCAGCTTCACTTTGAAGAGTTCAAACCCCAAGATTTTGTCAAAAATCATGTTCACTGGAATTGTAAACCCCTATTGTGGCTTCACCCATAATTAATAATCTAATAGTAGACTACAATTATTTCATATGAGATATGCTTAATGAATCATATAATATATAAGATTTACAAACCTTATATTAGAGCATCATATAAATGTTGTAAGGGTATGACCTTAATAACATTATGTTCTAACAATTACCATACCTATTTTTAGAAAAAATATATAAGAGACATCAAGAGATATCATTCTTAAGGTGCATTTTTCAATAGATCCAATTTAAAATAGACACCTCAAGAATGTATCCCTGGATATCTTCAACATATTTTATTTTTTCTAAAAATACGTATGCTAATATTACTCTTATAATATGTATGCTAATATTACTCTTATATATATTCTTATTTTTAAGAATAATATTATTCTTACATATTTATATATTAGATAAGCAATGTATAGATATATGAATTTCTAAGAAGTTATTTATTTAACATTTTTTAATTTTATTTTATAACTATTATAGAGAGAGGGGTTTGGTTTATTTTATCTAATTAATAGTTATTTTTTACATGTTTATAGGGGAAGGGTACCAATAGTCATTATAGATAACTTCACACACCCTAAGTTCATAAATGGTATGTTGGATTTCAACAATTTTTTTGAGTTTATTTGTATGCAACTTAAGAGGTTATAGCTATAGTTTTAACTTTTGGATAGTTATGATGAACACAAGAGGATTCGTTATGCACACAAAGGTCAAAAAGTGGTCATCTCAAGTTGACGCTGAATGCACATTCTCTAGCCTCCCGATAACTATTCACTTTGACCACCACAAAAAATTGCACAATTGGTCTAATACATATGTATAAATGCACTAGTAATCATGCACTATTGGTACCAATAAATTTGCACAATTGGACTCCAATTAAGTACTTTTTTTTTCGGAACTATTGGGTATAAAGTGGACAACTATTGGTACATTTGAAATTTTTTAGTGGACTTTTAATTAGCACGTATCAATGAACAGTTATTGGAACATGGGAGATAACTAGGGCCTTTCCCCTATATGCTTTAATATTCTTTACATATTTATATATTATATAAATAAGGAAAGGTTTGCATTATTTTATTAAATTAAGAGTTATTAAATTAGTCGTTTCAAATTTAGTACATAGATGATTATATATATTAGTTGTGTTAGTTTTATAACAACTTGTTGAATATATATTGTATTAAAAAAATTAAGTATATTCACCACATGAGATATTTTTAGCCGATTGGCTACATATAGTGTGAGATTTGAGCCTAAAACAAGTCTCATGCCTGCAAACCATTGTTGATTCATCGGAAATCAAGTTTCAAGTGTCGTTTAATGCTAAACCAACTTCCGTTTAATGGTAAAGCCTTCAAAATATCAAGTAAATTTCTCCAAAATCTCATTTATCACATAAAAGCCAAATAAATATTGATTTGACAATTGGATGAGAACATTTTATTTCCATTTGCAATATTTTGTCAATTTGATGGCAACTTTCTTTTTTCATTTGCAAAGCTTTATGTTTTAAATCTATATGCAAATATTTCATAATTGGATAAATACTTAATTTCTATAAAGAAAAAATCTAGATTTGTCTAAGTTTATTTTATTCCATTATTTAGCACTTATTATTAATTGTTTAATCTAGTCACATGCAACTAGAATTTGCAGTACATCCATGCACAAACACATACTCTCTAACATATTAACATACACATAGTTTTCTATCAGTGTAATCTTTGAACCTCCTTTAAATACAAGTACTAATTATATAAGTATTAATATTTAACAATTAAAATATTACTTAATAATAAAATATAAAATAAAAATACAAATATGATTTTTCTTAAATCCCAACTATAAATCAAATAGTCACATATTGATTACATATATGATTGAATGTACATTTAATCCAACAAAAAAAAATAAAAAAAATATTGGAATTAGGGAGAGCAGAAAATAAAAAACAGACATTGATATTTATTGATAAAAAAAAAACTATTACACGACTACATCTGAGCTTCAACGCATTTCTCACAAACACCTTAAACTGACACATCTTATAGATCTAATCTCTCAAGCAGATGATTTCAGATGACCACAAACTAACAGCTCTGTAGAGTTGGACTCTGCCAAGAGAGTACAAAACAAAACAGATTTCATACAATATATAAAGAGTTCAGTAGATACTAAGGACAGAGAATAGAGCATAAAATAATATATTTCAAGACACCCACAAAACGTGTGAAGACTGTTGATGAGACTCATGACAAGTTGGTAGAGTAAATGCAAGTCCATTCGAATCCATCAAAAAAATCTGCCTTCACAATTTGTCTTCATTGCTACTTCAATGCTGATACGGTCAAACAGTTGGAGTAGGTGAGATTACATTTCCAACAATTGTGCCCTTACATTATTCTAAGTAGAGCTGTTTGTGTCGCTTTGATCTGCTGGCCTGTCCATGAGCAGTGAGCTAGGAATCTGAGGAATTTGAGGCTCCATCTTCCCTTCTAGAATCTGAGGAGTAGTTGAGATTACATTTCCAACAATTGTGCCCTTACATTATTCTAAGTAGAGCTGTTTGTGTCGCTTTGATCTGCTGGCCTGTCCATGAGCAGTGAGCTCGGAATCTGAGGAATTTGAGGCTCCATCTTCCCTTCTAGCATCTTCACCACTTGCCTCATGCTGGGCCTCACCTCGTCATCCTGTTGAATGCATAACAATGCTATAACACATGCTCTTTTCACCTCTTCCATATCTGCCTCCTCTACAACACCACCCTCCACAATATTGATCGTGTTCCCCTGGTGAAATTGAGTTGCAGCCCATGTGGGAAAGTAAAACTTACTTGAATCTTGCTCGTTGAAATCCACATTTCTTCGCCTGGAAATGATTTCCAAGAGCGTCATTCCAAAACTATAAACGTCAACCTTGGGAGTGATGGGAAGGCCGGAGATCCACTCTGGTGCCAAGTACCCTCTCGTTCCTCTTGTTGTGGTCAGCACGCCGCTCAAATCTCTGCCCACAAGCTTTGCCAACCCAAAATCTGCCAACTTCGGTGACAAATCACCGTCCAGCAGAAATTTTTCGGGCTTAACATCGCTGTGAATGATGCAACCCCTGCATTCTTCGTGAAGATAAAGTAAACCTCTGGTAGTGCCTAATGCGATCTCAAATCGGGTCTTCCAGTCGAGTACCTTCCCCTTTCTTTTGGAATTACTTGTGAACAGTAGGAAATTCAGAGAGCCGTTGGGCATGAAATCATATATCAGTAAACGTCTTGATCCTTCTGCACAAAACCCTCGAAGTCTGACCAAATTCACATGTTGTATGTTTCCAAGAGAACTGATTTCCGCTCTGAATTGCTTCTCATTTTGTCTCGAACCCTTCATTTTTTTACGGCCACAAGCGTACCGTCTGGTAGAGATCCTTTGAACACTGAGCCGAATCCTCCGCTCCCCAACTTAGACCTGAAATTCCTTGTTGCAATTCTCAACTCCTTGTAACTAAACATTCTCAGAAAAGAGTCCGAGGAATCTGCATGCCTATCTATTGACCGCAGCTGATGCCTCCGCCAAATGAAAATTGAACAGATACCCAGAGCAACGGTGAGTGCACCAACTATACCAAGTGTTACGCCTACAATACTCGTGGTTTTGCTTTTCGTTGAATGTTGAGAGGCACCTACCCGAATGAAGACATTTGGATTGCTTTCAGATGGAGTAGAGTTGCGCATGTTTAGCAAATCTCCGGACCAGATTTGGCAGGGGCCTGTAGGCTGATTGAAACTAAATGCAGTGCACGAGCAGTTGCGGAGGCACGCTTTCTGGCAGTCTCTCTTTGTGGACGCAGGGTATGGGGAAGCGTAATCATCAGGCAAAGTTACACCAAGGTCGATGAATTCGTCAGTGCTGCCATTTATGGCACCGCAGTTTAATGGGCTCTGCCGAACACAGCCAGTGGATGGCCAGTCTTGAGAAACCCAGGCGCGATTGTCAGTGGGTTTGAAGCCTTCCGCGCAGCTGCAGAGCGGAAGATTTCTGGAGTCGCAGGTTCCGTACGCACCACAAGGACCATATACGGCGCATGCATCTCTGGGCGCGGACCAGAACTTGCACTTGTCCGGACCTAGTTACGACGAAATGTATATCTGGAATCAACTTGCACGTATAACTGGAATACAAATGAGGGCTATTACTTTCAACGCTGAAATTGCAGAGACGTTTGTCTGCAACTTCTGGAACTCCACTGAAGATTTTATCGTCCCAAGTTCCGCTCTCCCAATACTGTACAGAATTGTTCCATGTCAGCACGAATTGTTTGGCCCCAGACGGATCCGCGTTTATGGGAAAAAGCCCAGGAGCAGGATCCATTGAGTTTTTCCAAGAGACAAGCTTTTGCTGTCCACCGAACCTCATCCCTGGCAACCAGGTATCTACAGGATTGTCGAAACTCTGCCAAACAGTTTCCGATTTATTGTCATCAATCAGCATTAAAAAACTACCAGAATCCAATATCACAGCCCGGGAGACCTTGTTTGTTGTATTGACTGACCAAATGGATGCGCCCTCTGCATCGAGCAGTACCAGATTACCTTCGCTTGATAGCTTCAAAGTGCCAGACCGATTTCTGGCGGGAGTCTCTCTGTTGGCCACCCAAACATACGTCTTCTCTGGTATTTTGGCATACCAGATGCCAATATACCAGTTATTGCTTCCATTTGGGCTGAAGAATCCCAATTCGAAGGTGCCATTCTTTGAAATTATTGTCCGATTTCCAGTAAGCGAGGCGCTCAACGAAAGAGTATCTCTAGCCTCGACTGTCGCAGCATAATTCTTCAATTGAATAAACAGAGTAACTGCAGAAAGCAGGCTTAAGCATAATTTTCCCATCGCTAAAGTTCCTCTGCCGTTAATATGTTTCCAATAGAACTTACAAGGTGGAAAGTCATTTGAAAGAGCATCGTCACTTTCAAGAGGCCATTAAATTCAATGGCCATCTAACTGTATTTAAGCCAAAAACAAGAAAGTCGCGGATAATGTTTTCCTTCTTGTGTTGCGTGTCAAAGGGTTCACAGGGACGCAGCCAATTTTGAACGCTTGTCGTCGTAGTGGAAAATAACAAAATGAAAAATGGAGAATTGGTCTAAAAAGTTATCATCACACGAATATTATCCAGCCACACAATTATTGCATTGTTTTAGATATTTTGAAATATAAGATTTTTAATGTTTAATATATCAGTTTAAGACTTATTTTTATTTGTAATATTAAATTTAGTCTATTCATTTTGTTTAAAGTTTTAAAATTAAGTATTATTTTTATTTTTAAATAAATAAAGGGAGGCACAATGTCTTTTAAGTTTTAATGTTAATTATTATGATATGATTCTATTGACTTCAAAATACAACATTTAAGTTGTTTGTTTTCTTAAGTTTTTTTGAAAAAGATTGGAATCTAGATGCCACATATCGTTGAGGGATTAAAATTAGCATTCAAATGTAGATTTTCGTCAAAAAAAAAGAAAGTATCCACTGAGAGCTTTATAGTTTTTTGGTGGGAACGATGAAAATTTTATTCAACACACATTTATCATGATTTTAATGTTTTTATATTGATATTTCTACTTAGAATTTTTACAAGTGAATCTTTATTTGTTGTATTGCGTGTGAAAATGACATTTGTAATGGATAATAATATATTTTGAACTAGCATAGATATTTTAAATACATCTATCTAAAATATGTCAAGATATCGTTCTCAAGGAAACTTTGAGATTAATATCTTTGTTTCCACAACACCTAACTCCCTACCTTTATTTAGTTTGTTGAAGTCTACAATTCATTCATTCATTCAATTATCTAGATCTTGTCATCATGATGATGGATGATGGAGTCTAATCTAAAATATTGATGATAAACATCATTCCATAGTATAATCTAGAAAAAATGATACTCATATTATGAATTGTGGATATTTGATGTCTTTGGTCATTTCACATTGATAAATATGAATATTGTATCACATTTTGTATGAATGGAGTATTAGTTCCATTGAATACTTTCTTTCCTTTTTTTTTTTTTTTGCCCATATTTTTTTTCAAATGTTTTCTTTGTATTTGATTCCTAGGCCTACATTAGTACCAAAGTAATGTTGGAGGAGAAAGATGAAATGAAGTTGTTGATGGTTTAGAATATTTATTTGTAAAATAAGTGCAAAATTTATATTATAAAGGTCTTAACAAATTCTCTCTTATTTCAAACATTTAGTCTTTCAACATGTGCAATTTCTAATTTTATTATGGATAAAGTAATATAATTAGTCATATAAAGTGTAATTTTTATTTTTTTTAAATGATGTTCTCATAATCAACTCATGTAGTACTAGTTATTTTTTACATGCCATATACATTGTCCTAACACTTATTATCTCCCACATATTATCACTTTTTCCAATAAATCACATCTATTTTTATATAATATTTGTTTAGTTTGTATAACTCTACTCATTTGAATCTAAAATCATAATATTTAAAAACATAAACAATCTCTAACATATTCACAACTTGTAAAGTCAAACATTGAGTATATCCCCCACTTTATTGAGATCCTTTTCATAGTTCTTTTTCCTTGATCGGTAGGCATGCTTGCTTGTAATACTCAAGCTACCTAAAGAAATCCACATGGTCTAGCTTAAAATATTATCCTAAAATATATGGACTCATCTTTATCATGTGTACTTCAACAAATTTTCTGTCACTTGTAAAATTTTAGGAACCTAAAATTTAATACCTACATAAAAGTTATGTGCATAAAGAATGTGCTCTAACCTATCAATTTCTTTGCATTTCACATTCATACTCGTGTATTTCCAAGCTATAAAAAGTAGAGGTCAAGGGAAACAAAGATCATAATTTGTTTACAAGATTCTTTGAAAAATGAGGATTATTTTTACATGAAATTCTCTATCATTGTGTCACTTAAACCTATACATAATTAGGCACATTTCCACCTATGCCTATACTATCTAATATTGATTTTTTAATAGCATTGGTATAGTTCTTTGCATGCGTGAATTTATTTTTATTTTCATCTAAAATGAAAGGTATCACATTTAACTTGTAAGTATATGGTAAATTATGACCTAATTTAATGGAAACAAATATCATTGGATTAAATAAAATAAGAAATTGGGTTGTGTAATACATAAACAAAATAATACAATATTAATTAAAAGATATCTTTAGATTAAATAAAATAAGAAATTAGGTTGTGTAATACATAAACAACATTATAATATATTAATTAATTTTTTTTTGATAATAAGTATTATAGAATGATTATTTTATACAATTTTTTTTAATAAAAAAGTGATTATTAATGTTTGATACTTAAGGCAAGTAGACCTTGTTCTTGTAGGAGATATTAACCAATAAATGATAAGGAGGGACTTATTTGAGTCACCAAAAATAGATATTAATATTTGCAAAAAACTCAAGGTTGGTGGTGAAGATCTCTCTTCAAACTTACATACATCTTTAGTTTAATACAACTTTTCACATGATTCTATCTACATATAGAAGACATAATTATTATTCTTAGAATTATGCTTACTCATTCTTAATTTAGTATTTATTTCCTTTTTTTACTATGATTATTATAAATTGTTTATTTGTATATCTACATGATTGATTCCTTATATTTAATATGAGTAAAAAATGGTCAAGCTATTAAATAAGTCAGTATTATTTGAATTGAATCTATTTTGAAAAGGTCGAGGCATTTAAAATCTTATGTTAACACGCATGAAGGAAAAATCATGAAATGAATTTATTATTAACCCTTAGAGATATAATATCCTTACAAATTAGTAATATCATTCATTTTAGCCTCCTTTGGTCCCCTTCCAATTTTTTTTCCTTATGATAAAAGCTAAGTTTCCTTGAATTATGGGATATTTCACATTGAAAATATCTTAAAATCTTCCACCTCTTAATATTGATATTTTTTTCATATAGGTTATCGTCAATATGAATTATATAGTTCAAGTTATTTCATAATTAGAGGTTGAATGCACTTTGACAACTTTGCATAAGGTAGGGTTTAGTCTTTTTTGTGATGATAGTGGAAAAGCTATCACCCTAGCACTCATAACTAACAAAAAATTGAGCATTCATTCTTACAAATTGGACAACAAATCCTCACATGCATCCTTAAGCGACTTGAGGAATTTGATAAATTTTATTTTTTAAATTATAAGTTTCATTTTTGTGAGTATAATTACTTCCAAATTTTAAAGAAAATATTCTTAGGGAAAGTAAAATATTGATGAGGATATTAAAAAAGTGTGAAGACATTTTCATGAATTATTTAAAATATTTAAGAAAAGTCCTTTTAAAAAGTTAAAAATCAAATTTTTAATAAACTTAGTATAAATTATAATGCTCAATATGCATGATACCTTTCATTCATATTTATGGGTCGAATTAGATCATGATTAAACTATTGGACATAACCTATTGTATAGCTACAACAATGACATCTATTATGTAGTCAATATTAATTGATGGAGGGAAATACTAACATTTTTTGCTATTTCTCTCTATTAACCATTTGTTGCTATCATAAGATGTAAATAATAATAGGTTTAACTAATGGGATGAATCCTTTCCATGTTCTATTTAAATTCTACATGAATCTCCACTTTCATTTGTTTAAACATACCTTTTGTAATGCCCCGCCACATAACCCTAGAGGAAGATGCAACTACAAAGAAAGTGAACACTTTTAAAAAAAAAGTGTAATTAATTACAAGTACAGTGCACTACATGAACACATGCATCCTCTAAGGTACATGACTAAGCTTACAACTGAATCCCATAACATATAATAATAACTCATTCATAGCATATACATTATTACTCATGAATTAAAGATCATACATCCAAAGCAATAAATTACATCTCATAAGATCAAAGTACATAAAAGATCCAGAGATTGCATGTATTCCAAATAATGTTTACAAAACTCATTTCCAAAGTAAGGAAGATCATTCAATAATGTTTCAATTACAAAAACCCTCCTTGAATTCAATTGAGGAGTGATACAAATACAAAGTGTCCAACTAATACCATAATACATAAGAGATAAAACATAGTAACTGGTACACATGATCTCTCCAATTTGGAAGATCCCACCTTCACGAACATAAGGTGGGAACCCAACAGTGCAAGGTGCAAGTTCCATCCAACCAAGTGGTACCCGAAGGCCCACCCCCCATTGTAGGAGATAGTAAAAAAAATTCCTAGGCAAATCCTACAACCTCTAGACACAAACAATTCACAAGACTAAAACCACACGAGTAAAATACTTAACATAAATGGCAACAATGCTTCTAGAGTAAAATAATCAAGTACACCAACAAAACCAAACAAATTGTTGTCATAGGAGGAGTACCATCACAAAGTAGCATGGGTTACCTTGATAGATCTTCCTAGAACCCGACCCCCATCTAGAGCCACTCTCCTACTGACAACACAGATAATAAATCCATATCCAAAACATATGAGGCAACACATCCCTGTTTGTGGTAACCAGGTAATTAACTGAATACAACTAAATGCACTACCCAAGGGAAATCAAATGAATGAACAATAAACCACAACAACCCTAAATAATAAAATACCTTATCTGGAAGACTTACAAAATAACAACTAACACTTCTAACCAATTTCCCCCAAAACGCGAACAAAAGAAATCACATTTAAAAGGGAAATTTAAGCAGGAAATAAATCTACCTTTCGGATTTCCTAAATCCAATTTCCCTTCAATAAAATAAAATAACCCATTGTTCAAATAAACTATCTCATAAAAAAATATTTTATAGATAGAAGAGGAAATCAAATCTATTTGTTATTTCAATTCCTCAATTACTTTTAAATAAAAATATCAATTTCTTCTATTAAAATTATTTTATTTTAAAAACATAAAATATGTGTAATTACATGCACCCACAATAAAATATCCTTTGAATATAAATATTTATATATATATTATTTAATTAATCTTAATAATTAATAACAATATTAAAAATTCATTTAAATATATATACATATATACATATAAATATATATCTAAATATATACCTACATATATATATAATATAAATATATATAAAAATTATGTAACAAACTAAATACTATACAAAGAATTCACCTCACCAAAATTCAAAATATAAAACAAAGGCTAAAGGAGGTTACCATATACAATATACGATTGTTTCCACAGTTGTCTCCCCTCATGGGGAGCCCGCGGCTGTGGAGGGTAGCATTGGGCTTCCTCTACAATCCGCTTCCCACAGGGCGGCGGCTGTGGGGATAGCCACAACCTCCCCCCCCTTGCTATATAATATATTAAAACTTCAAAATTCCCCCCCAATAAGAATTTTGGCGAATTTAATATTGAAATTGTCGTACGAAAAACTCATCCAGGATTCTTCAAAGGATTTTCGAAATAGAAAATTTACCAGGAACTCCATAATCAATATATGTATATATATATATATATTTATATATATATGTATATGTATATATATATATATATATATATATATATATATATATATATATATATATATATATATATATATATATATATATACATATATATATATATTATTTAACAAAACCATTGTTTCAGTCAGGCAAATATTTTTTTACAAAAATTTCTAGAGGAAGTATATACAAGATTTTTCCAGAGAAGTAAATTGTACAAAAAATTTCTACAGAAGAATGCTATAAATGAATGTTTACAAAAATTATCGAGAGGTTTCCTACCAAATTCTAAAGAGAAATTTAATTCCATTCCAATAGAAGTTTTCAATTTCCTATTGTTCTCTTTCTGGGTTTTCCATTGTTTAAAAATAATCCCTACCACAATTTCCAAAGCTTCCTCAACAATTTATAATTTCAAAAAAAATAAAAAACTTACAATAATTTCTACAGAAGCTTTCATAGTAAGTTCTAGACATGACTTCTTACAATTTACAAAAAACTCAAAAGCTTCTAACCTTGTATAGGCAATCCTTTTCCAAACAACAAATTAATCTATTAACTTTTCCAAATGAATTTAAATAAAATAATAAAGGAACCTAAATCCAAATCCTTGAGGAAATGAAGATTGATGTAGAGCTTCTTCCATAGAACAAAGCTTCCTCCAGAAAACAAAGCTTCTTCTTGAAAACAAAACAAAGCTTCTTCCAGAAAAATAAAACAAATCCAGAGCCAAAATATTTTCCTCGAGATTATCCTTCCCCAAACTTTCAACAACCGATTCAACAACCCCTTTTAATTTTTAACAACCTCTCCAAAAATATATCTTCTCCTCTTCCATGAAGTAACTTCTTACCTCCCTTTGTTAAAGAAAATATTCTCCCCGCGGAAGAATTTTCCCAACAACCGTAATTAAAATTTTCAAACACATGTCAAAAATCAAATATCTTCTCAATCAATAATCAGGTAATCCCTCTAGATATTTTATAGATATTAATGAATTTTAATAATCCAAAATCACATAGTATTTTCTAATTTAAATTTAATCCAATTTATTTAATTACTTAATAAAATAAATTTAATCATAGGATTAAATATTTTTTACCAATTAAATTAAATTACAATCTTCTAACACAGTAATCAAGATTAATTCAATAATCACCTAAAACATTTAAATAATTTATTTCCCTTAAACATACCTTGCAACATAAATAAACAACAAGGAAAAAATGGACAACATGATAACAAAGCATGACCAATTAAAACTGACGACACACTATGACTAAGGTTGTGGCTTGACAAGGAAAACCCAGTTACTATCTCCCAATCAAATAACCGTCAGGAAATGGACACGCTCAAAACTGTGAATCCAGGTGGAATCGATGTCTTGTACTTGCAATCCTGTAATCAAAGCATATGTCGAACATGCATATATAACATAATCAATCACACCGTGAAGAGAGAATCACAGAATCGTAGGGCACTCGCAAGCGAGTGATGCAATCCTATTCCCTTCACCAATACAATGTCACATCAAACTGATGAATCTAGAACATCAATAAACTACAAAAGGTCTTATAACAATATCAACTCAAATAAAAACCTATGCTAACTAGAAAGCATGTCATAAATACTAAATATCCATATATGTACTCTCACATCATAATATAAAAACCAACATTGCTCCAAAGTTAGCGATCAAATAATAACAAAATATCATGGTCTATCAAAGTAAAGTACCTGCTCTCATAAAACATAAGCATATCAAAGAAACAGACTGTCTGAACAAATGAGAAAAATGAAGGGGTGCTACATCCTCCCCCCCTAGGATCAGGCTTACTCCTGGAAGCCTACAAATAGGCATAGTGAAAAATCCATATGATAACACATAATCATCAAGCACCATATACATGATTTAACATAAATTCTTCATATACAAACGAATGCACATCACCAAAAATCACAACACAAGGCCACACATGGGTCCATCTGGACACCAGAAAGCAGCATTCTAATCCATGATACAAAATCCATCAGCCAAGAGCCAATATCCATCTTAGGTAATCCATACCTCATACTCAGTGGCTTGATGGTGTTAGGCCAAACACATGGTGAGACCATCCAAACAAGACCACAATGACCTGTCTCTTGTTGTGTAAGGTGATTAGCCTCCAAGAGATATTCATCACACGTAGGTGGGTAGTGGGTCCTAGCTATATAACAGTCTCACATACCCCCATCCTCAAGGTTCCCTATGTCTACTTCCTCGTATACACTCACCAAGTCCACCTCATATGTCCTTGGAGAGGATTCACAATATGACACATTTCTGACATTGAAAACAATAAAGATAACTAGTTTAGCCACCAAAGTCATAAAGAAGAGCAAATAAAAATTCAATTTCAACAATAAGGCAATAAATGCTCATAATTTTAACACTAAATCAAATATAACCACGAGGGTTACGAAAAAACAAGATCACAAGGTGTGGCTAAACCATCACAATCAAATATAACAAGGTGTTGGCCTTCACAATCAACAAAAAATCTTCAATAACCATAAAGAAAGTCCACAATATTTAAAATTGCACTGAACAACACTATGTGACTAGATACTAGCCACCAAACGAGGAAGGAGGGAACAAAATTTGGCTATACTAATAGCCCTCATGTGGTGCAGAGTGAGCACACCATTCACATGACCGAGAGTGTACTCCACGACTATGCCCTGCCTCACATCGTCACTCAACATGGTCATACACTAGCCGGGGAAGGCACACACTGGTCATATGCCACATGGCAGTGTGTTTGTGGCTCCGCAGAAGTAGGCACACACAAAACACACCCCGCATAGCGATACCTCATGGAAAAGGCACACACAAGTACTCACCATAGCAAGAGGTATACATGGCTAGGACCTACTCATATTCTATCTGACCAAACACTGTCGAAGAAACTATGAGTATCCTTCTACAAGTGTGTGAGGCCCCATAATGCTCATCACACAAGTAGGCTATCATAACACAATCTCATAATGTGCCTTCCCGTGTCTATTCACATGGCATCATGTAACATGACATCATCACCAACACTATGTCAGAACATCAGTGGGGTGTGGCATTGTGTCTATTTTACCATGTTGGAACATGTGCAGATACAGTATATATATAATGCATATATGATAATATCAATATGGGGCTACCCGAGCTTCACCTCTCATAAACGAGGTTTACTCAATAATGCCAGATCAACATATCTACGGACGACCAGTCATATACTAACAAAACAATGTTGTTGTACTAAAATCTGTGGGGATTGGGCTAGCACATATGGATCAAGTATCTTGATCCATCATAAGGGAAAGTAGTGGGTACGTTTTCTCATTATTGGTTGAGTTGAGACCACTCTGCACTGCAATATGCATATGCTACACACTCCACCCAAGGAACTTTTTGGTTGCTACTAACCCTTCATGGATTGAGGGGTTAGAGAACCAAAAGAAAAAGATTCTATGAAACTAACTTTCAGTTACTCTTATGTATAAGTTTCAACCACACGTGGGTTGGCACTTAATCGGGTTACAAACATGCAAACAAACATAATGGTATGGTTAATCCCACACCAAAATACAACATATTCCTCATGGATGAGTACACAGTATCATAGTTCCATGGTCACACAAAGCAAGTACAAGGTATTCACAACACTCAACCAATGCATAGTTACTGGTTCCTCACATTTATAGGGGGTACAATTACATACATAATTCCATAAGAAAATCTACTTCCATAACCCATGTGATACATATCATTACTTTTCATCCATATCCTTTTATCAATTTTCTTTCACTCTACTCTTTTCCACAGAGCACATGATGCAAAATGTCAATGTCATAAACACCATGATCACTTAACAACTCCACTAATAGATTCACAAGGACAACATAATGGGCTCATATGTACCCAGAGTACCCAGTGTATGAACCTATGCTTTGTTATCATGTTGTCCATTTTTTCCTTGTTGTTTATTTATGTTGCAAGGTATGTTTAAGGGAAATAAATGCTTTAAATGTTTTAGGTGATTATTTAATTAATCTTGATTATTGTGTTAGAAGATTGTAATTTAATTTAATTTATTTGGTAAAAAGATTTAATCCTATGATTAAATTTATTTTATTAAGTAATTAAATTAATTGGATTAAATTTAAATTAGAAAATATTATGTTATTTTGAATTATTAAAATGCATTAATATCTAGAAAATATATAGAGGGATTACCTGAGTATTGATTGAGAAGATATTTGATTTTCGACATGTGTTGGAAAATTTTAATTACGGTTGATGGGAAAATTATTTCACAAAGAGAATATTTGCTTTAACAAAGGGAGGTAAGAAGTTACTTCACGGAAGAGGAGAAAATATTTTTTTGAGAGGTTGTTAGAAATTAAAAGGGGTTGTTGAAAATTTGGGGAAGGATAATCTCGGGGAAAATATTTTGGCTCTGGATTTGTGTTATGTTTTTGGAAGAAGTTTTGTTTTGTTTTCGGGAAGAAGCTTTGTTTTCTGGAGGAAGCTTTGTTCTGTGGAAGAAGCTCTACATCAATCTTCATCTCCTCAAGTATTTGGATTTAGGTTCCTTTATTATTTTATTTAAATTCATTTGGAAAAGTTAATAGATTAATTTGTTGTCTAGAAAAAGATTGCTTGTACAAGGTTAGAAGCTTTTGAGTTTTTTGTAAATTGTAAGAAGTCGTGTCTGGAACTTACTATGAAAGCTTATGTAGAAATTATTGTGAGTTTTTATTTGTTTTGAAATTATAAATTGTCGGGGAAACTTTGGAAATTCCTATAGGGAGTGTTTTTAAACAATGGAAAACCAAGAAAGAGAACAATAGGAAACTAAAAAATTCTGTTGGGATGGAATTAAATTTCTCTGTAGAATTTTGTTGGAAATCTCTCAATATTTTTTGTAAACATTCTTCTATAGAAAGTTTTTGTACAATTTACTTCTCTGGAAAACTCTTGTATATACTTCCTGTAGAAATTTTTGTAAAAAAAATATTTGCCTGACTGGAACAATGGTTTTGTTAAATATATATATATATATATATATATATATATATATATACATATACATATATTGACTATGGAGTTCCTGGTAAATTTTTTATTTCGAAAACCCTTTGAAGAATCCTAGACGAGTTTTTCGTACGATAATTTCAATATTAAATTCGTCGAAATTCTTATTGGGGGAAAATTTTAAAGTTTTAATATATTATATAGCAAAGAGGGGGAAGTTGTGGCTATCCCCACAATCGCTGCCCCATGGGAGGTGAACTGTGGAGGCATCCCATCGCTGCCCTCCACAACCGGGGGTTCCCCATGAGGGGAGATGGCTGTGGAAACAACCATATATTGTATACGATAACTTCCTTTAGCCTTTGTTTTATATTTAAAATTTTGGTGAGGTGAGTTCTTTGCATAGTATTTAGTTTGTTATATAATTTATTAATATATTTATATATTATATATATTTATATTTATATGTAGGTATATATTTAGATATATATTTATATATATATATATGTATATATGTATATATATTTAAATGCATTTTTAATATTTTTTTTGGATATTGTTATTAATTGATAAGATTAATTAAATAGTATATATATATATATATATATATATATATATATATATATATATATATTCAAAGGATATTTAATTGTGAGTGCATGTAATTGCACATATTTGATGTTTTTAAAATGGAATAATTTTAATAGAAGAAATTGATATTTTTATTTAAAAGTAATTGAGGAATTGAAATAACAGATAGATTTGATATCCTCTTCTATCTGTAAAAGATGTTTTTATGAGATATTTTATTTGAACAATGGTTTATTGTATTTTATTGAAGGGAAATTTGATTTAGGAAATCTGAAAGGTAGATTTATTTCCTACTCAAATTTCCCTTTTAAATGTGATTTCTTTTGTTCATGTTTTGGGGGAAATTGGTTAGAAGTGTTAGTTGTTATTTTGTAATTCTTCTAGATAAGGTGTTTTATTATTTGGGGTTGTTGTGGTTTATTGTTCATTCCTTTGATTTCCCTTGGGTAGTGCATTTAGTTGTATTCAGTTAATCATCTGGTTACCACGAATGGGGATGTGTTTCCTCCTATGTTTTGGATAGGGATTTATTATCTGTGTTTTTGTGCATTATGTTTACCCTTGGGTAATGGTTAAGATCCATGTGTTGTCAGTAGGAGAGTGGCTCTAGATGGGGGCCGGGGTCTAGGAAGATCTGTCGGGGTAACCCATGCTACCTTGTGATGGCACTCCCCCTATAACAACAATTTATTTAGTTTCATTGGTGTACGTGATTATTTTAGTCTGGAAGCATTGCTACCATTTATGTTAAGTATTGTACTCATGTGGTTTTAGTCTTGTGAATTGCCTATGTCTAGAGGTTGTAGGTTTTTCCTAGGAAGTTCTTTTACTATCTCCTCACATGGGGGGTGGGCCTTCGGGTACCACTTGGTTGGGTGGAACGTGCACCTTGCACCATTGGGTTCCCATCTTATGTTCATGAAGGCGAGATCTTCCAGATTGGAGAGCTCATGTGTACTAGTTACTATGTTTTATCTCTTATGTATTATGGTATCAGTTGGACACTTTGTATTTGTATCACTCAATTTTAATCGAGGAGGGTTTTTGTAATTGAAACATTATTGAATGATCTTCCTTACTTTGGAAATGAGTTTTGTAAATATTATTTGGAATACATGCAATCTATGGATCTTTTATGTACTTTTATCTTATGAGATGTAATTTATTGCTTTGGATGTATGATCTTTAATTCACAAGTAATAATTTATATGCTATGAATGAGTTATTGTTATATGTTATGGGATTTAGTTGTAAGCTTAGTCGTGTACCTCAGAGGATGCATGCGTTAGTGTAGTGCACTATATTTGTAATTAATTACACTTTTTAAAATAATTTTTTTTTTGCTTCTGTTGTAGTTGCATCTTCCTCTAGGGTTACATACTCCACCTGGATTTACAGGTTTGATCATGTCCATTGATCAATGGTTAGTTGATTGGGAGAGAGTAATTCAGTTTTCCTTGTCAAGCCACAACCCTAGTCACAGTGTGTCATCAAATTTAATTGGTCATGCTTTGTTATCATGTTGTCCATTTTTGCCTTATTGTTTATTTATGTTGCAAATTAAATTAAATTACAATATTCTAACACAATAATCAAGATTAATTAAATAATCACCTAAAACATTTAAAGCATTTATTTCCCTTCAACACACCTTGCAACATAAATAAACAATAATGCAAAAATGGACAACATGATAACAAAGCATGACCAATTAAAACTGACGACACACTGTGACTAGGGTTGTGGCTTGACAAGGAAAATCCAATTACTATCTCCCAATCAACTAACCGTTGGGAAATGGACACACTCAAACTTGTGAATCTAGGTGGAGTCGATGTCCTGTACCTGTAATCCTGTAATCAAAGCATATGTCGAACATGCATATATAACATAATCAATCACACCGTGAAGAGATAATCGCAGAATTGTAGGGCGCTCGCAAGTAAGTGATGCAATCCCATTCCATTCACCAATAGAATGTCACATCAAACTAATGAATCTAGAACATCAATAAACTACAAAAGAGCTTATAACAATATCAACTCAAATAAACAACTATGATAACAAGAAAGCATGTCATAAACACTAAACATCCATATAGTGTACTCTCACATCATAATATAAAAACCAACATCGCTCCAAAGTTAGCGATAAAATAATAACAAAGTATCATGGTCTATCAAAGTAAAGGTACTACCAGAAAACATAAGCGTATCAGAGAAACACACTGCCTAAACAAATGAGCAAAATGGAGGGGTGCTACACCTTTCATGTACAATCAAGTATATTCAAAGAATGTGCTTCTTCTACATAAAGGTAAGTGCATCAAAACAGTGAGAATATTGAAAGGTTTGAAGTGAATAGTGTGTCAATTTGATTGATGAACATAAATGATATTCATACATGAGGAACAGTTCAACCGATGATTGTATCAAAACTGACAATATAACTACCACATAGCCCATATAGGCAGTCAGTGACAATGTAATATAATCATAATATAGCTAACTATGATAAAATTCCCCACCTTATTACATTGTTCCTATCAGTGATAAATTTAAGAAACCCCCCTCAAAAAAAGATATAAAATCCTGGAGAATCTTTCATTTTTTGAGGAAAAAAATCTAATTTCTATTGGTGAAACTTTCCTTTTTTCGAAAAAAATAGTAGTTTTATTGGCGATTTTTTTACATCACTAAAATTTTGTGGAACATTTTGGCGAATCTTGAAAAATAATAGGAAAATGCATTAATTATGATGGCGAATCTATCCAATCTAAAAATAATTCTCATGGAAAAGTAGGGGCCCGAGGGTGGAAATTATCGATGAGTTGAATGGGTGGACTATAATATTTACTTTCTACCATTTTTTAATAATCTAATATATTGGCCCTCATTATATTCTACAAGGTAAAAGGTAACCATGATCTATAATTCTCATGGGGGCTCAAAACTTCTTTTAGATCATTGGTCTAACAACCCTTGTTGTACACTATAAGGTGAAATTTACCCACAATCTATAATGCTCGTGATACCCAAAATTGTGGGCCCCATGACCATTACAGATCATGTGTACATTTTACCTCATGGAATACAACAAGGGCCATTAGATTATATTTAAATCAATGGTGAAAACTAGAGATTAGAAATATGGTCCTAAAACAACTAATAGTTATGATATATACTATTGGCGAATTAATATAGATTTCTCCAATAATTTATAAAATTAAGGCGAATTTGATCTAATCATCTATTGAATATTGTGGCGAATTTTTGTGTTAAATTTTTTAATAAAATAAATTATTTGGTGATTTAAATGAAACTATAATAAAATTTTGTAAAAATGTGGCGATTCAAGTCACATTTTAGCTCAAACTATTAGCCAATTTTGGATTCCCAAATTTCAACTATTAGCCAATTGGCGAATATTAGCCACTAAAAAAATCACTGGTTCCTATAAATGTATCCCTAAAAACTCTTATTCATTTTGCCAAGGGATCCTCCTTAAGGCTTACATAACAAAACTTCTTGATTACAAAATATATATACATCTTTGTGAAGATCTTCCTTGAAGAAACAAATCCCGAATCAGGTGGAAGTCCATCAAGCTACCTCATGATCCTCAAAAAGGTGTAGTCCCTAGTTGAATTCCTGAGTTCTTCCTCCCATGAACTTGTAAATCATAGATTCCTGAATTATTCAATAACAATCCATATTGATCTCTCCAAACACATGGATCCATCAAGTTGTCCGATGACCCTCAAAAGGGTATAATTCTCAATCACAACCTCGTAAGATCATTGGACAACAATCCATATTGAGCTCTACACCAAATCCCTTACTTGTCTCAAAAAATTAAACTTCACAATATATGTATTCTTTAAATCTATCAGCAATAACAAGGAAACACAAGAAATTAATGCCAAAAATGCTTCTTATGCAAAGCATCATCTCAAAGTGAGAAGTTGACTTGAGATGATGAAAATTCCTCCATCCTCTAATGCCACCAGCCTCTAGTATGACCCTATTACACTTTATCAATTTGATGTCTTGGATGAGTCTTTGGAGGCCTCATCAAGTGTAGCAAAGATAACCTTGAAATTGCAAGCATAATTATTTGAAAATCCTTTGGTAACATTGATGAACTCATAGGCTTTGTTTAATTCACCCTCAAAGGCTTTGTTGCTAGGTTCAAGCTTTGTTGCTTGAACATGTTTCTCTTTGGCTATTGTTTCTACTTGGTCTTTTCCTAGTAGCTCCTTCCTTGCTACTATTTGTTTTGTTGAGCTATTGTGCTCTAGTTTTTGTTGTGGTTGTTCTTGTCCCACTACTCCTCTTGATTGGTTGTTATGTTTGGCCAGTCTATTTTATTGTGTTGTTCTTCCCAGTTGTAAGCTTTGTATGGTAATATCCTTGGCTGTAAAAGGGATCAAGGCCCTTTCAAAACCCTTGCTTACTGAATCAAAAACATTGATGAACTCATATACAAGATACTCAATAATTGTTTTAATGTTTTGAAATGCACTTTCCTAGACACTAGTAATATGAAGATTGATTATTGTTTGACATCTTATAATACTCATGAACCATATTTGAGTGACATCTCCTCTTACAAAATAATTTACCTCCAAGTTACCACTAATAGGAGATGCATTGCTATGTAGCCATTGATGAATTCTGATATGTTACAAATGAATGATTGTCCTACTCTTGACTGCATCATTAAAATCTTCAATAAAATTTTTTAGGTATAATTTGGATAGCTTTGAGAGCACAATCATTTGATAACATAATATATTTGAACATTACCAAATTCAATAAAAATGTATCTTTTTGCTCAAAATATATGTATAACATCTTATTTCTCCAAATAGTAAAAGCTCTAAATTCTATTTTATAAAATGAAACTAAAATTTCACACTTTCTATTAGCTAAAACACATCTCCCACATATCATATGAGTTGCTCGTGATTGGTATGGAACTATACTTATATGCTTCAAAATATAATTGTATAAATCTCCAAACTGTAACCAACTAGACTACTCTAATTTCTCTTTTATGCAAATTCTGAAAAAATAAAGCCATTGTACATCACATACCAACAATTCTCAAAGAATTTGAATCACCACTGTTTCCTATTCTCACAGTAATTGAAGAGATGAAAAAAATTTAAATTAAGATCAAACACCTTATGCAGCCATTCTACCTTATTGAATTTCCATTACATCTTCACGCCTTATGCCAATTGCTTATGTCTTGTTGAAAAATAACAAAAGACTTACAATGAGAATCAGAAATTGAACCCTAAACTTTCTCTTTTATTGATGTAGCTTTATTCAAGCCTGTTGGCCTTGCATCTCCTCTAGCAATCAGTCGCTTTTCTTTAAATGTCGACTACTATGTTGGCACTGCCAATTATAGAGTTTCTGAAAAATCGCGAGCTCTGAGAAAACTCTCACATCGATTTTCTAGATCCCTTTCATTCTTCACGATGCTTGTATTTATCAAAGATCATCGCCACCCATCGTCACTCAATCTGATAGCATATGAAGCAAATACTGTGTCAATTTGATTGATGATATTTATACATGAGGAACAGTTCAACCAACGATCGTATCAAAGCTAACAATGTAACTGCCACATAGCCCACATAGCCAGTCAATGGCAATGTTATATAATCGTAATATAACTAACTATGCTAACAAGGTTTGGGTATATAGATCTAGAATTATATAGGGAAACAGACCTATTTGAGTGATAAGGAACCAATGCATCTCCATTTGACAAAATACAAATAAAAATAGTAAGATACATTATAAATTCTACTATTGCCAAAAAATTAATAATAGAACACAAATCATTGGTTTCTATAATCTTAATAATTAGGTCCATATCATACATGAATGAGATGTTATCCTAGGAAATTAATGGTATTAGAAAAATGAAGAAAAGTAGTATTTTAATGTTGGTGTTAATACAAACTTCTATTTATGTATATTTAAAATCAATTTAAGACGTAGAAATAAATAAATATGTTTCAAGATCAATTACAAATTCAAATAGCCAACACATTAGTAGATAAGAAAAATGTTGTCAATAATTATCTTTTCAATCAATAGACTTGTAAAGATAACATTTCATTGAATAAAAGCATTGAGCCTCAATATAACATTGTCATAAAAATTAAAAATTGTGTTGTTAAAACTCATCATGGATACAATAAATATTATTCCTCCTATTATGTTGTGTGATTTTAGGAGACAACAAAACCCAAAAGTAAGAGGTCTTGAAGTTGTGTCACACTTTTATAAAGAAAATGATCGACATTGATTTGCATTTTTAACTTGAATAACCAAAAACTATCATATATACATTTTAAATTTTTAAATGTTGTAAAATAATCAAATATAAAAAATAGAGGCGTTTTATGTTTTCATTCCAAAAATATATATTTTTATGTAGTTTATTTGTAAAATTGACATTATAGTTTATTTTCTCATAAATGACATGAAATAAAGTTAAGAGGGAAGCTTTTGTAATGGGCCCTAAATTTGAACATGTGAAACTTAACACAAAAATGTATTTTTTTTATAAAAACCCCTTTAGTTCTAATTTCTATCATGCTCACCATGATAATATATTGTGTCCACTTAAGGATGTTGCATGTTCAACATCATTCCAATCACACCACCATGAAGGTGAGGGAAGGGAGAAATATGGTTGGGTGTGGCAAAACCCATTTTGTACAGTATATGATGGAGGTTGACCTAATTAGGGTTAGGTGTCTTATGCAAGCAACCTCAACAAAGTTTTTTTCTAGGACTAATCTCTATAGGGTTTCTATATGAATGAAGAAGGTCAAGTCCCTAGGATGAGACCTACCACCTAAGGTTAACTAAGCCATCTAATCTAAATCAAATTTAACAAAATAATACTTTAATGCTTAATTTATTACATAATTAATTAATTTCTTACCTAGGATGATTTGAACTAATTCTCGTGTCTCTATTAATCATTTAGTCTAATTTAACAAAATGACTTTAAACGTCAATATTATATTAACATCATAAAACACTAAATTTTAACCCTAATTATTTAAAGCTCAATGGGATTATTTTAAATCTATTTCCTCATTCCTAGCATTTCAAAAAAATAACAACAATATGTGATCACTATGCAAAAATAATTAAGTAAACTTGTTAATGTATCTATAAGTAATTTAACTAAAAAGGTTTAATTTGGTAAAGCTCTTCCCCTTAGCACTATCATTAAATTGGGTACATTATTATCACCATCCCTAAACATGTGTTCAAATTAAAATCACTTTAAATAAATCAGTCATTTCACTCTTCTTTAATTTAGCAAAACTAATCCTTTAAGAAAAAAATATTAATTTACTTAACAAGGATTAATAGATTAAATAATATAAAAAATAATAATAGTTTTAGGGTACTTCTATAGGTTTTATTTATCTCACAAGTTTTAAATTATTTTATTGCATAAAATTGTTTGTGCTCAAATTTCAACAAATCAACATAGGTATATTCAAAAATTAATCCCCTAGTTCTATCCCCACTAGTGTTCAGATAAATGGAATAATATATTGGTTATATAGTTTTTTTAAAGTTTTCATCTTCCAATAATATTCAAATTAACAAAAATTTATAGACCGTAAAAAATCCATGATGTAATCAAGTGAATGCTCTTAAGAATATTATTTATTTTCTTTAAACACAAACAGTAGCCCTACTTCATTAGGAATGTAAGGGAATCCATGTAATCAAGTGAATGCTCTTAAGAATATTAGTTATTTTCTTTAAACACAAACAATAGCCCTACTTCATTAGGAATGTAAGGCGATCCTAATTTCTTGAGAAATCTATACCATTTTATTTTATTCCTATTTCTACCAAGTTTTTTAAGAGTGTAATTTCTTGAGAAATATATACCATTTTATTTTAAGCCACCAAGTAGAAGACAAAAGGTTTGACCTTCTCATGCCTAATATTTTTAGGCACACATAATTATTCTCTTATTTATTGATTCTTTCATTGATGGATTTATCTAATATCCTTTTGATTATTGAATTTCCTCAAGTGCTAAGGTTTTTTTCACTCCTACTTGTATGATATTATTTATTTTTGGTGCATATTTCATTTATCTAAAGGTAAAAAAGAAGAAAAGGGCTCGACCCAAATTAAGAAAAATAGACAATGGAAACTTCAAATGCAAAAAATTTTTTTTATGCATTTTCTCAAGACATGGTTGAGTTCCTAGAAGTTTGAAACAAGTGCATATGCATCATATTCAAATTTATGCTATTTTTATTATTATTTTAAAAAATAATCACATAGAATTCCCATAGAGTACTTAGATTCGAACTTGGGGATGCCATGCCCTATAGGTCGTGGCTCCCATAGGGTTGATCCTTGTAGGGATGGAGGTGTGGATTCCCCACACCCTCACAAGACATGACTTGTGAGGGGATGGAGTCTCCCACCTATAGCCATTTTGACGATAGTAACTAGCGATTTAGCCTTGTTTCCAACCACAAGTTGTCTCTCTATTGGAAAAGTTATTTCCTTTTAACAACTAAAATATACAAGTTTAAAATAACTTTATACAAGAAAAGGGCACACACACATATATAGAGGTATAAATATATATACAGATTGACTAATATTTCCTTGAATGAGAAGTATAACTATATATGCAAGGTTTCTTCTAGCTAGACATAATATGAAAAGATAATGTAGAATAATGATATATATATATATATAGGGTTTGTTTTCACACATAAAATCTATTTTAATGCATGAAAGTTCCCATAGAGATAGGTAAATCTATTATTTTTTATGAAAATGAGGAAACAAGGAAACTAATCATTTCTTTTAGATAGGGATTAATTTACATTGTTTGTTTCAAAAATGGATTTAATAAAACATAAAAAAAGTGGAGAACTAGTACATTGCCTCAATTAATAGGACAACTAAACTTACAAGAATTGTGAGAATGGAAGCCATGAGATCTAACTTTCATATGGACATTTTCAATGAGATCTATGGTGGGTATCGAGATCCCTTGGGTATTCCTCTTGGATTTGATCATACATTTTTTTTCATAGTGGTGATCTAGAGCTCTAGTTTGGAAATATGTTACTCTCCTCTTGCATGGTGGTTATATTTTTTGTCATTGTGGTCCTGTGAATTGAAAGGGTGTGCAATTTGGGTGTGTTAGTCACATGTGAAAACACCTACGTTTTGGATTGTAGTATTAGGGTCTTATATTGGGTTCATGGTTTTAGGCCATGGTTATATGAAAGAATTAAATGATTAGCCACTAGTTTCCTATGGGTTAAGTTTGATATGAATTATATTTTTGTAAGCTTCAAGACAACCTATTATTTTATTGTTAGTTGTGGATTTGGTCATTCTATGACATGAATTCTCTTCAAAAATCTCAATAGGTTTTTTAATTTTCCTATTTCTAAAAGTTGCACGAATTTGTAGATTTGCGGCATCTCCATTGATTTAGATGAAATATTTTATCACATGAATGTTTAGATATTTAAGTGGATTTAGATTTATAGAGATAGTTTTGCGGTTTGCTCATATTAAACAAAAATGATCATTTGTAGATCTATGAAAATACTATATTTAGAATCTTTGAATTTTCTTGATGGGAAACAATTTCAAATTTGTAGGGCTACTTGGTGGTTTCTTATCAATCTATCATTATTCTTATGCATGATTTTTCTTGGAAAATAAGGTCTAGCATTGATCCTAGTGTTTGAGTCTTGTAAATCTACATGTTATACTTAATTATCTCTTTTCTACATATTATTGATGTAGGATTGAGTCTATTTATTTAGTTATTTGAGTTTGGAGAACGTATCTATTTGAAGGTTGAGTTGTTTGTGAGTTGTTTGGGTGTTTTAATTGATGTCAACCCCTTGTATAAAGAGAGTGTTGGAATTTAGTTGGTGTTGATGATAATGAACCCTAGCATTGGAGTTTTTGGAAGCCTAGAGTTGTTGGTATTGATGTCAACATAATGTTGCTAGTGTTGTCATTGATGTCCTACTTTAGTATAGCTGTAGAGGTTGTTGGAAGCCTGTATTGTGTGAGTTTGTGGAGATTGTTGCATGTTTTGGTGTTTATGATAAATATTATAGATAATGTAGATATGTTGTAGAGATGTTAATCGTGTTGTTAATGAATTTGGTTCACTTGGTTTCCAAGTGCTTTTGATAAAAAATGATTAAGAGAGAGTTTAGTGTGATAGAGTGGTGTTCAGTGGTTTTCTCCGCATTTATTGATGGTTGAAGATATGAATGTGTGGTTTGGAAATGATGATTAGAGGTGTCATATCCATAGTTTTAATTTCTAGATCATACTGCAGTGGAAGATGTGTTTGATAGTATGTTTGTCTGGTGAAATAGGGTGTTTGAGAGAAATGAGATTACTCTGTATTTATTCATAGTGAAGTTTCTAGTTTTTTGGATATGGGAACATTATTATAATGTTTGTATCTATCTTCCCTTGAGGTTTTAGGTTCTTAGGTGTTTTGAAGGGTTGTTTTGTGTATTGGATGTTTGTGCCAGTGTGTCTCATTGCACAAAATGAAGGTGTTTTTAAGTTTTAGATGGTTGCAATAGTATTGGTGAATACTCTAATCATGTGGAATATTCTAAGATGTTGGGTAGTTTTGATGTGTGGTTAGTGATATGTTTCTAAACCTAGATAGGTATATCTAGTTTTTCTTTTTAGTGTTAGTGCAGGTTTAGCTGATCTAGCATGCTAGTGCTAATTATGGAGGATGGTAGTTGTTTGAGGAAGTGTTGAGAAGCATGTAAGTGTATATTTGGGTCCCAATTAAGTAATGGCATGGTCTACCTTCACTTTGTCACACGATGGGAGTTTTTTGTGCCAACCTATTTGATGTTGCATGGTTGATGTGTATATGTTTCCTTAAGACTAACCTGATTGAGATTGTTTTAGGTTTTAGATGGTATAAATGCAAGGAAAATTGTTGTGTGGATCATGTATGATATGTGTGATGAAAAACACTTGAATGCGATCAAGTTTGGTGATCTAATTGCGATCTTTAATACCTATGACTTCCAGATGTAGTGAGAAAAATGTGTCTACATTTTAATTTGTTGAATGAGTTGTGTGTGTTTCAATTGAACTATTTATTCGGCATCAGAGATATGACATTACAGTAGTTTAAATTGGTAGTGAGGCACCCCTTCTTCTATCTTCTTTCTTCTAGACAATGAGTCCTTTGGTAGTGAGCCACCAATAGTGAGGATTTCTTCAATTTTTTGGGCAATGAGCCATTGGTAGTGAACCTTATTGTATTCGATGTTGTAATTCATATATTAGTGAGATAATAATCAACATGGTTTTTGGCTTCTTTATTTTTCCATGTAAATTTGGTGTTCGTATGTGTTTGCATTACTACTTTACATGTTTGCATTATATTAATGCATGTTAAGGGTTTAATGGTTGATAAGGATTTGATAATATATTGAGGGACTGAATTTTTTAAAAGTATACAATTGATTCATCACCCCTCTAATTTTTCATGTGTATCTAACAATTGGTATCATAGTCATGGTTCCTTGGAAGAAGCTTAATTGCTTGAGGTAGATCCAAATGGCACACAAGAAGGGTATCAAGGATCCTACATTCAATGAAATAAATTATTCATATTGGAAAGCCAAAATTGAATCCATCTTAGTTACCCTTAGATTTGGTGTTCAATAGTGTTGAAAAATGATTTACTATGCTTTCAAATGGTCTAACAAGTGATGATGAGATCAAGGATTATGAAAAAATTGACAAAGAAAGGAATGTAATCCTGAGTGGTCTTTTTTATTTTGAACTAAGAAAGGTGATAAGTATGAAATTTTCTAAAGAAATCTAGACAAAGCTAGAAGGTATCTATGAAGGAGATGACAAGGACAAACAAGAAAATATTAAAAACTACAAAGATAAATTTGAGACCCTGAGGATGTCCAAAGATGAAGATATTACTACCTACATGCTTAGAGTTGATGAATTTGTCAATGCCATCAATGGTCTTGGTGGAGAGCTAGATGAAAGAAAACTTGTGAAAAAGGTATTAATAACTCTACGTCAAGCCTATAACTCTAAAGTTTCTGCTATTGAGGAAGCTTAGAATTTGGATAATTATTCTAGATATTATATGTTTGGTGCTTTAAATTCTTTTGAAATGAGAGATTTTGGTCAAGATGTTGAAAGTAAAGAAACTGGCTTTAAAGTCTGCAAAGTTGAAAAGGATGATGGATAAGATCCAATTGGTCTTGATGAGGTGGAAGAGAATTTTTTGAGGAAATTGAAAAGGGAAATGGGAAATATAGAGGTAATCTACCTTTCAAATGTTTCAATTGTGGAAATATAGGTCATTATGCATATAAATATCCAATCAAAGTTAATAATAACAAAAAAAGGAACATAAGGGTAAATTGGTCAAAAAGAGTTATTATGTTGAAAAGGACAATGGTGTTTTTGATGATGAAGAATTAGATTATCCGGATGAAGGAAGTGATGAATTATTTTTGATGGCTTTAAATGTTGGAACTAATTCTACTAATATTGAAAGATGTGTGAAGGGAAGTACTCCAAAAATAGTTCATAACATTGAAGGAACTATGTTGACTTCTTTTCATGATAGAGAGGAGAAGAATTATTGGATCATTGATAGTGGGTGCTCAAATCATATGACAGGTGATAAGAGTAAGTTTGTTAAGCTTGAAAAGTATAATGGTGGTCTTGTTAAGTTTGGTGATGATACATCTGCTAAGATCTATAAAAAGGTTTAATTATTTTTGATGGAAAGCATGAAACAAATGATGTTCTTCATGTCAAGGGTCTCCAAAATAATCTACTAAGTGTAGGACAAATATGTAGCATGGGATATAATATTGTGTTTTAGAATGGTAGTTGTGAAATTAGAAAAGGAAGCTCTAGTACTTTGGTTGTTTCTGGAACAAGGACAAAAGGTAATGTCTATGAACTCAAAGGTAGTGGTGCAAATTCCTTCATGTCTCAAACTAATGAAAGTTGGCTATAGCATAAAAGAATTGATCACATTAATTTTAATACCCTAGTGAAGATTAGTTCTATTGATGCTTTGAGAGATTTTCCAAAGATTACAAAGCCTATCAATGCAATCTCCAAAGAATGTCAAGTTGAAAAGAAAACAAAGAAGAGGTTCAACACAAAATAATATTCTACCATAGGTCATTTAGAGTTATTACATATAGATCTATGTGGACCTACCAGAATTAGAAGCTCATGTGGTGTTAGGTATTTCATGTTATTAATTGATGATTACTCTAGAATGGCTTGGGTAACGTTTCTCAAAGAAAAATCAGAAGCCCTAGACAAGTTTAAAGAATTTAAGTCTATGGTTGAGAATGAAATGAATTTGAAAATCACATGTTTGAGATTTGATAGAGGTGGTGAGTTTACTTCAAATGGGTTTAATATTTATTGTGAAGATCATGGAATAAAAATGAATTTATTAGCATCTAAAACTTGTCAGCAAAATCGAGTTGTGGAGACAAAGAATTGTTCTATATAATAGAATCTTTAACATATTGAAAATAGTAGTATACACCATGTACAGACCCTTACTGACCTTTGTTTAGTCAAGTTCCAAAGCTTCAAAAAAAATTGAGCTATTGGTATTCATAGTTCTCTTACTAGTTCAAGAGGAGCCTGAGTCATTTTATTCTATATTCTATAGAACTACTAGAGATACTCATAGTCTCTCTATAGTGGATTTTTGTGGGCGAGGAGGGATTTGAAACCCCGACACCATGGTTCATAGCCACGTGCTCTAATCCTTTGAGCTACAGGACCCATCTCCATGAGATCACAAATATTCCATTTCGTAGTGTGGAATGGGAAAAAAATAATGTCGGGGTTGGGTTTATTTTAAAAAATAAGTAAGCTTTTTTTTAGTATTCTGGCAACGAGCTATTTTTCTACAGGGCTTCCCCTACAGTATCGTCACCGCAGTAAAGTTTAACCACCAAGTTCGGGATGGATTCGTGTGGTTCCCCTATGCCTGAGACACCAGAATTTCAAATCATAAACAAAGAAGGCCATAATTAGTTAGTACTTGCCGAGTTCTCTTCTCTACTTGGTAAAAAAAGAACAGTTCAGGAAGCAACTAGGACAATGATGAAAGAAGCCGATATTTTCGATGTCCATTGGAGAGAATCTATTCATACCATAGTCTACATTCTTAATAGAGGTCAAGCAAGAGTGAACAATTCAAAGACTCCTTATGAGTTATGGTATGGTAAACCTCCTACTATGAAATATTTTAGATTTTTTGGAAGAAAATGTTATATCAGAAAAGATGAAGAAAAATAAGGAAATTTTGATGCAATATCTGATGAAGGAATCTTCCTTAAATACTCTACAAGAAGTAAGACCTAAGGGTGCTACAACAAAATTTTGAAGAAGATTATTGAAAGTGAAAGTGTCTAAGTGTATGAAGAACCACACCAACTTTTAGTATTGATAGAAGGATATGAATCTTATGTATCACATTTTAGTGAAGAAGAAAAGGATGAAGAAAAAGGAAAAGAGTTAATAATTGAAGAGGAAGAAGCTCTAGAAATAAATAAAATAAGACTCATAAGTATGTGTAGAAGAATCATTTAGAAGATTAGATCATCGGAGATAAGAGAAAAGGTGTGCTGACAAGGATAAAAGATGCTATGACAAAACAACAAGTAAAATTCTATTTAATTTCTAAGGTGGAACCTAAAATAGTGGTCGAGGCATGCACAAATGAGAATTTGATCAAAGCAATGAAGGAAGAGCTAGAATAGATAGAGAAGAATCTGACTTGGGAATTGGTCTCAAGATCGGAAAACAAGAATATTGATTGGTACTAAGTGTGTGTTTTAGAATAAGCTGAATGAAGATGGAAAAGTTGTTAGGAACAAGGATAAACTTGTGTGTAAGGGTTACTCATAGGTAGAAGGTGTAGAATTTGAGGAAACATTTTCTTTGGTTGCAAGAATGAAAGCTATTAAGATGTTTCACTACTGAATGTGACTCCAATTTACGACGACATTTTGTTGGAATTTCGAAGATCTATTGTTGGAATACCGACGAATCGCATAAATAATTTTCGTCGCTCAATTTTTGTCAATATTCTGATGAGCTTTAAAATGTAAAAATCATGATGCAAGTTCGTTGGAACGTTGATGGCCATTTCATCGATCTAGCGATGAACAATAGCTAGAACACAAGTGGCATGCCTTTGGCAAAGTGTTGGATCAACAATAGAAGTTTGTCGCAATGGCGATGACAATTTCATCAATCTAGCGATGAACAGTAGCCAAAAAAGAAGTGGAATGCCTTTGCCAAAGTGTCAAATCAACAAAAAAATTCCATCGCAATTACGATGAAAGTTTTGACGTATTGCAAATATCAGTGAAAGATCGAGACTGTTACATCGATCAAAATTGCCTGAGAAGATATATCGGGAGGACTGGTTTGTGGTCTTAGTGATGAAGTTTCATCGGCGAGATACTCCTCTTGTCTCATTGATGAAGCATGACGGAATCATATCGGCAAGACATATATACCATTAGAGTAAGTTTTGAATGTCTACCTGACCCGCTATGTCACGCCGAAAAGATTACATCGGAAGGAGTCTTGGCAACATACTTGAGATTGAAAGAACAATGACAACAGTTCGTCGAAATCACGATGAAATAGGCAAGTCATTATGATGAAAGTTTCCTCAGATGTATTGTAAATTCGTCGGATGCTTTTGGAGGTTCGTCAAAAATTTGACGAAACAATGCAATTTAAAAAAAAATAAAATTGTTCATTCAAATGTAGGCATATTGGTGAAAGATCAAGACTATTACAACAATCAAAATTGCCTAAGAAGATATATTAGGAGGACTAGTCTGTGGTCTCAGTGATGAAGTTTCATCAGCGAGATACTCATCTTGTCTCATCGATGAAGCATGATGAAATTGTATCAACAAGACATATACCATTGGAGTAAGTTTTGAATGTCTACCCGACCCGCTATGTCACGTAGATAAGATTACATCGTCAAGAGGCTTGGTGAGAGACTTGAGATCGAAAGAATAATCATCGGGGAGACTCACCACGTCAGGGAAACTGTAGAATATCCTAGTGATACATGATCTCTTGTCGATGGAGATACAAATGGATCAAAATACTTATCGGGGTGAATCTGGGCGATATATAAATGTAGTAGGAGGCTCCAAAGTGCATCCATAGGGATAATGATAGGACATAAGGATAGGTCAATCAAAGAGAGAAATTTGATGTGCCAAGACCATGAGCATTTAAAAGGGGTAGTAAAGGAAGAATAGATCATGAGATTCACCATAGAGCACATGAAGAATAGACTTTATGATGCTATAGGAAGGTTTACTATCATAAAGATTGTATTCTCAAATTTTAAAAGATGGTCATACCAATGTGTAACTACAATCACTTCAACAATGAAAGATATAAGGACATGTGCTAGAAGAATAATAGCTAAATAGTGGATTGAGCATAGAGATGGTAACCCTTAAAAGTATAATGTTGTGTTGACATCAAAGCAAGAGAAAAAGGTTATTGTCAAGGGAAGTACAATTGCATGGCTGCCATCAAGAGTACAATCAAATCCATTAGTGATAGTGAAAAGGTTTTGACAGTAGTCTTGATGAATATCACAGTGCCCTTTACTTTATATCAAAATGACAGACTATACAAAGGCAGTGGTATGGAACTTTTTTGAAGATAATCAACTACGATGAAGAGGGAAATCAATATATAATGATGGTTTGAGCACTATGATAGAAGTCTAGAGGCCAAAGTCAAGCCAAATGAACAATCTTAAATAAGCTCTGAAGACAAATTTTGATAATGGAAAGTAGAAAGCACAGTATTCAGAGGACAATGTAGGACTCAAAGCTGGATAGATAGTATAAGTTTGTGAGAGTTCCTTTAAGAGTGTAATGGTGATGAGGTATTGAAGGCTAAACTTGCTGCAACTGTACACACATTTACTAAATGGAGTCTCAATTTCTTTGTTTCCCATTCTCATGGTCAAGGAAGTGTTGACATAGTAAAACATAGTTCATCATGGGAATTACAGAGAGGTTGAAGACACTATTGCAAAAAATTAGAGGGGTAAGTGCACCAAGATGGTTCCCAAAAAGAGGACTTAAGTGGACAATTTTTTCTGAAATCAAGAAATACTGACCTTGGACGTGAAATTGAGGATATTTACACTCAAAATTTTGAGATGGAACAAAAAGAAGGATTCAAGTGCTCCAAGTCTACTTTCTAAACTACTAATTTATTTTGAAAATGGTTGAGATTAAGGGGTTCAAATGAGGGACGTACACAAATTGGTGTTGTTTTTGTCAAAAAAAAATAACATAGAAACTCTTGTACAACCCTTGTACGATGAACTATTTTTTAGTATTTTTTAAATCGCTATGGTCATAAGTTAGCTAATAGTATGTAGTTGATGTACGATTTTTCTGATAATTTTTTAATTAATATTTTATCTTTTACTAATTTTTGAAGTGGACACTTCTTGAAAAATAGAATTTTGGTCGTGCTACCCCTACAAATTTTGGAAACTAATTATTTTAATTTTTTTTTAAATTGTAGAATGGAGTCTAGTTTCTAAAAATGTAATTTATTTGAAAATTCGATAAATGGTTAATTTATAACAAAAAAAACACCAAACACTGCTTTTTGGAAAAAAAGAGACATACAAAGAAAAAAAATTATGTATGAAAGGCTTAACATTGTCAGAAAGTTAAAAAAATTGCATTGTTGGATAGCTAAGAGAGAACCCAACATTACCCATCTGTTTTATTTTTTCGATATTGAGCCACATGCAATCATGACAGTGAGCATGAACCCAATTATGTGAATAATTGTAGAATTTGCAAAAACGCGTCTCTGGTCATTGAGAATGCTCTCCAAGCCTTTGGGTCGGTATTCCAAAGCAAATACCAATCCTAAGGCTTGGGGATTCCCAAAGCAAGATATAACGCAAAGGCGTTATAACGCGCTCACATTATATCTCAGTTTTGACATGTTTTGTGAATGCATTTTTTGCATTTTGTGAATGCATTGACAAAACGCGAGCACGTCATAACGCGCTCGCATTTTGCTGTACATTGAATTTTTTTCTTCTCTTTTTCTTATCTCTTTCCTCTTGTTATATTTCAAGGAAACTATATACATGAAATAAACATTTTTCATGTATATAGGCAGGATGTTTGAGAGTGGTTTCAGATCTCTAGGAGTTATAATGCAAATTCTAGTTTCTGGAACATCTTAAAAATTTTAGACTTAGTCAAATTTCAATAATCAACATGTCAAATTTCAGTAATCAGGAGGTAATATATTAGTAGTCAACAATTTCTATCATCTTTCTCTCTCACTCTCTCCTTCTCTCTACTCTCTATCTCTCCACTCCCTCTCTCTCTCCCTTCCTCCCTCTCTCCCCTCTCTCTCTTCTAGTTTTTGGAAGATCTCACAAATTTCAAACTTAGTCAAATTTAAATAATCAGGAGGTCAAATTTTAGTAATCAAAAAATTGTATTATTTATCTCTCTATCTCACTCATTTTTATCCCTTACACTCTAGACCTCTCTCTCACTATCTCTATCCCTTTTTCTGACTCTCCCTCCCTTGATCTCAAGAAATCTCTGTCTTTGTCTCTCCTTTGCCCTATAATTCTCTCTAACTCACTTCTCTCTCCCTCTCTCCCACCTTCCCTCTCTACTTATCTCTCTCTCTCTACCTACCTACCTCTCCCTCCATCATGCCCTACCACTCTCTCTATTTCTCTCTAACTAACCTCTCTCTCACCTCCTTCTCTCTCCCTCTATACTTCTCTCTCCCTCTCTTCTTCCCTATCTACTCTCTATCTCCCAATCGCTCTCTACCTACCTCTACATCCATCAAACCTTACCACTCTATCTACACCTCTCTCCCTCCCTCCCTCATTCCCTCTATACTTCTCTTTATCTCACCTCTCTCTCTACCTCTCCTTCCATCTCTACTTATCTTTATCTCCTCTCTCCCTCTCTCTACCTACCTCTCCTTCAAACACTCTTTATTTCTCTCTATCTCACCTCTCTCTCCCTCACTACATCTCTCTCCCTCTCTCCCTCCCTCTCTAATTATCTATATCTCCCCTCTCCCTCTCTACCTAGATCTCCATCCATCACAACCTACCACTCTCTCTCCCTTACTCTCTATCTCACCTCCCACTCTCTCCATCCATACCTCTCCCTCTCCTTCCCTCTCTACTCTCTACCTCCCTAATCCTTCTCTACCTACTTCTCCATCCATCACTCCCTAACACTCTCTCTACACCTCTCTATCTTGCTTCTCTCCCTCCCTCCCTCATTCCCTCTCTACTCTCTCTCTACCTCTCCTTCCCTCTCTAATTATCTTTATCTACCCTATCCCTCTCTCTCACTCACTAGATGTCTCCCTCCCTACCTTTTCCCCTATCTATTCTCTGTCTCTCCTCTCCCTCCCTCTACCTCTCTCTCTCACTCTGTCTCACTCCTCCCTTACCCTCTTTCTCTCTCACTCTCTCCTCTTTATCTCACCATTCTCTCTTTCCCTCTTTGTAACTCTCCACTTCTCTATATGTCACCATTCTCTCTCTACATATCTTTATCTCACCTATCCCTCTTTACCTCTCCCTTCCTCTCGTCTCTCCCCACTTTCCCTCCTTCCCTCTATCTCTATCTCTCTGCTTCTCTCTATCTCACCTATCCCTCTCTAGCTGCATATCCCTCCATCACTCCCTACCACACTCTCTCTATTGCTCTCTATCTCACCTCTCTCTCACCTCCCTCTCTCCCCCTCCATACCTCTCCCTCTACTTCCCTCTCTACTCTCTATCTCCCTAATACCTCTCTACCTACCTCTCCATCCATCACTCCCCACCGCTCTCTCTATACCTCTCTATATCGATTCTCTCCCTCCCTTATTCTCTCTCTACTTCTCTCTACCTCTATGTCTTTCTCTAATTATCTTTATCTCCCCTATCCCTCTCTCTCTCACTAGATATCTCTCTCCCTACATTTTCCCATATCTACTCTCTATCTCTCCTCTCCCTCCCTCTACCTCTCTCTCTCTCACTCTCTCTCACTCCTCCCTCACCCTCTTTCTCTCTCACTTCTCTCTATCTCACCATTCTCTCTTTCCCTCTCTATAACTCCTCTATATGTCACCATTCTCTCTCTACTTATCTTTATCTCACATATCCCTCTTTACCTCTCTCTTCCCCCCTCTCTTGCCCACCCTCCCTCCTTCCCTCTATCTCTATCTCTCTCTACTTCTCTCTATCTTACTTATCCCTCTCTACCTGCATATCCCTCTATCACTCCCTACCACACTCTATTTATTTCTCTCTCTCACCTCCCTCTCTCTCCCTCCATACCTCTCCCTCCATCTATCCTTCCTTATCTACTCTTTATCTCTCATGTCTCTATACCTCTCCTTCCCTCTTTACTTATCTTTATCACCTCTTCCCCTCCCAACCTCCCTCTCCCTCCCCAATCCCTCCCTCCCCCTCTTTCTCTCTCCCCCTATGAGGGTTGAGGGTGTAAGGTTTAGTGTTTAAGGTATAGGGTTGAGGTTACAGGGTTAAGTGTATAGGGAATAGGGTTTAGGGTTTAGGATATTAGGTATAAAATTGAGGGTATAGGGTATAGGGATGAGGGATGAGGGTTTAGGGTTTAAGGTATAGGGTTGAGGGTTGAGGGATAGTGTTTAGTGTTGAGGGTATAAGGTTAAGTGTATAGGGTACATGGATTATGGTTTAGGATATTGGGTATATAGTTGAGGGTATTGGGTTGAGGATATTAGGTTTAGGGTTGATGGTTTAGGTTTTAGGATTTATGTACAAGTTTAAGGGTTGAGGGTATGAGGTTAAGTGTATAGGGTATAGGGATTAGGGTTTAGGGTGTAGGGTTAAGGGTATAAGGTATATGGTTTAGGCTTGAGAGTGTAGGGTTTTCTGTTTAAGTATAGGTTTGAGGGTATAAGGTTGAGGGTGTAGGGTTTAGGGTTTAAGGTATAGGGTTGAGGGTTGAGGGATAGTGTTCAAGGTTGAGGGTATAGGGATTAGGGTTTAGAATAATGGGTATAGGGTTGAGGGTATAGGGATAAGTGTATAGGGCATATGGATTAGGCTTTAGAATAATGGGTATAGGGTTGAGGGTATTGGCTTTAGGATTGAGGTTTAGGGTTTAGGGTTTAGTGTACAAGGTTGAATGTAGGGTTTAGGGTTTAAGTATAGGTTTCTGGGTTTTGATGTTCAGGGCTTAGGTTATAAGGTTGAGGGTATAGGGTATAAGGATGAGGGTTGAAGGTGTAGGGTTGAGGTATAGTGTTCAAGGTTGGGGGTGTAGGGTTAACTATATAGGGTATAGGGATTAGGGTTTGGAATATTGGGTATAGGGTTGAGGGGATTGGGTTTAGGGTTGAGGTTTTAGGGTTCAAGGTTTAGGGTACAAGGTTTAATGTAGGATTTAGTGTTTAATTATAGGGTTAAGGGTTCAGGGATAATGTTTAAGGTCTAGGGTATAGGGTATAGGGATGAGGATTGAGGGTGTAGGGTTTATGGTTTAAGGTATAGGGTTGAAGGTATAAGGTTAAGTTTATAGGGTATAGGGATTAGGGTTTAGGATATTAGGTATAGGGTTGATGGTATTGGGTTGAAGGTTTATGGTTAAGTTTATAGGGTATAGGGATTAGGGTTTAGGGGAGAGAGAGAGAGACCTAAGAGAGGGTGAAATTGGCAACTATATTGCCAATTTCATCGAATTAGCCAAGCTAGTGGGCCCATTGGCTTGCCAATTCGGTGAAATTGGCAACCTAACTTGCCCTGTTCGAAAAAATGTTTCCAATAAATGGGGTCTCCTCGTGATCGGGAGACCCCATTTCTTGGACCCATATTTTCAAAACAGGCCACTACATTACCAATTTCACTGAATTGGCAAGCCAATGGGCCCACTAGCTTGGCAATTCGATCAAATTGGTAACCTAACTTGCCCTATTTGAAAAAATGGGTCGAAGAAATGGGGTATCTCGATGATTTACATCACTAGGAGACCCCATTTTTTTAAAACAGGTCACTACATTACTGATTTCACCGAATTGGCAAGCTAATGGGTCTACTAGCTTGGTAATTAGTGAAATTGGTAACCTAACTTGCCTGTTCAAAAAAATGGGTCCAAGAAATGGGGTCTCCTATTGATTTACATCACCGAGAGACCCCATTTCTTGGACCCATTTTTTCAAATAGGCCACTACATTTCCAATTTCATTGAATTGGCAACCTAAATTGTCCTGTTCAAAAAAATGGGTCCAAGAAATGGGGTCTCCTATTGATTTACATGCAGGAGACTAACTGTGGACTTGACCCCTAAGCAGTACTACGTACCAATTTCACTAAATTGGCAAGCCAGTGGGCCCACTAGCTTGGAAATTCGATCAAATTGGCAACCTAACTTGACTGTTTGAAAAAGCAGGTCTAATAAATGGGGTCTCTTGGTGATGTAAATCACCAAGAGAACCCATTTCTTCAAAAATGCCACTACATTTCCAATTTCACTAAATTGGCAAGCCAGTGGGCCAACTAGCTTGCCAATTTGGTGAAATTGGCAATGTAGTGGCCTATTTGAAAAAATGGGTCCAAGAAATGTTGTCTCTCGGTGATGGAAATCATCGGGAGACCCCATTTCTTGGACACATTTTTTCAAAAAAGACAAGTTAGATTGCCAATTTCACTGAATTGGCAAGCCAGTGGGCCCACTAGCTTGGCAATTCAGTGAAATTAGCAACCTAACTTGCCTATTCGAAAAAATGGGCCACTACATTTCCAATTTCACTGTATTGGCAAGCCAGTGGGTCCACTAGCTTGCTAATTTGGTGAAAATGACAACCTAACTTGTCGTGTTTGAAAAAATGGGTCCAAGAAATGGGGTCTCCGGTGATATAAATCACTAGAGACCCCATTTCTTGGACCCATATTTTCAAACAGGCCACTACATTGCCAATTTCACCAAATTGGAAAGCTAGTGGGCCCACTACCTTGGCAATTCAGTGAAATTAGCAACCTAACTTTCCTATTTGAAAAAGAAATGGGTCCAAAATGGGTGTGCAGTGAGTGTAAAATCATAGGAGACCATTTCTTGGACCCATTTTTCAAATAGTATATTCAATTTCTTGGTGGAAAGCTAGGGTAGAGGGTTTAAGGGTTTAAGGGTTAATGGTAGAGGGTAGAGGGTTAAGGGTAGAGGGGAGAGAGATAGAAGGAGTGAGTGAGTGAGAGAGAGAGAGATAATTGGGAGAGGGAGAGGGGGTAGGAGGGAGAGACTTGAAATAAAGAGAGAGAGGGAGGGAGTGGGAGAGAGATAAAGGGTAGAGGGTTTAAGGGTTAATTGTTTAGGGTTTACGGTTAAGGGTAGAGGGTAGAGGATTAAGGGTTTAAGGGTAAAGGGTAGATGGTAGAGGATTAAGGGTACAGGGGAGAGAGATAGATGAAGTGAGTGAGTGAGAGAGGGAGAGGGAGTAGGAGAGATATACTTGAGAGAGAGAGAGGGAGTGGGAGAGAGATAGAGGGTTTAATGATTTAAGGGTTAAGTGTTTAGGGTTTACAATTAAGGGTAGAGGGGAGAGAGATAGAGGGAGTGACTGAGAGAGACCTGAGAGAGGGAGAGAGGGTAGGAGGGAGAGGGTTGAGAGAGAGAGTGAGGGAGGGAGTGGGGGAGATATAGAGGGAGGGAGGGTTAAGGGGCAGGAGTAAGAGTTTAAGGAGTTAGAGGTTAAGGAAGAGGGTTAAGAGGTGAGGTTAAAGGTGTAGGATTTAGGGTTTTAAGAGTTAAGGAGTAGAGGAGTAGAGGTTTAGGGTAGAGAGAGAGATAGAAGCCCAGTGAGTGAGAGAGAGAGACCTAAGAGAGGGAGAGGGGTTAGAATGGAGATACTTGAGAGTGAGAGATGGAGGGAGTGGGAGAGAGATAGAGGGAGGGAAGGTTAAGGGTATAGGGTAGATGGTTTAAGGGTTTAGGGTTTAGGCTTAAGGGTAGAAGGGAGAGAGATAGAGAGAGTGACTGAGAAATAGATCCCTGAGAGAGGAAGAGGGGTTAGGAAGGAGAGGGTTGAGATAGATAGAGGGAGGGAGGGAGTGGGAGAGAGATAGATGAAGGGAGGGTTATGGGTATAGAAATTTAGAGGAGTTTAGGAGTTAAGAATTTAGAGGTTAAGGTTTTAGAGGTTAGGGTAGAAATTAATGGTTAAAAATTGAGAGGCAGAGGAGAAATTGAAGTAGAGAGAGACCTAAGAGAGGAGAGGCAGTAGAATGAGAGACTTAAAAAAGAGAGAGAGGAGAAGTGGGAGATAGAGGAGAGTTAAAATTTAGAGGGTAGAGGGTTTATGGGTTTAGTGTTTAAGGGTTAAGGGTTTAGGTTTAAGGGTAGAGGAGATAGAGATAGAGGGAGTGACTAAGAGAGAGAGAGAGACCTAAGAGAGCAAGAGGGAGTAGGAGGAAGATATTTTAGAGAGAGAGAGAGGGAGTGTGAGAGAGATAGAGGGTAGAGGGTTAATGGTCTAGGGTATAGGGTTTAATGGTTAAGGGTAGAGGGTTAAGAGTTAAGGGTAGAGGGGAGAGAGATAGGATTCAGTGAGAGAGAGAGACCTGAGAGAGGGAGAGGGGGTAGGAGGTAGATACTTGAGAG
>CM021102.1:604776906-605014549 GCA_007115665.2 Sequoiadendron giganteum
AGAGAGAGAGAGAGAGAGAGAGTTCTATAGTTAGGGTGGGAAGGATAGACTTGAGAGAGATAGTTCTCTAGTTAGGGTGGGAGGGAGAGAATTGAGAGAGGGAGAGGGGCTAGGAGAGGGAGAGGGGGTGGTAAAGAGAGACCTGAGATATAGGGGCTAAGAGGAAGAGAGATATTCTCTAGTTAGGGTGGGAGGGATAGACTTGAGAGAGGGAGAGGGGGTGGGAGGGAGAGAACTGGGAGAGAGGGAGTGGGAGAGGGAGTGGGAGAGGAAGAGAGAAAGAGAGAGGGGGGTGAGGGAGAGACCTTAGAGAGAGATAGAGAGAGAGAGTGTTCTCTAGTTAGGGTGGGAGGGAGATACTTGAAAATAGGGGAACAGGGTGGGAGGGAGAGACCTAATAGAGGGAGAGGGGACCTAAGAGGGAGAGACCTAAGAGAGAGAGAGATAGAGGGAGTGAGAGATATACCCAAGTAGGAGAGAGGGGTGGGAGGGATAGAAGGAGGGATAGACTTGAGAGAGAGGGGGAGAGAGAGGAGGTTGGACCTAAAGCCTAAGCCATAAACCATAAATCCTAAACCTTAAATACTAAACCCTAAACCCTAAACCATAAACTATAAAGCTAAACCAAAGAGAGAGAGATGGGGGAGGGAGAGAGTGTGTGAGAGAGAGAAACTCAAAGGGAAGGAGGGAGGTTGTGAGATTAAGAGAGAGGGAGAGAGGGAGAGGGAGAGTGACAGGGAATGAGGGAGGGAGAGGTAGAGAGAAGTATATAGGGAAGGAGAGATAGAGAGGGGGGAGGATGGAGGGAGAGAGATAGAATTAGAAAGGGGAGGAGGGAGGGACAAAGGGAGAGAAGAGTGATAAAGAGAATGGGAGAGAGAGGATGGAAGGAGGAAGGTAGAGAGATTGAGAGAGAGAGGAGGGAGGATGAGAGATATGCAGAGAGGGATAGGTTAGATAGAGATAAGTAGAGAGGGAAGATGGTTGGGATGAAGGAAGAGAGAGAGAGGAGGGAGGGAGAGAGAGGTAAAGAGAGATAGGTTAGATAGATTGAAGTAGAGAGGGAAGGTGGGTGGGATGAAGGAAGAGAGAGGGGGAGATAGAGAAAATTAGAGGAAAGGAGGGGAGGGAAAGAGGAAATGAGGGAGGGATGGAGGGGGAGAGAGAGGCTAGATAGATATAAGTATAGAGGGAAGGGGAGAGTGTGTGAGAGAGGTCTAGAGAATAAGGGATAAAAAATGTGTGACAGAGAGAGAAAGCTGATACAACTTGCTGATTACTGAAATTTGACATGTTAATTACTGAAATTTGACTAAGTCTAAAATTTTTGAGATCTCCAAAAACTAGAATTTTCATTGTAACTCCTAGAGATCTAAAACCACTCTCAAACATCCTGCCTATATACATGAAATATAACTTAAAGTATAAGAAAGTAAACATCCATATGTAAATGTCAACTTATACTTAAATGTTTATTTCATGTATATAGTTTCCCTAAAAGATAACAAGAATAAAGAGACAAGAAAAAGAGAAGAATTCTTTTTCAATGTAGACCAAAATGCGAGTGCGTTATAACACACTCGTGTTATAACGTGTTCGTGTTATAATGCGTTCAAGTTTTGGAAATGTTTTTTTTTATTTCAAAAAATGCACAGTTTTTGAACTCAAAATGCACGCATTTTTTGAAATTTAAACCATAACGCGAGCGTGTTATAACACGCTTATGTTTTAACACGCCCGCATTATGGCTTGGTAATGACCGAGCCTAGGCTTGATCATTACCAAGCCATAACGCGAGTACGTTTTACTATAACGCGTTTGCATTTTCACTATTTTGAGATGAAAAAGTAAGTTGTCCACGAAATTGCTACCCATTTTCATGCACCTGCCCAGAGGTATGACTGAATAGTGAAGTAACATAAAGTTTTGAAAGAGAATATTGAGACATTCATATGAAGGACAACCATCAAACAAAGGTTTTAATCAAGACAGATTCATCCTTTGATAAGTTGAAATAAAGTCATGAATATAAGAGGACAGTTTGCAAGATAGTCATATACATTGATAAGGACAATGAATAAGGTTTTAAATTATTACTCAAAGAGAAACTAGTAACCTAATCGTAATATATGAACTCCATTGCATAAAAAAATTATTGAAAAAGGAAAGTACTGTGCAGTTGAATACAAAAAAATCATCTTACAAATTTGCACAGCAAGCACAACCTACGAATTAGATTCCAGTTTTGCTAAAAAAGAAAAAATCAAACTAGTGAATATTAAACTACACACTAGAATCTAATTTTGTGGAAAATGAGCAATTTGGTGAGAAAAATTACCTACGGTGCATCTTGGATACTTAGCTAGTGTACTAAAAAATAGGATTGCAAACCCAAAATTATTCTCACTCTGGAAATTCAATAGAAAAATACATAATGTTATCCTGGATACTTAGCTCTTATACAATCAATAAAACAGTATGAGCATGATTATGAACGGTTTTACCTGGTCCCACTCTTGATCTCCATGTTTGAGAGCCTTCTCTTTAAGACCCCATGAATCCATTTTGATCCATTGCTGCCAAAAGAGATATTAATGTGCAAACAAGGAGCCACATTTAGACAAACTAGTTGTTGATTTCTTCTCAGAAATTTAGAGACTACAAAAAGAAGATACCTGATGGGGATCATGTCATCTTCCTAGAGAAAGCACTACAATATGGCCTCGAGCAGTAATGAAAAACTTTGGATTAGCTTGACAGTAAATCCTAACAGCATGACATTGAGGCTCCTCTTCATTAAGTTGATGGTATGAATAGCTAGATCCATATCCTCTTTGAGATACACATCATATTGAATAGAAAAAAATAGTGACACAAGCAATCTAAATTGTGAGATAAAGCCTCCAAACCCTCTATGGAAACATGAATTTTACCATATAATCAAAATTTTAAATTTAAGTAATACCCAGAAAAAAAAATTCCATACAATGCAGCTACACATGAAATTTACAGATGGGACTGATCTTCCACTTCTGACTCTCCTTCTTATTCCATTTGAAGAGGACAACCTCTACCCCTTGATTCAGCTATGTAAGTTTAGTATTAACAAATAAAAATATTTTTAGCACAAGAAACAATCCTCACCCATCTAAACAAGCACCTGTAAGGCATGCTTGAAAATCTAAGTTTATCACAATCAAGTAAAGATTAAATCCTTATAATCAATCATAGTAACTGGAAAGTATTAATTGGATCAGTAAGAAGAATCAAATAATTAGGGCTGGGCACTATATAAACCACTACTATCACAACTATTGAAACATGCTCAGGTACTGGGTCCTCTCCCCTAGATAAATTAAGGAAAACATTATTGTAAACACAATATGTATAGAAGAATATGAATGTAAAGGAAAATTGATATTAGCAAAACATAAATGTAAATAAAAGTAGTGTGAGAAAAAAATGAATCTAAATTGGTCTTGAACAAATAAAATCATACCCAATTAGCATTAAGTTATACTAACCTTGTACTCATTGCCATTGTCAATCTTGAAGGGTACTTTGATGCCTTCTGCAGAAACTCTCTGGCCACGAGGCAAGAGAAGGCAAGAAAACCAAGTGTATATTGATGACTTGCTGACAATCAAAAAGAAACAAGCAACCAATCAACCCTATTAGAAAAAAATAATCTTATGAATTGATTTTATTTGTTTTGTTGGCTAATGGATAGTGGACCTAGTTCTCTTGAATTGAGATACTACTAAGATGTGTTGACTGGTGATTTTAGACTACCAATATTTTTCTTCAATCTCTATAAGTTACTTTTGTCTTAAATATATTCAAGATAACTCTCCAAACAAATTCCCTGATCTCTTAGAAACTATGCAGATTATTTTGTTAATAATTCTCCATTTTGATATTTTCTTTCAAAAATTCATAGAAAGATATGTAATGCCATATTTGAAACTTGCATATTTAAATTTTAGTAGTTCTGTAATTATACGATATGATTCCAACAATTGTGAAACGCATTGGCAATATGCTGGATGAATGAAGTAAACTATGCAATTGGCAGGTGTAAAGCCAAATTCCTTAACCCTTGCGAGCATCCTTCTTGCCTGTTCTAAAATATGTGCTTTGGAACAGGGCATGAAAATCCATCTAAGTATAATGAAAAGGAGATTTTTGTCAGATATTATATTACAATAAGTTGAATGAATGTAAGTAGAGAAATTTTTGCATACCTGCAGATGGTACAAAATTTCATGGTTAAGTGGAAGCCTCCCATCAACAACAAGATCCAATTATCCGTGTATCTATCTCAATCGAGCCTCTAAACCCTTCAGAGCTATCAAATTTTCCACTAACCTTTTATGCACAAAAGTCAAATTTTAGAGACCACTAAAAAGAAAAGAAACACACCTTTGAAACCAAATCCACACACAACACAATGTTCATAGTGAAAAGTTAGCACTTTCTTTCATCTTTGCATATTGGTTTGATGCTTCAAACGATGCATTTCTTATATTGAAAAGTGCATTACTTTATTGAGCTTCTCTTTGTTTCGAGAATATTTTAATATTCTCTACTTAACAAGGCCAACCACGTGAAGTTGGAAGCTCATTTGGCCCCTCCTCCCACTCTCATCACTCTCAATTCCCCATACCCGATCATATAACATTAATCATTCATTCATCCATTAATAACATATAACATTCATTCATTCATCCTGCATTATAAACATAGAACATTCATTCATTCATCCATTAATAACATATACCATTCATTCATTAACATATAAAATTCATTCATTAACATATTCACATTCATTCATTTATCCATTAATAACATATAACATTCATTCATTAACATATTCACATTCATTCATTCATCCATTAATAACATATACCATTCATTCATTAACATATAACATTCATTCATTAACATATTCACATTCATTCATTAACATATAACATTCATTTTTTCAGTTTCTACATTTTATCAAAAATATCGTTGTCATAATATGATTACAATCACTTTTTTTTGTTTCTTTTTTGTAGCTAAAAAAAGCTGAAGTGGAGTATCATTTTCTAAATCATCTGTCCCCCCTTCAGTTGTTATGATCTTTTCTCATGATCTTAATGTATGCCTAGTCATGTACTCACAACGTGGACGCCGCTGCAAGGGGGGGTCTGCTGCAATAGCAAAGAAATGTTAAATTGATATGTTTTATTATTATTGTTACAAGTATTTCATTAATTAAAATAACATTAGAGTGGTTCTCTTTACCTTATGGGGCCACATCATGTTCTTGATGTTGTCTTATAGCCTCATGCTCAACATGTTGAACACCCTCTAAATCTTGAGCTGGAGTTGAAACATGAAAGGTTACATTAATTAATACACCAATTGCAATTAAATATGTTTAAAATAACATTAGAGTGGTCCTCTTTACCTGATGGGGCCACATCATGTTCCTGATCTTGTCTAGCCTGATCATGCTCAACATGTTGATCACGCTCTAAATGCTCTAAAGTTGAAACACGAAAGGTTACGTTAATTAATACACCAAATGCAATTAAAGATGTTTAATTGTATTAATCCATACTATGTTTTGTATAGCACATGAATACATCCAATACCGATATGCACACCATGGCCTTCATCTGTAAGTTGTGCTCCACCCTCACCAAGCTGCATTCCAATGTCATGTGTAGTATTATCATTGCTTGTCTTTTTAAAACAAATAGGCACATTATTATGGTGGAAATTAATATTGAATAGATTGCACAAGTATTCAATCTTAAATAAACTTTATTGAGTTTATTTGCCTACATGTTGGATGCAGTGGAAGATTGTGTTTGCCTAGTCAAGACTCTTAGGTGTTCAGCCAGGGCTCCATAGCCTTGCTGGAAGGCAGTCTTCAGGTCCTCTTCTGTGGGCACTCTGTTGAAATCAGAGCCCTGCATTTTTGCATAAGATCATGAATTTTGCTTCTATGGTGTGATAAAGCCAAAATTATTTGCAATTTATTATTTGGATGCAATATTTCATTTATTGATACTTACAATTCGTGTGGCTAATTTCATATAACCACTAGAGCCAAGTTTGTGTTGCCCATGTTTTTCTAGTCTTGCCTTTGTTGTCTTCGATGTGTCGGGCAGCCTATGAAAAATTTGAAATACGTTAGATTATGTAAAAAAAGAGAGTAATCAGTAGATAATTACATTGTTGATAGTATCACATACCTTCCTTGGCCTGGTGGTTTCTTTCCTTTTTTCTTTTCAGCCTTCTCCTTTCCATCCGACACCAAGTTCTTCCACTCCCTCTCTGGAATCATGGGGGGACGCTTGTACTTTATGTTCTTCTCTAAATGTGACCTATATTGGTCCCTCACATACTTTAGATAGGTACCAGCTTTCTTAAGGACATTGGTTCAATTGAATGTTTTATCACCGAACAACACACCTAAATGGTTAATGAGCTCATCTTTTAAATCTTGATTTTGGGCATTCCACCGTGTACGTATGGTGGTCCCAAAGAGCTCCAATGTAATATCACTTAGATTTTTATAAAAAAAATCATTTCCTACAAAATGATCATGGGATCATTAGTCTATAAAGAGTGATCAATATAAGTAAATTTCAATTGGATTATATATAATAATAATTAAAACATTTTAAAGTACCTAGGACCTTCTCTATCTTTATGGGAAAAAAATCCTCGGTCACGACAAATGTGAACGACAATGTTCCCATACTAGTAATACGAGAAGATCCAGGAAATGCTGCTAAAACATCACTAATACTAGTGGCCTCTACATCCCCAGGTAAATGTACTGACACATGTAGTGGCATGTGTTTATTGTCGGAGGGTGCACTATCAGATGCCTACATGGTATGTGTTTCTGACATTTCAGTCAACCATATAGGCATGGATGATGGGGTCAGATGATGTGATGTATGCATAGGAAGATTAGGATTGACACTTGTACCGACCCCTACTTCTCGGGAAACACTTGCAGTACCCTGATCATGGCCAGCAACATCATGAGGATGCAAATAATCCTATAAAAACAACACATATTTTAGCTCATTACATAAAAGAGTACAAAATCTAAAACCATGAATGAACTTATTTTATAATTAAAGATCTCATGATAGCTTACTTGCAAGTTTTGTGCTCTCTCAGACATTATTTTAACCCTTTCTCTTATCTCATCTGTTTGAGGCACTATGAATACCAACTTCAGGATTTCTTCATTGCATTTTTTTTGGGCCTTCCTCATCATATCCACAGGGTTTGTGGAAAATGCGATGTCATCATCGCATAATAGTGACTACACCTCCATATGGATACTCTCCTCTACTGTTGGTGCCTTTCCCTGATCAGCCGACTGCAACAAGAATATTAAAAACATTATCAAAATTAACTCAATAAAATCATGAAAAAAAAAAAAAACATTTTTCTCGTATCTAATTTGTACAATTACAATGAGGTAAACCTATCAAGTAGAGGCACCTGAAGATGTATCATGATCTGTGCTTTGGGCCAGAGCGTTCCTCGTCTGGGCTAGAGTGTTCCTTGTATGCTCAATGTCCCACTGTGACAAAAATTAAATATAAAAAACATTACCGAAATGAAACCAATAGACTTACGAAAAAAAACATAATAATAAAATGGTATATTGGAGTCATTAATTGGAGGTTGGGTAAAATGGTATATAGTACATACCACCCCCATAGTAACTGTGTTTGTATTTAATCAATTCAAATTGTAATTGATTAGCAACTTTTCCCCTGCAGTTATTGATTCCCTCTCGTGCCTTGAATATGCAATTGGGTTGCTTATTTGTTGACCCAGGTCATGTACTATTTATAAACCCTGCAATATTCCTTGATTCTTTTGGCCTTCCATCAATGTACCTATCCACTCCTTTATTTTGATCCTTATCTTTTAACTATATATAATTTGCTGACAATGCATACCTATGCATACTTCGTGTATATCAAACCAGCTGCATCCAATCTTTGTAATTGTAATAGGGTCTAACATACTCCATCAATTCAGTAACTTTGTCATAATAGAAATTTATGCCATCCATGAAAAATAGGCCCAAACCATGTAATGACGATGGTGCTATGTGATATATCCTCTCATTGACACAAAAATCAGTGTTTATTGGAGGAAGTTCCTTGGGTACCCATTGTTTCCATAGATGTTTGTACCTCAAGGGCACCTCGATGTTTCCTATGCTCTCATCATCATAAGAACATGACCCCCCTTCAACAAGAAAAAATTCCGTGGGTTTACAAAATTTTCTTCTAATATTTTGACCTCTAGTTGATCTCCCTTTTTTAGACCTACTACATGTCTCACTTTCCTCTTCTCTTCTTGAATTTCCCTCACTCAAGGAAGACAAATCTAAAAAATACCTATTTGGTGGTACCTACACTCATAAGGATGTTGGATGAAGTTATTTCATGGTGATGTGATCCTAAGGTGACATTATGATTAATCTATCATTTCATCGCTAGAATTTGACAGGTTATAAGGTAATCAAGTCTTGATAGATTGCAAGTTATTGTTACTACCGTCCAAATGTGTCCATCACAAATCAAATCTACTTAACGTTTTAACTCCCAAACTTTGTAACAAGTGTTAAATGTGACTATGGTCCACTAGTTACACAACCAACACCTCAAATGTATTCTCTAATTGTAATCAAAGGACTTTTTATCTTCATCCAAGTAAATAAAATTGAAGGGAAACACCACCAAGTGGTTTACTGGACACCTACATGACTAGAAATAGCAAAAAATTTACATTTAATTTATATATGTCTACGTGGTTAATGGGGAGGGGGTGTGTACTAGGCTTGGTAAAGTCATCATAAGTTTATGCTTTGGCAATAAAAAATGTTTAAGTCATCTTAAATCTTCCTATGTCTAATTGCTAGGAGACTTTTGGTATGTTTTAAGGTAGGATGAGTGGTCACATCAATGTTCTAATTCTCTATAATAGATTTTGGTTATGTCTTGATGGCAGTTTTGGCACAGGTATTTGAGGTTTGGCCAATGTAGCAGCTATTTTCCAAGCAGATGGGATAAACAAGAATATTCTCTAAGGACTCAACTATGTAACAAATTTTTGAAATGTCATAGGGTGGTCCAAATGACCAGTGACATGTGTATTTCTGGTCCGATGCTTGTTTTCTCCTTCATTCTCTATAAGAAGGATTTCAAGGCTAGAAATACGAGTTAGCAAGTTAGACAATTTTAGGTCGAGTCTAAGTGAGGTTGCAGAGCGAATTGTAAAGAATTTGATGTCATAGTGAAAATTTTTTTTTAGGTTTTTTGTCATTTTTGTAGTAGGTTTTAAACTCGCGAGTGTTTAATGTTTCAAGACAGTACTAGCATTTGAATGGAAATTACTCATTTCGAGCTCATGTCTCTCCATTGTATGAACATATCATTATCTTGAATAAAATGATCAAGGATTATTTTTTTCATCTCATTGTTGGGGTGTGTATGATTCTCATTTTGGCTTTAATTCAAGGAATTAATTAAAATGCTTGAGTGAGGTTATAGGTGGATATGTTTATGTAACGATCTGATAAGTAGTATTGGGTTAGAATAAAAATTGATGATATTGTAAGGCAATATTATCTGAGATTTTATATGTTATGTGTTTGAATCTGTCATGAACCCTTAAGTGCTTATGAATTTGACTTCTCCAATGGTATATGGAACTAGTCTAAATTGAACTTTTTTGTGAGGTTCTCTGTTCGTTTGTCTTTTCTTAGAGCTTACTACAAAATTGAAAATCAATGACTATCTTAAGTTGTGTAATGTTGTTGTAGTATCTCATGCTCCAAATAGTTGATATTATTGATGAAAAGCCAGTTCATTTTAGTATTATCTTGTTATGTTGAGCTATTAAATGAGATGATATGTTATTATTGATGTTATTTATAAGTTTGGTGTAGAGGTTATAAACGCATTAAGGGGATCACCCTCCCAAATTTTGCAGATCCCAAAGAGTAGGAGGTTTATTAAAACCCTCGTTAGTTGGTCCAGGTCCTTCGAGCTGACCCTAATTAGAATTGGAAATTCCATAGGTAGATTAGAAGATAAACTTGGTTACAGTAAAAAAAACCAAAGATCCGTACAAGCTTGAAATTATTTGAGATCATTGGTGTAGATAAATATATGTGTTCCCTTTCATTTGCATTTGTTTTGAAGTGCTCAATCACTGTTTTGTGGGAGAAAACAATCAAATACAAGGACTGCCCTATTTTTCCTATGTAAGGGTTTGAGGGCTAAATGGAAATGACATCCACCAATCCACCCACTGTCTTGGAACTGTAACTCAGTGGATTGGTGTTCATCATGGTATGATAGAGTTTCATTGCATTTAGGGGTCTGTTAAAGCAAGAAACTTGGAATTGAATTGATGCCTTAAGGCTGACAGGGGCAATTTTCTTGTGAATTTGTGGTTGTTAAGTCAGGGTTTAACAATTTGATGGATATCTTGGTAGAGTCATGGTGACACTATTTGATGGTCCAATCTGTACTTCAAAACAAAAATATCTCTAACAACTCTAAGAGCTATAATGGGATGGCATTAAAGGAACCTTCATATGAAGGATCTTCTAATGAAGGACCTTTGAATTAAGGTCTTCATTTGAAGGTCCTTCATGCCAAGGTTCCTTTTATAAAGCATTTTGAACATGAAATATTTAAAATAAAAAATACCTTCATTTGAAAGTCTTGACATGGCATCATTTTTGAATGAAGGTTCTTCATTCAAAGGTCATGACGACATCACCTTCAAATGAAGGTTCTTCATTCAACTGGTATTTTTTAATTTTGAATGTGTGATAATAATTTAGGGTTAAAAATAAATCCATTTGATCCTTTTATAAATGAAAGGACATTTGATGCAATCATATGCCTTGTCAAACTTTTAACTTAATAGTAAGGGCATCATGAGTAGTTTGTTGGGCCCATTCAACAATCTCCGATGCAAGGATTGAATTTTCTAGAATGTATCTACTATCAAGAATGCCAATTTGTTTACCTCTATGGCTATATCTCAAGCAATAGGTTTAATTGTGATGGAAATGATATTGATAAGGATTTTGTAATCTAGGTGTTGAGAAGCATAATTGGCCACCATCCTAGGAAATATTCTTCATTCTCACTTTTAGGTGTTAAAATTTAACAATAGCTTGATTCATGAAAGATCCCAAAGAGCCTTTCTCCATGGTATCCAAGTACACATAGCAACGGTCTTCTCTTATACGGTTGGACATGATTTAAAGAACTTAGCTAGGAATTATTCATTTAACCTAAGGTTTTCTCATAATGCCATCATTGGAAAAGTATGATCAAATTATTCTATTATGAAGAATTGGTCTATGTGCCTCTAGTAATCACTATAAACATGTGAAAGACTAAGCTATTTTATTTTTTCTATCTTATCTTATACCATTTTACGAGAATGAGGGTGCCAATGTACAAGAAGATCTTTGGAAACTAGGCATGAAAATTGCAGGTTAAAGAGAATGGGGGTGCCAAACTTACAGTACTCATTGTCCCTTGGTTGTCGATTTTCCCTGAGTGCCCTCAACCTCGTCCTCGGCGTTGGTATTGACCTTGTTTTAACTCCAAACTCTTCCTCGATTCTGGTATTGACCTTGTTTTCACTCCTCCAAACTCTTCCTCAGCGCTGGTATTGACCTTTCACTTCTCCAATTTGACGAGCTACAACCTGGTTCTGTTAGGTTTTAGAGTATGTTAATTAAATTTAAAATTATGGCACCATTTAGAGTAGTGAATATAAAGAAAGCCAAGCCTATTATAGTCATGAGGGAAATAATAAAACTCCTAGGATACTTTGTGAAACCATTTTCCTTGGTTAAAGGGAGGCCATAAAACATACCTTTGGATTTTTTCAATTTTCAAATATAAGGATTTGCAAGGTTCTTAGCAACATGAGTAATGGAAATGTTTGCAACAAGAAATTTTGACCACACATAGAATATCCTTGCCAAAGAAAGGGGCTTGATAATTTAATAAGATAATTTTTCTCAGCTCTAGAAATGATATGTTTCCTTAAAGAGGAAGGTGAAACCTAAAAGGTAAAAGAGATGCTTAGGAATCTCAACACTTCCTTATGATCAACCCCCTTCTATCCATAGGAATTGAACGAATTGGGCTTGGCTAAGAAGGATTTCCTATAACATTGAGTTTTATGCCACTATATATTTGACCTTAAATCTTTCCAGAAACTATCTAGGCATTGAATATCCTAAATAATGTCACATTTGTCCTCCAAGAGAGTGAGAAAGGAGTCATTAGAAAAATTACCATTGAATAGTTGGGCTATAGAGTTAGGAAAAGTAGCACCTTTAATAAGGCTCCATGAAATACTATTAGCCAAAAGATATCAAAATGCTTCCATAAAAAAACACACATAAAGTAGGAGCTAAGGGGAAAACATGAAAAATTGAATGAAAACACCCAAAATCCTCAAATTTATGTCCATTCATGGTAATACAAGTATAACCATCATAACTTTTGTTTTTTTAAAGTAAAAAAAATTGAGTAACAAATCCTAGATGACATAACTAGTCCAATTCAACACTAGAGGTAGCAAGAGATTAATGAAATTACCACAAGTTTTAAGTAGAAGTAAACTGCCATTTTCAAGGTTTAATGCTAGTATGAAATTGCGACTAGCTAAATCGAAATAAAATTAGAAAATTGTAACCAACATTTAAGTGGAAATAATTAAAAGTAACCACACTTTTTGCATGGTTGAACCAATTTAAAAATTCAGCCAAAGGTGATAGTAAGAAAATTAAAATGCACCTTTATGAAATATTTAGTCTAAGAGACAAATTTGGATGGCAAAGTTAGTAAGAAGTAGTGTCTAAAGTGGAAAATTAATAATTAAATAATGGCTAATAGAGCATACAAAATATATTGGAAAATTCAAGAGAACTTAGGATTGAAGGTAGAGGGTTGAGGGATGAGGGTTTAAGGGTTAAGGGTTGAGGGATTAGGGTTAAGGGTTTAGGATTGAAGGTAAAGGGTTGAGGGATGAGGGTTTAAGGGTTAAGGGTTGAGGGATTAGGGTAGAGAGTTTAATTGGTTTTAAGGGTTTAAGGGTTGAGGGATTAGGGTTGAGGGTATTGGGTTGAGGGTAGAGGGTAGAGGATTTAAGGGTTGAGTGTTCAAGGTTTTAAGGGTTGAGGGTATAGGGTTGAGGGATTAGGGAAGAGAAGGTGGGATGGATGGAGGGAGAGATGGAGGGAGAGTCTTGAGAGAGAGAGGGAGGGAGTAGGAGAGAGATAGAGGTTAGAGGGCTAAGGGTAGAGGGTAGAGGTTTTAAGGGTTTAGGGTTTAAGGGTTAAGGGTTTAGGTTTTAGGGTTAAGGGTAGAGGGGAGAGGGATAGAGGGAGTGAGTGAGTGAGAGAGAGAGAGACCTGAGAGAGGGAGAGGGAGTAGAGAGAGAGGAGGAGTGGGAGAGAGATAGAGGGCAGAGGGCCAAGGGGGTTGTTAGGTGAGGGTAAGGGCAGGAGGGCAGAGGGAGATATAGAAGAGTGAGGAGAGAGAGAATGAGAGAGGGAGAGGGGTAGGAGGGAGAATTGAGAGGGAGAGGGAGAGGGAGAGAGGGTAGAGGGTTTTAAGTGTTTAGGGTTTAAAGGTTAAGGGTTTAGGGTTAAGGGTAGAGAAGAGAGAGAGAGAGAGAGAGAGAGAGAGAGAGAGAGAGGAGGCAAGGAGGGAGAGAGAAATAGGTATAGAGGGACAAATAGGTGGAGATAAGTAGATATGAAAGTAGAGATAGAGGGAGAGGTAGGGATGGAGAGAGAGAGAGAGACCTAGCAGAGGGAGAGGGGGTAGGAGAGAGAGACTTGATAGAGGGAGAGGGAGGGAGAGAGTGGGAGATAGATATAGGGTAGAGGGTTAAGGGAATATTATAGAGGGTTTAAGGTTTTAGGGTTTACAGGATAAGGGTTTAGGGTTTAGGGTAGAGGGGAGAGAGATAGAGGGAGTGAGTGAGTGAGAGAGAGACCTAAGAGAGAGAGGGGGTAGGAGGGAGAGTCTTGAGAGAGAGAGGGGATGAAGGAGATTCTATATATCTCCCCTCCCTCTCTCTCTCTCAATTCTATCCCTCCTACCCCCTCTCCCTCTCTCAGTTCTCTCTCTCTCAGTCACTCCCTCTATCTCTCTCCCCTCTACCCTTAACCCTAAATCCTAAACTCTTAACCATTAAACCCTCTACCCTCTACCCTTAACCATCCCTCCTCTTTCTATATCCTACTCCCTCCCTCTCTCTCTCCTACTGTCTGTCCCTCTCTTAGGTCTCTCTCACTCACTCAGTCACTCCCTCTATCTTTCTTGCCGCTACCCTCTCTTAGGTCCCACTCACTCACTCCCTCTATCTTAGGTCTGTCTCTCCTAGAGGGTAGATCATAGATGGTTTAAGGGTATAGGGCTAAGGGTAGATGGGAGAGACATAGGAGTGAGTGAGTGAGTGAGAGAGACTTGAGAGAGGGAGAGGGTGTAGGAGGGAGATGGTTGAGAGAGAGAGAGGGTGGAGAGTTTAAGGGTTTAGGGTTAAGGGTAGAGGGTGGAGAGATAGAGGGAGTGACTGAGAACGAGAGACTTGAGAGAGGGAGATGGGGTAGGAGGGAGATACTTGAGAGAGAGAGGGTAGAGGGTTTAAGGGTTAAGGGTTTAGGGTTTAGGGTTAAGGGTATAGGGGGGAGAGATAGAGGGATTTAGTGAGAGAGAGAGAGAGGAGGGAGAGAGAGAGGGTAGAGAGTTAAGGGTAGAGGGTTAAAGGTAGAGGGGAGAGAGATAGGAGTGATTGAGTGAGTGAGAGACTTGAGGGAGGGAGAGGGGTTCGGAGGAAGAGACTTGAGAGAGAGATAGGGAGGGAGGGAGGGAGGGAGTGGGAGAGAAATAAAGGGTAGAGGGTTTAAGAGTTTAGAGTTTAATGGTTAAGGATTTAGGGTTAAGGGTAGAGGGGAGAGAGATAGAGGGAGTGAGTGAGTGAGAGAGAGACCTGAGAGAGGGAGAGGGGATAGGAGGGAGAGTCTAGAGAGAGAGAGGGAGTGAGTGGGAGAGAGATAGAGGGTAGAGGGTTTGAGGGTTAAGGGTAGAGGGCTAAGGGTAGAGCAGAGAGATATAGGAGTAAAAGAGTGAGTGAGAGAGAGAGACTTGAGATAGGGAGAGGGGGTAGTGAAGGGAAAATAGAGAGGGTTGAAGGACATAATCAGTGAAGAATAATTTCCCTTAACGCTAATACAATAGGGAATAAGAGAAAAGATGAGTTATATAGCTTCATAAAACTATTGAGATGAATACATATAGCATAAAAGAGATAATAGAATAAGAATTCATAGATTGACACAATTATTTATGTGGGAAAATATTTTCAGGTAAAAAACCCACCACACCAAGAAAAGACAATGTATATTACAACAATAACAGGTTACATACAAATATTCAGTCTTCACTCTCTCTAATCAGCTCACAACATCTCTCGAGTTATTCTCTCTACTGTTACAATCCTGCTCTCAAAGTATACAATACTCATGCATAACTGCAACCACTACCCCTATCTTAGACCGTCACCTTTTGGTTTACATAATAAAATAATGTATTCGACTAATAAAGTCATACATCACATTCAATGTCTCAACCAATCATCGAGCTTCAGGTTCATGCATCAATCACCTAATCACATAATTGAATCTACACTGAATGATCTCTTTTTCATGGAGCCACCCAGACATTCAATTCCTTGCCTTAATCAAGTTCTTGTCATCAGCTGAACAATTCAAGCATTCACTGCTTTTGGCTTTTAGCCAACCATACTACTAAACTAAGCAACGTGTCCAAACTTCATTCGTTGATTGTTCTGACTTTTGGTCAAGCTCGGTCAACCCAGCTCGCTTGAGCTCCTACTACACTACCGTTGCGTCCATCTTACAAGGTCGTGGTATGGCGGTGAGCTTGTCCGAGCTCACCCCGACCATACCTACGCTACTCCCAAGCTCTCCAAGACTCCTCATGGTGAGGCAGTATGTTCATCAAAGATCTCCATCTATCTGCCCCGCACTACCACTACATTGACCATGACTTACCGCGGTGTGGTGGTAGCCGCCAGCCAAGCCATCAACGGTCTCACCACGGAGACCGCCAAGTCTCACTGCGGTAGAGCAGTGACCACTCAGGCTGACCACCAATGGTCTCACTGTGGCCACCACGGTGAGATAAATCATCACCCGCAGTGGAGCGGTGACCGCTAGACCACCGCTGGCGACTTTACCGCAACCACCGCAGTGAGTCGACTCACCATTCTCGGTGGAGCAGTAACTGCCTGGCCACTGCTGGCGACTTTACTGTGACCACCACGGTGAGTTGGCTCACCACCCATGATGGGGTGGTAAACCATTAGGCACACTATTGATGGTTTACTGTGGTCACCACGTTCAGAAAGACCACTGCTTGCAGTGCGGCGGTGACTAGCGAGACAGGCCGCAAGCCACCTACCATGGTCACCATGGTGAGCAAACTCACTACACGCAGTAGGGCGATAACTGCCAGGCTCGTCACCATGGCACCACCAAGGCAGAGTTAGAGTGCCATGGTAAAGTGGTTATGGACAGAATGAAGGCAGTCGTGATATGGCAGTAAAGGCAGAAAGAGAGAATTTTTCGCCAAGTGTTTTCTGACAGAGGTTCAAGCTGGTAATTGAAGCATCGTTTCTCAACAACCTCCCACTTGACAAAGATTCCCAGCTTCCTCTTGACTCTAAAAAATCACTGATGGTCATAGGCCCCAAGGCCTATAGATTCTGTGCACCATCTAAATTTTTCTATGCTCAGTGGCTTCATTAATGCATCTGCAACATTCTTCAAAGTTTTGACCTTTTCAAGACAGACTCTTCCATCTTCCACCATGTCCCTCATGAAATGATACTCTGATTGTCACAACAAATAGTAATCTTCCCTACATTAAAACCAATGTCTGAACACAAACAACTCATCCAAACTTCCTCCTTGCAGGCATGAGTTGCTACCATGTACTCTGCCTCAGTCATGGATAAAGAAACTACAGCTTGTCTCTTGCTCATCCAACTGATTGCTCCACGATTTAACATGAATGTGTATCCACTGGTGGATCTCCTACTGTCAATGTCCCCTACCCAATCAGAATCAACATATCCCTGAATGTTGAGTGTTATTTGTGATGCAACCAAACTGCCATGGTAACACAAAGCATAGTTTGAAGTCCCCTTCAAATATCTGAACACTCTCTTCATAACATCGCAATGTGATCTTCCTGAATTTTCCATAAAATGACTTAGAACTCCCATTGCTTGGGCAATGTCTGGTCTTGTATAGACTATTGCATACATTAAACTATCAGCAACACTTGCATATGGCACACTGGTCATGTCCTCCATCTCAGTAAAAGATTTTGGACAGTCTTCAATCAATAGTTTCGTTCCCTGCATTACTGGAACAACTAGTTGATTGCAATCGTTCATACCAAATCTCTCCAAAACTGTATTGACATACTTACTTTGACTAATCTAAAGCTTTCTGCTTGTTCTGTCCCTGGTTATCTCCTTTCCCAGAATGTACCTTGCTGCACCAAGATCTTTCATTTCGAACTTTGTAGATGACTGAGATTTAAGATCAGAAATCATAGACTTGCTATTTCCTATGAATAACATATCATCCACGTACAGGGTAATAGCAAGAAAACGATAATTTTCAGATTTATAATAAACACAATAATCAAATTTTGATCTCACAAATCCCATAGACAACACAAATGTGAAATTTCTGGTACCACATTCTAGGAGACTATTTCAAACCATACATAGATTTCTTTAACTTACAGACCATATTTTGTCTACCTTTTTCAACAAAATGCTCAGGCTGGGACATATAAATTTCTTCTTCCAGCTCACTATGGAGAAACGTTGTCTTCACATCCATTTTCTCAATTTCAAAGTCATACACAACTACCAATGACAACAAAAATCTGATGGATTTCGGCTTTGCTACAGGGGAAAAAATCTCTCCATAATCAATTCCCTCAATCTAGGAAAATCCATTTGCAACCAATCTTACCTTATACTTATCAACACCGCCATCAAGACCCATCTTCTTCTTGAATACCCACTTATAGCCAATAGGATTTTTCCCTTTAGCAAATGGTACCAAATCCTAGGTTTCATTCTTCTTCAATGAATCCATTTCTTCATTCATGGCTTCCAGCCAAGAATTCGAATCAGTCATGCTAATTGCTTCTTTTACAGTCCTAGGCTCATTAGTGCTAGTAATTAAGGCATAGGCACAATTCAAATCTAACATTGAGAAACCATACCTTTCAGGTTTCTATTTTTCTCATGTAGATCTTCTTATAGGTTGAGGTTGTGGTTCATCATCATCAAAACTTCTTGAGCTTCTTGAACTCTCCTCAGTCTCAGGTACACCATGCAACTCTTCCCTTTCTAGAGTTTGGGGGATCTCAACTACATCCTTTTTCTTTTCTCTTTGATCTATCTCAAGTTGTTGATCACTTACTAAAGGTTTCAGCTCACGGAATATCACACTTCTGCTATACAAAACCTTCTCAGTAATAGGGTTCAAAAGCTTGTATCCCTTCACACCAACACCATAGCTGACGAGAATACATTTAACATCCTTGTTATCCAATTTTGATCTCTTTTCATTTGGCACATAAACATATTCCTCACAGCCAAAGACACGAACATGGCTCAGAGAGGGCTTCTTACCAGACCATGGTTCGAAAGGTGTCTTATCAACAAGAGCAGAGCAAAGAGATTGGTTTAACAGATAACATGTTGTAGCCACAACCTCAACCCAAAATTCTACTCCAGACCAGCATTGGTCAACATACTCCTTTCCTTTTCCATCAACATCCTATTAAACCTATCAGCAACTCCATTCCGCTATGGAGTATAAGGTGTAGTTTTATGGATTTTAATTCCATGATCTGTGGAGTACCTTTTGAAATCTACAAAATAAAACTCACCGCCATTGTCTGTCCTCAAACATTTAATTTTCCTTCTAGTCCGATTCTCTACCAAAGATTTAAATTCTTTAAATTGACTGAACACTTCTGATTTACTTTTAAGGAAGTATACAAATGCCCTTCTCAAACAACCATCAATAAAAGAAACATAATATCTAGAATTCGATAAGGAAGGAACATTAACTGGACCAAACACATTAGAATGAACATAATCTAGTATACCAAAAGATTTATGAGAACTCGAGTAAAATGAAACACGGTGTTGTTTTCCATAGATACAATTTTCTTAAAAATCGAACTCAAGCTTACAATCATCAAGCCCTTCTACAAAAAAATTATTCTTCAAGGTTTTTAAACCTTTCTCACCTATGTGACCTAGTCTATGATGCCACAACATAGTCTTCTCTGCTGGGAGTTTTACCTCCAAAGCATTTACAAATAGAGAAGAGTCTTCATCTTCCTCTATAGGAACAATTTTTCTTGACCTTATAGAGGCACGTTTACATTGAAAAGGATGTGCATCTAGCTTGTACAGAGTGCTAGTACGAACACCCTTAGCTAGCACCATTGCACCTCTAGCCATTTTACATCCTTTACTAGAGAAAGGAACTTCTACACCAACATCATTTAACTTACTGATAGAAAGAATATTTTGAGCCAGACCTAGTATGTGCAGTATGCCACCAATACCTTTGACTCTATCTTCAGGAAACTGAATTTTGACTCTTCCTCTGCCAACTATCTCCAGCATTGAATTACTTGCTAGGTACACCTTTCCACCATCATACTTCTCGTACTTGGAGAACCATTCTCTATGGGATCTCATGTGAAAGGATGCACCTAATTCAACCAGCCTGACGTCATCTAATGCTTGAGTTTCCAAGGCTACAATGAAGGTGCTTGCTTCACTCTGAGAAGATTCATTGTCAGAAGCATTCTTCTTCTTCTTCTCCTTACAATCCTTTCAGATATGACCAGGTTGCTCACAGTTCTAGCATTTCACCTTGGACATTTTACCAGGAGACTTTGATCTCCCTCAAGATTTGGATTTGGACTTCTTTTCCTTTTTCTTGCCTTTCTCCTTTGGTCTACCTCAAATAACAAGAGCCTCTTTGGCCATCTCTGAAGACTTCCTCCGCATCTCTTCAGACAACAAAGAGGAAACGTCTTTCATCTTGAAAGTAGTGGTAGTACTTCCAATGGCCATCACAAGATGATCCCAACTGTTAGGTAATGAACACAATAGGAGCATGCAACAATCCTCCTCCTCAGTCTTTACACCTACAGATGCCAACTGAGTAACACTCATGTTAAACGAGTTTAGATGGTCTACAATAGATGCACCTTCTTCCTTTATCAAGGACTACAACTTCTTCCTTGGGAATAACTTATTTACTAGAGACTTTCCTTGATAAATATCACCCAGCTTCTTCCACAATGAAGCTGCAGACTTCTCGTCATGGACGTTCAGGAGTACAAAATTGGCTAGGCTCAGTCTGATCAGACCTCTTTCTTTTCTATCAACAAGGTCCCAATCCTCTTGCGTCATATTTTGTGGCATAGTTCCAGAGAGGTCTCTATCCACAAACAAGTCTTCCATTTTGAGTTTCCATAATTCAAAGTTTCTGCCATTAAATTTTTCAATCTCTACTCTACCTGATGTACTCGCCATCTCAAACATAAACAAGTTTTAACAATGCAAGACTCCCACTGAAACAATATTATTACAAAAAACTGACCTTTTCTATCAAGGATAACACAGCTAGCAAGGCTTTGATACCACTTGAAGGGAAAAGCGAGAGGGTTGAAGAACCCAATCAGTGCAGAATACTTTCCCTTAACACTAATACAACAGGGAAGAAGAGAAAAGATGAGTTCTATAGCTTCTTAAAACTACTGAGATGAATACAGATAACATAAAAGAGATAACAAATTAAGAATTCACAGATTGACACAAGTATTTACGTGGGAAAACCTTTTCAGGTAAAAAACCCACCACACCAAGCAAAGACAATTTGTATTACAATAATAACAGGTTACATACAAATATTCAGTCTTCACTCTCTCTAATTAGCTCACAAAAGCTCTCGAGTTATTCTCTCTACTGTTACAATCGTGCTCTCAAAGTATACGATACTCATGCATAACTTGCAACCACTACCCCTATCTTAGACCATCACCTTTTGGTTTACATAATAAAATAATGTATTCGACTGAAAAAGTCATACATCACATTCAATGTCTCAATGAATCATCAATCTTCAGGTTCATTCATCGATCACCCGATCACGTGATCTACCTGCATTGACTGATATCCTTTTCATTGAGCCACCCAGGCATTCAATTCCTTGACTTAATCGGGTTCCTATCATCAGCCGAACAAGTCAAGCATTTACTGCTTTTGGCTTTTAGCCAACCATACTGCTGAACTGAGCCACATGTCCAAACTTCATTCATTGATCATTTTGACTTCTGGTCTAGCTCGGTCAATCGGGCTTCGAGCTCGCCCGAGCTCCTACCGCGATACCGCTGCGTCCATCTTACTAGGTCGCGGTATGCCGGTGAGCTCATTCGAGCTCACCTGGACCATACCCACGCTATCGTCGAGCTCTCTGAGAGTCCTCACAGTGAGGCAATATGTTCATCCGAGCTCTCCATCTATTTTCCTTGCACTACTGTTGTATTGACCATGACTTACTACGGTGTGGCGATAGCTGCTAGCCAAGTCGTCAGCGGTCTCACTGCGCTACCACAGAGACCGCTAGGTCTCACCATGGTAGAGTGGTGATCGCTCGGGCTGACTGGCAGTGGTCTCACCATGGCCATTGGGGTGAGACAACTCACTACCTGCGGTGAAGTGGTGACTACCAAACCACCACTAGCGGCTTTACCATGATGACCACTATGAGTTGAATCACCATCTACAGTGGAGTGGTAACCACTAAGCCATCGCTGGCGGCTTTACCGCGACCATTGCGGTGAGTCAGCTCACTGCTCGTGGTGGGGCAGTAAACATTTAGGCACATTGCTGATGGTTTACTATGGCCACCATGGTCAGAAAGACCACCGCTTATTGTGTGGTGGTGACTGATGAGGCAAGCCACAAGCCGCCTACCATGGTCACCACGGTGAGAAAGCTCACTGCACACGGTAGGGTGGTAATCACCAAGCCCGTCACCGTGGTACCACCAAGGTAGAGTTAGATTGTCGCGATAAAGTGGTTAAGGATAGAATGAAGGAAACCACGATATGGCGGTAAAGGCAGAAAGATAATTTTTCACCAAGTCTTTTCTGACAGAGGTTCAAGCTGGTAATTGAGGCATCATTTCTCAACAAGTAGGAGGGAGAGACGTGAGATAGAGAGAGAGAAAGAGAGAGAGGGAGTGGGAGAGAGATAGAGGGTAAAGGGTAGAGGGGAGAGAGATAGAAAGACTTGAGAGAGGGAGAGGGGGTAGGAGAGAGAGAGAGAGAGAGTGTGTGTGTGTGAGAGTGAGAGAGAGTGTGTGTGTGAGAGAGTGAGAGAGAGATAGAGAGAGAGAGATGAGGGAGTTATATATATGTAGGTAGAGAGAGTTGAGATAGAGATAGAGTAGAGAGGGAAGGAGAGAGGGGAAGGCAGGGAGAAGTTAGAGAGAGAAGAAGGAAGGTGGATAGATTGAGAGAGGGAGAGAGAGAATGAGGTATATAGGGATAGGTAGGCAGAGAGAATTAGAGAGGGAATGAGAGTTGGAGGGAGAGGTAGGGATGAAGAGAGAGAGAGATAGGTAGAGAGAGGAAAGGGAGATATAGAGAAGTGGAGAGGGAAGGAGAGATGGATGGAGAGGGAGAGATAAGGATTTAGAGGGAGGTGAGAGAGTGAAATAGAGAGAGAGGTAGGTAAGGAGAGGGAGGGGGAGATAAAGGGAAGAAGAGAATGGAGGAGAGAGGGAAGAAGAGGTAGGGAGGGAGAGATAGGTGAGATAGAGAGAGAGGAGGGAGGGAGGGATATTTGAGGAGAGAGAGGTGCAATAGAGAGAAATAAAGTAAAGAGGGAAGGGGGAGAGAGAGAGGTGATAGAGAGAAGTAGAGGTGTAATGAGGAAGGTAGATAGATTGAGAGAGGGAAAGAGAGAGGGGGAAGAAAAAAGGTATATAGGGGTAGGCTAGATAGAGAGATGTAGAGTGAATTTTGGTGGAAGAGAGAGAGGAGGGAGGAGGTATTTGAGGAGAGAGGCAATGAGGAGAAATAAAGTAAAGAGGGAAGGGGGAGAGAGAGAGGTGATAGAGAGAAGTAGAGGTGTAATGAGGAAGGTAGATAGGTAGAGAGAGGGAAAGAGAGAGGGAGAGAAAAAGAGGTATATAGGGGTAGGCTAGACAGAGAGATGTAGAGTGAATTTTGGTGGAAGAGAGAGAGGAGGGAGGGATAGGTAAAGATGGATAGTTGAGATAGATAGAAGGAGAGAGATATAGGTAGAGAGAGGGAAAAGAGAGATAGAAAGAGGGGGATGGAGAGATGAGAGATAGAAAGAGGGAGGGAGGGAGAGATAGAGAGAGTAGATAGGGAGGAGAGAGATAGAGAGAGGTGATAGAGAGAATTAGAGAGGGAAAGAAGGTGGAGATATTGAGAGAGAGGAGGCAAGGAGGGAGAGAGAAATAGTTATAGAGGGAAAACTAGGTAGAGAGAAGTAGATATGAAAGGAGAGATATAGGGATGGAGAGAGAGGTGAGAAAAAAATAGAGAGGTCTAGGTTGATAGAGGGAGGAGGAGATAAAGATAAGTATAGAGGGAAAGAGAGAGGGAGGAAGAGGTAGGGATGGAGAGAGAGAGGTGAGAGAGATAAGAGAGAGGAGGGAGGGATAGGTAGGGAGAGAGGGGTGAGATAGAAAGAAAGAGAGTAGAGAGGGAAGGGGAAAGAGAGAAGTGAGATAGGTGATAGAGATGTGTGATGGAGCTGAAAAGTAGAGAGATAAGGAAGAAGGTGGAGATAAAGATGTATAGAGGGATAGGTTAGATAGCGAGGAGTAGAGAGAAAAGGTGGGTGAAAGGAAGAGAGAGGGGGAGAGAGAGGGGGAGAAAGAGAGGTGAGACAAAGACAAGAGAAGACAACAAGAGGAAGAGGTAACACTTCTAGGGGAAGAGGATTCAAGCATAATTCAAAGTCAAACAATGAAGCACCGTATAGAGTTTCTTGGGTCCATGATAATCAGACTGTTAGAACTGTAAAATTTTTAAGAAAAATTTCATTGCCCATTCATGCCCATTAATTCCCTAAGGAGTCCATACTACAAGTATAAAATTTCCTTCACGTAGCATATTCACCAATGTTCGTTTTATCATATGGTGCCATAAAATTTATCTAACCCTGAGAATTTAATTATATGAATCATATCAGCATGAAATGATGCACGTCTCCCTGATCCACAGATTATCTTATACTAACACACATATTTTTGGCATATCGAAAAGAAACCAATAATGTCATACTGATGAGGATACATGTCGGGAAAGCACAAGTTCACAGTTCCGTCGGCAAGAAAACGATCATCAGCATGTCGATATGAAGTCATATCGAGCTCACTTGTGTCTTACCACTCAGAGTACATAGGAATATATCGGCCAGACAAAGGTTGTCGGGGTAAGGCTCCCAAAGATAGCCCAAGATACTCACCAGTCTTGCCGACATGGGGGGAGAGGATTTGGTCGGTGAGACAATGTTCATGATCTCGCCGATGAAAGAAATATATCGGTGAGATAAACCTCAGTGAGGAGAGATAGGAAGGTCACGAGGAGTGTAGTTCCATCGGAAGGAGAATCATTATGTCTCGATGATTAGAATTTACAAAGGGAACATTTCGGCGAGATACACATCTTCGAAGTAGGATGAAAATTATCTGCCTGACTTGCAAATGTCACAATGATAGGATACTTCAGTGGGAGTTGTGGGTATGTTCTTAAGACCAAAAGGGTGACTGTCGGGGAAAGCACAAGTTCACAGTTCCATCGGTAAGACAATGATCATTGGTGTGTTGATATGAAGTCATATCGAGCTCACTTGTGTCTTACCGCTCAGAGTACATAGGAACATATCGACTAGACAAAGGTCATCGGGGTAAGGTTCCCAAAGACAACTCAAGATAATCACTAGTCTTTCTGACATGGGGAGAGAGGATTTGGTTGGTGAGACAATGTTCATGGTCTTGTCGATGAAAGAAATATATCAGTGAGATAAACCTCAACAGGAAGAGATAGGAAGGTCATGACGAGTGTAGTTCCATCGGTAGGAGAATCATTATGTCTCGGCGATCAAAATTTACAAAGGGAAATTTCGGCGAGATACACATCTCTGGAGTAGGATGAAAATTATCTGCCTGACTTGCGAATGTCACAATGATAGGATGCTTCGATGGGAGTTGTGGCTATGTACTTAGGATCGAAAGGGTGACTGTTGGGGAGACTTAAGGTGTCAGGGAAAGTACAAGTTCACAGTTCCATTGGCAAGAAAATGATCATTGGCGTGTCAATATGAAGTCATATCGAGCTCACCTATGTCTTACCACCTGGAGTACATAGGAATATATCGGCCAGACAAAGGTCATCGGGATAAGGTTCCCAAAGATAGACCGAGATACTCACCAGTCTTGTCGACATGGGGGGAGAGGATTTGGTTGGTGAGACAATGTTCATGGTCTCGTTGATGAAAGAAATATATCGGTGAGATAAACCTCGGTCGAGAGAGCTAGGAAGGTCACAACACGTGTAGTTCTATCAGCAGGAGAATAATTATGTCTCGACAATCATAATTTACAAAGGGAACATTTCAGTGAGATAACATCTCTGGAGTAGGATGAAAATTATCTGCATGACTTGTGAATGTCACAGTGATAGGATGCTTTGGTGGGGGTTGTGGCTACGTACTTAAGACTGAAAGGGTGACTGTTGGGGAGACTTAAGGTGTCGAGGAAAGCACAAGTTCACAGTTCTGTCAGCAAGACAATGATCATCGGCGTGTTGATATGAAGTCATATCGAGCTCACCTATGTCTTACTACTCAGAGTACATAGGAATATATCAGCTAGGCAAAGGTTGTCGGGGTAAGGTTCCCAAAGATAGCCCAAGATACTCACCAGTCTTGCCGACATGGGGGGAGAGGATTTGGTCGACAAGACAATGTTCATGGTCTCGTCGATGAAAGAAATATATCGGCAAGACAAATTCTATTGGGGTGAAATGAAAAGGTCATACCGAGCATATAGGTCTCACCCATGAAGTTCCATCGGCAAGAAACCTGTCTTGTCTCATCAATCAAAGCACAAGGAGTTGTATCAGCCAGACCAATGCCATCATAGTAAGATCCCTGAGTCAGCCTGAGTGCATTTGTCTCGCCGATGAAATATCATCGCCAAAACACTCATCTTGTCTTGCTGACAAAACAAAGAAACATACTATCGCCAAGACAAACGCTATCAGAATGAGTTCAAAATGTCCTCCCGACCCACTATGTCACACCGATAATATTACATTGGAAGGAGTCTTGGCGAGATACTTGAGATCGAAGGAATAATCATCAGGAGACTTATAACATTGGAAAAATTACTAAATGTCTTAGCGATATACCATGTCTTGTCGATGAAGACACAAACAGATCAAGATAGTCATCGGGGTGAATCTTGGCAAAATTTATATGAATCAGATGGATAGATTATGTGATATTGGCGTAATGTCTCCTCGACAAAAAGAATGTTTAATGAATGTTAGTCAATCTTGAATAAAAATATCACCCAAAGTTTCAATTGTCTTGCCGATAGAACATTTGATGTGATAGTGGGTAAATTCAAAGATCAGCTATGCTCATCTTCAAAGCTAGGACATTAATGGGAGTATTACTACCAAATGTGTCGACGATTTCCTAAATTGAGAAAAGTAATTGAAGGAGAATTTTGCAAAGTTAGCAACAGAGGAACAAACGAAGAGCCAAAGGATCTTGCAGTCAAAGAATTATAAATAAACTTGTAAGTTCCCTGCAATTAAATTTCTTGTTTTATGATTCATAAAATGAAAACACAAAAAGAAAAAGGTAGGAAACAAAGTGAGTAAAACCCCTAGAGGAAAAAATAAAAAAATTGAAGTAGAGAAGGAACTAGGGATAGCTGAGAGGAAGTTAAACCATAACTTAATTGATCAATTTCCTGGCTCAGGACCTAAGGCTAGGCAATTTGCACAACTTAGGGTAGAAGTGGAAAAGTTAGAGGATAAATGAAAGCATATACAAGACATATGGACCCCAATTAGGGGATATGAGTTGTTTATTTTTCATTACCAATGAAGGAACTGATATGAACCAGTGTGCAATCCTTGGAACTTAAACCTAGGGAAACTAGTCTGCCCCAATGTATTTGCAAATGTAGAATTGGTGAAACTGCTAGCTACCAATTATAATCCAAAATGTAAAGCTATTTGTGATCCATCAGGAAAACCATTTATACATGTATCTGAAGTTGCCATTTGTGAAGTTTTTAACCTAGAGGGGGTGTGTGGTGAAAAAATTGTACTTGAAGAGCTGGAAAAGGAATTCTGGAGGATGGATACTTTGTACAAGGGTTGGAGGTTGCCACTACACAGGTCTAAGAAAGATGGTGTTTTAGTTCCATTGAATGATAGTGATGGTCCCCCATTCCATGTTGATTTGTTTGAACCCTACATGAGGTACACATATTTTTCAGTGTGTCAAGTGCTAGGAATGGAGGCCCCTGAGCACATGTCAATTGTACCCATGGTAATTGCAGCAGACATCCAATGTTACAATTCAATTTTTTTTTATTATGCTTCACACATCTTTAAAGTACTTGATTTAGGATTGATGGCATTAAAAAATGGAGCTCCTATCTTGCACTTGGATGCTTATTCAATCCTAATGCATATGATACTTTATTATGGACAAGAATTGCAGATGTGGCCTAAAAAACTAAGGGTTGTATAATTTGATAAGGAAGGAATCTTATTACCAGTACAACTCTGGACTACCACCTGGGATTGCAAATTTTCTAATTCTTGTTATCTACATTTTGAAGAGTTTTTTGTGAAACCATTGTATAGATTTTACAATCATCATTGTGAATACTCATTGTCCGATGAAATAAAAAGGTTTTTAAGGCCTAAGGATTCCAATGGACCTGTCAACCACAATTGGGGAGACTGGTACTGTATAGAAGATGCGACCATGATAAGAGTATATGGATTTGAAGATGGACCCTTCATTCTGCCCAAGACGGTGCCTAATAGGATTGGATATTTGGAGATTGCTAGGAAATTGGAATTTTTAGATGTTATGAATCTGAGTTCTTTCGAAAAGTAGGCATTTATGCCTAGTACATTATGCTCTGGTGATTTCACTGTATTAGCAAGGGATGGATATGACATGGTTCTCAACAAATTGCTGCAAGACAACATGAAGAAGGGTCCACTGCAAAAAGGATTTGATCCAAAAAGGTATATTGATTTTTCCAAAAATAAAATGAACTTAGGAGGATACAATCACATACCCTATCTATATGATGACTTGATCAGGAATTTGGAAGCAAAGGAAGCCGAAATATTTCTTGATGAGTATAACAGGGGATTGCAAGATACATAACTATTATCTTCTAATGAAGAGGCATCTGGTGATGGTAGGCCTAGCAGTACAATTGATAAAATTTCTAGATTGAGAACTCAAGACTACAAGTATGTTGCTAGGGAACCAGATGTTGAAGGGAGTGCAACTAATGACACAAGGAAGATAGCATATAAATCATTTGTGGCTGATGATGAATTCATTAAAACCTCAGAATTTTAAACCTTTTTGTGCAAAGTAAAAGGAAAATCAATAAGGGAATCAGTGGAGAATATTACACCAAGTAATGAGCAACAACTTTTGAATAACTTAAAATTAAGTGTGGAAGAAGAAATGAAGAGGATGACCCCTGACAAAGGAAGGAAATTATTAGAAGATGCACGTGTCATGATCTTTCCTGGGTTGGATTTAAACTCTGATTTGGTTTTTGATATTTTTCTGAAGAATAGTAACGCCACACATAAACTCACTCCTGAGGGGGTAACAAAGATCTATGTAGGATCTAAGTATAACCCAAATGAGGGATCACTTATGATATGAGCCATGTATTCTCCACACAAGAAATCTGTTGTAATAGATACTGAAAAGGCTTTTGGACATGTAATGATGTTAAAAATTGGTGAGGTTGATCCAATAGCTACAACAAAAATTGGCATTAATGTGGCCAAATTAAATAAAGTCCAAATCCAAAAGCTAATCAAGGAAAAAGAAATGTATAATATTAATAACGAGAGACTACTCAGACAAACTGATCACTTGAAGGACATGATGGGAATCACGTTGGGATCCACAAAGCAATTGAATCATGGTGAAAGCTCCCAGGCAAGAGACAAGTGGGAAGAATCAAAAGTGTACTCATGAAGTAAATGTGATGCACTCACTGCAATAATAAGGAAGAGGCAAACCAATTTAATGACTTGGTTGAGTAAGCTCTGGGGAACACATTCACACAATTTTAATGCACTACAAGAACATAAGAGGATAGATGGCAGGATCCGAGAGAATTTCTAGGAAATAAACCAAAGGGATGCTCCTGATAACATAGCTATTGATACTAGAAACCATTTTATGAAAAAACATAAAGACTTCCATGATGAATTGCAAGGTGATGAGCAGGGGATGATCAATGTCACAAAAATGGGAGTACCAATGCTGTTAGAAGATGGACTGGAACTAAAGGGAAAAGACAGATGGATGAAGGAATATGAGGCGATGATGCAAACAATTTTGGAGACAACCATAGGAAATGATTTAACAATGGACGAGGCATGTGAACAGAATGAGAAGATGTTTGAAATGGAGATAGCCATAAGGAATGTGCTGGAGGGTGCTGATACACCCAAGCGGCCAACTTATCGAGATTATCTGTTAAACATCTATTTATGGATTAATAGAGCATAATCTCTATTTTGTTATTGTTGTTAAGCAAAAGACATTTTTGAAAGGACTCGCTCTTTCACAATTTCGATTATGTGGATAGGAGAAAGATATAGTAGATAGTTTTCAAGGAAACTTTCCTTTAAAAGACTCAGATGCATGTATGAATTTTGATGAAGTTAATGAAGATGTCTGAACTTGTGGTTTAATCTTGGTGTCAACTTTTTGTGGAATTATACAGTTATCTGGTTGTCTCCATTTTGATGCTTTTATGTTGTTTAAATTGATATATCAAGCATATATTCAGTTTACCAATACACATTTGTTGTATTTGTGTGATGTGATTATTTGGTTCTTTCAAGTAAAGATTAAACCCTTCTAGTCAATCACAGTAACTAAAGAGTATTAATTGGATCAATAAGAAGAATCACATAACTAGGATTGTCATTCTATCTCAAGTAGAGTTTTTTAGTCATTTACTTGCACATTTATACAAGTTATAAACTACATTTGTGTGCCAAATAGTTTGAATTATTGCCATCATAGATTACAATTTTATAGATCTTCATTAGACTCCATACACCCAACAAGGCACTAGTCTCACGCTTTCATATTTTAGTTTATCCATTTTATTTTTTACATTTGTTAACTGAACATATTCTAATATTACACATACACTTTATTAGGATTATATCTCTTCATTGTAAGATTGCCATTGTGAATAGATTGTTGTAAACAAAATCCAGTTTCAATGCCAAATGTAGCAATTGTTTTGTTGCTTTCGTCAAGTTTCATTAACCAAGCTATTTAGTGGGATGAATAAAGTTGTGGTATGACCCTTGGTCTCTTTAAAATAATTAGACAATATTAGGGAGATCAAGAAGGGGAGAAAACTAAACTCCTTCAAAATAGGGGTAGTTGTCGGTTTGTTGGTTTTCTTTGTATACTATATACTAGTTCCTCTAGGATAAATAAGTCACTGTAGAAATGAAAGATGTTTGATTATCTATGTAATATTGTTTGCGTTTTTCAAATGGAAGAGATCTAAAACTCTATAGAAATTGCTATATGCTAATGGTCAAATTATTAGACTATTTAGATCATTTTAATTGACTACTACATAATAGTTTATGTGTTGAAAGAATTTTTTCCATTCTTTGTAGTTTTTACATTGGAATACAAATCATATTTAATTTCATGCCAATATACTACTTTCATAAAGATATTTGTTTGATTTTTCCTTGCTATTTTCATCTTAAAATTTAAATAAATGTATTCTATAATATAGAATTATTTTCAAATTGGGACAAAATGGATTTTGAGAGATATATTTAATCAAAAATTTTACAATCATAAATATTATTTAATTAGTATGTTGTAACTTTGGTACTTTTAGTTAAAATAAAAATAACTTAAATTTGTATATACATATAGTTAAATTGGCAAAGTTTTTTGTCCATTTTATTTTTTACATCTGTTAACTGAACATATTCTAATATTATACATACACTTTATTAGGATTATATTTGTTCACTGTAATATTGCCATTGTGAATATATTGTCATAAACAAAATCACATTACTTAAGTCTGCTCAGTTCGCAAAGGTAGACCCACCTAGGTTTGGTAGCACCTAAAGAGAAGAAGGTTCAAATCATTTGGCCTTGTTTGTTACTCTAACATGTATTAAGAGATTGGCAACCTCTTGAGGTATTCTTACTTTCATTTTTGAGAGCTAACAGCCTCCAAACCTCCAAATCCACAAAAAGGATTCCACTTGTACGGCCAAATTCTTGCCAAACCCAAAAACCCTTGTTTTAGACCAAAATCATGAGGGTTTATTGAATCTCCTACTTACACAACCTCCCAGACCTCAAAACCAACTCAAAAACAACCCATTAGGTCTGTACATTGATAAAAATTCATAAAATCAGATCACCCATACATATTTTGTTGAAACCTAGGCTTGAACCTCTCATTTCACATGCTTTTCTTCACAAAACTCTTGAGGACAGCAGCTATACCTTCTTTATTTCTCATCCTACTCCCTATTCATGCATACTACAATTACAACAGTATCCATGTGGCCCCTTACACAAGCTATAGTAATCACAAAAAGTGTAAGAGCCCCTTTATATCATGTTTGGAATACAAAACCCTAAAAAATAGGGTAACTGAGCTGTATGCAAAGAAATGAAGCTTTCTAACTTGAATCAATGCCTTAAGCCCTCAAATAAGATTCAAATCAAATATAACACATATTTTCATGACATGGAATTTATTTCACATCAAAATATGGCTATACATGACCGTATAGTGCTGTAAAATAGGAAAAATACAGAAATTTTGAAGAAAAACACAGATTTTAGGAATGTCAAGAGCTTGTATTTTAAATCACCAACCATAATAAAACCTTTACAATGATCACTTTATGAGGTGTAGGTGCTCCTACACCACTACCCCATCCAAAAAAAAATCACATTACACAAAGCCACAATGTTTGTCCAAGATAAGCCAATCAAATCCTACCTTATGCGTCCTAGTAATCAAATTGGAGATGATCCTAAAAATGACATTGCGAAGGGTGATTGGTCTAAAAAATCTAAACAACTTTGCAATTATTTCACTACTACGATCAACGTGTCATCTTTCATGAAATTTCCCAAAACACTATTCATTATGATCATATGGAAATTTCTAGGAGAGCTACAATAGTTGTAACATCATGAATTAATTATGTAATGGCATAAAAATTAAAAACATCATAAATTAATTATGTAATCACATAAGTCAAATACAATTCTATCAAGAAATTAATATCAAATAGATAATACAATCGCATAACTCATACATTTCAATGTCATTGATCTTCTTCTTCATCTAACTCTTTGTCTGTATCATCTGATCCAAATTCAACATTGTAAGTATTGGTCATATCATCATCATCATCATTGATATCAGTTTTGATAATGTCATCATCCACACGGATATCATCTTCATGAGCATTAACTTCTACATCATCATGATCTAGTTCCTCCTCTTCGACATCTTTGTTAGGCACATCATCAACTAACTGTTGATCCTGATCATCATCTACATCATCCTCTATTTCTTCAGTATCTTCTTCTTCCACCACATTATACTTTACCAACCTTCCTCTTGGATCATGTCTAACAACATATGACCAACCCGGTTTACCTAGAACCTCTGAGTAAAATACCTACTCACATTGGCTTGGAAGAATATAGGGTTCATTTCTACCTCGCTCAAAATACCTTGTATTAACCATGGTAAATCCATTATCATGTTCAATAATAGTTCTCTTGGGATCATTTTCATTCATTTTTGCTAATAAGGTCAAATACTTTCTCTTAGTGTCTGAATCTACCACATAGAGATTAAATATGCTTACTTTCAAGTAAAGTTGAATTATATAAACAATAGTCAGATTCCTCCCTTAACATAAAGGACAATCTAAAGTACTAAGGAATTTTATATCCTTTATAAGAGATTGCTTTTAACCAGTTAAAAACTTGAGAGGGTAATACATAGGTTGCAAGGAAAGTTGAAAATTTATCATAAGTAGGTCAATCCAAAAGGAAAAAATTAAGCATGGAAAAGCATGAGTAGGTTGACCAGCTTCACTAAAAGCACAAGTTTTTTTTTATAACATCTTACCTGGATATTACTTGATAAGGTAAGGAGTGCTCTTTTCCACTCAGTTTCATATGGTGGCATATCTACACAAAAATCACCAAATTGTCAAATAACTAAATAAATTGTATTACTTAATAAAGCTATTACAACATGCCATTCATGTCAAAATCAACTCTTCTTACAAAAAAAAGTTTGGTTTCCAATTTGATAGGTTCATCTTTTGATTCCTGTACCAACTTCTGAAGGAATTTGGCAACTTATACTTCTACATGAGGAGACAATTTCATCTTGTAAATTGTTTCAAAGTACAAAAAAAATAGAAATCATATAATCTACATGATAGTTATAGCTTGCTAGATGTTTGGCAACATCTAAAAAGTTTAAGTGAACTGAGAAAAATAGAGAGGCCTTGACCTTCATTTTTTTATTTTTTAGTTTGTTGCTCTAAATATCTCACAATATTTACAAATTGGTTGCTTTCTTTATTTCTTGTTCAAATAAAAAATAGATACATTTGTATAGAGTTAAGATGAATTCAAGAACTTTAGGTAACAAATACACCATAATTGCTTTTATAAGACACTGGCATCTAAGGTCTAAACTTTATTTCTGAAACTTGGCAAAGGGAAAAATACATCTTTATGAAGTAGTCTTCAAAAATATCATAGCTAAATGGCTCTAACTATCCACTATGAAACATTCCCAATTCTTTGTTCAACCCTCTAGGCCTGAATCTTGACAACTATTTCACTTTGTAGCTATCCCTATGCCTTTGATATTATCTAGTTATGGCTCCCAAATCTATTGAAAATTGATCATTAGGGTTAAAATTGAACCTTGCAAATATAAGCTTTGTCCAAATCCATCAAGAATTTTCCATCAGTTATAAAAAATTCCCTTATAAAGAATTTGTGAAGTTAGGTCTAAAATCTGGAAATGAAATTTTGAAAATGCACAAGACTAAAAATGAAATCTGATGAGATGTTGCTTTAAAATATGATTTTCAAACCTAGAAGTACAAATATGACTTCACAAATGAATTCTGGAAAAATACAATGACTACCCTCAACCTGACGATATCTTCTTGAGTTTTTTCTGATTTTCCCCCGAAAAATCATCGAGCAAAACACTGTCGCAATAAATAGTCACCCTCATTTTTATTTACGTCAGCCACAATTTAACTTTGCAAGTCTGTCAAAATTTCGGAGAAAGATATTCGTCGAATCTTCGACAAAAAATAAGGTTCATCGAAATTCCAATGAACGTCAGGGATAAAATTTTTTAAAAATGAAAATTTTGCACAAGTGCTCGACGATAAATCTGATTATATAGCTTTCGTCGGAAATTTTCGTCGGATTTTGCAATCAAATGAGTTAGTGTTTTTAGATTTTTAAGAAAATAAAGATTTCAAAGTATATTAGATGGATGTGAAGTTTGCATCCTTGAATGGTGAATTAGAAGAAGAGGTATGGGTATGTGCAAGATCATGATGGCCCAAAAAGTGGTGATATGTAAGTGATATGATGGCCCATGTGCCTGATGACTTTTTTTTTACCCAAAATTGATGAAACAAAAAGGGTTTTTGAAGGAGATTCTCAGCTTTCCACCAATATAAATTATGCTTTACTTTGAATTTAATAAATAATTATTATTCATTTTCTATTTGAATTACGATTAAAGTCCTAATTGATAGGCTGATTGAAAAACATCTATAGATTTCAAACGACATCACATTTTTTGAATCTGAAACATGTGTCACATTATATGCTTCACATACTATAGGATTAAAAAAAATAAAATTGAATTTCATGAATTTTTGACCAAGTTAAAGTGGTCAGACATATGAGTTTTTATATTTTTAAAAAGTTGTAATAAAAAATTCATAATTAATTATTTACTTGGAAACAAAATTACAAAAAAATATGCATCACATTAGGACATGAGTCCTCTACTCATATCTAAAATATTATAAAAAAATATTAGCATTTTATTTTGGTTAGGGTGGTTAGACAGACACCTACTTGTTATTTTTTCCATGAAATTTAAGTACTACGACATTGAAATTTTAAATTTTCACCAAATAGATTTTTTTATTTTTTAAATAAACCTAGTATTTTAGAAACTAAATTCAATTTTATACATATTCTATTCTTACATATTTTTGAAATAATATAGATAACTTATTCAAAATTTTATGTCAAGTTTCCTAACTTTGATTTTTTAAAATTTGATCGCCACTTAAGCGCCTATTTTTTCCATGATGATCCTGCACATACCCGTATACATTAAAAAAAGAAAAGTTTTCAATTATTATAAGTTGCAAATATGATCTATAGATTGAAGAAAGCAATGCATGTACTGAAACAAGCTCCTAGAGCTTGGTATGAGGGGTTAGATAGATACTTGTTGCATCAAGAATTCAGAAAAGGAACTACAAATAAAAATCTATATTTCAAATTTGAAGGAGAATAGATCTTGATTGTGGTGGTGTATTTTGATGACATAATATTTTGAGGAAATAGAAATATGTGCAAGGGTGATCCCACAATACTCGTTTAATTTTTTTGGCCAAACTGGACATTGAACTAATTTTTTTTAACTAAATCTTCACTTTCGGGCACCTATAGTTGCTATTAAACTATGAGGAATTTGAAGATGATGCAAACTAGTGAAGTGTGACATTTTGTCTATAGATTCTAATTATATATATTTTTAAAACATTGAATCAAATTGCATTTCTTTTTCCATCTCCTTTGAAAACTAGTTTTTAGCAGTAAACATCATTTTTAAAGAGTGATGCTCACTGTAAAGAACATAATTTTTTTTTCTATGAAGGATAAAATTCTATTTTTTTTTTTCAAATTTAGCTTTGTAACTATGATATCTATTATGTTCATTTAGTTTCATAGTGTTTTATTGAATTTATTTTCTTAATCAAGTTTTGAAGTCAAACTAATTACAATTTAGACATAGGCAGATCATAAACAACATAACTTTTTTGTATATATCAAAATTCATTTTTTACTTTTTTACTGGATCAAGGACATCAATACCTAACCAAAACATATCTTTCCTTTTTTTTTTATAATCTACTATTTTTCCTCATGTTCAAAAGAAAGAGCTTGATTTTTAGCGAAAAACCTACATTCACAAGAAATAAAAAATAAACATAATAATCAAATTAAATATTTTAAAAATTATAATTTTCAGGAAGCTTATAATAAGGACTACATGCTTAAAAATAATAAATTTTAAATAAATTCATTTGATCACCCAAAAGGTAAATCAAAAGTGATTTTTTATCAGCATTTTGATAGGTGTAAAGCAAACTCCATTATAGGTATGGTTTAAAACTAGCGGGGTTCTATCCAAGGGGGTTTGATCTAAGGTGGTTTGGTCAAACTCTCTTCAATTAGAATCCTTTAAATGGAACTTTTAAAGGCTTAAATCATTATATTTTCTCAAAATTTTGTGATTTTAGCAAAAATCAGGATGTCCCAAAAAGTGTAAACCACTATTGTGAGATCACCTGCAAGAGTTTGTAGGGAAAATGTAGAAAGAATTTGAGATATCAATGTGTGTAGAGATGAATTTCTTCCTTGGGTTGCATAGTTTAAAGTAATTTTACCTTTAAAATTTTCTTTGGTTTTCAACCCTTACTCTTTTCCACTTCAGGATGAGTCCATGCCCAAAGAACGAAGACTACTCTTGCATAAAGGCGTGCAATGTGCCATGTGGTGGCTATGCACCTTTATATAAATATAATTTTCCATTCAGATGTGAACCGAGGAACATGTCATCCTAGCGGGGATTTTCATCAAAAACACTCTCATAAGTTTGAAATTGCTTGATTGCTTGACACATTATCTATTTGCATCTGACAGTTTGTATTTTCTGCAGAGTGATCTTTTTGGGAAAACTTTGTTAGGGAGCACGATGGGCATCTTAATTTCAGGGTGGAACCTTCGAGTCGACATCATGAACCTCCATAGTTGATTGATCAAATTTTTTCCACGTTGTGTAAAATCCATTTTTTTTTTATAGTTATCTTCCCTAAAATATCCGAAGTCGTTAATAAAGCAGTTGAGACTTACTGAGTGATGATTGGTGTGATCTAATCAAGATCTGAGATCAAATTGTGAGCTATTAGGTTTAGGCATTTGGCATTTTCTACTTTTGGAGTATTTTCAGTAGTGTCGTCTTCTTCTAGTTATAAATAGTGGTTGGCAACTTGGAGTTTAAAAAGTTCTAAGAAAAATTTTTCAAAAATATTTTTGAAGGATATAGATATTGTTAGGGAGTTCTATTTTCTCAGATGTAGGAGGGTTTTTTAGAATAATTCTATTCTCTTTAGTATGTTATATTTAATTCAAACTATCATCGAATTGGCATGATCTCACCTTTTTTTTAAGTCTTTATATCATAGAAGTTTGATCTATTTGTGATAAATCTTTGAAACTGTGCATACCATGGCATTTGTCAAATTTATTTTTCATATTTCGTTCATACTGAAAACATTGTGTTAAAAGTTTTGTGTTGATAGTCCAGATAATTAATTCACATGCTATTAAGCTTCTATGTTAAATGCTAGCTTTCATAAATTGGATCATGTCTATCAAACTCTTCCATTTTCTGTAAAGGGTATGTCATTTTCCATACTATGTTGTAAAGGAAGAAGGATTCTATAAATTTCTGAATATATTTGTTAATATTTAGAGTTTTCTTATGTCTAATTGGACCTTAATGAGTGCTTCCTATGGGGAGATTTGAAAGACTACATATTGCTTTGTCTACCCTTTATTGTTCATTATGTTCCCAACAATGAAGGGTCTGTGGAATTCTATGTCTATCATATTAGTTATAAGAAATAGTTTAGGGTATGTGCAGGATCATGATGGGTCAAAAAGTCGTAATATGTAAGTGATATGATGGCCCATGTGGCTGACGATTTATTTTTACCCAAAATTAATGAAACGAAAGGGGTTTTTAAAGGAGATTCTCAGATGTCCACCAATATAATTTATTCTTTACTTTGAATTTAATAAATAATTATTATTCATTTTCTATTTGAATTACAACTAAATTCCTAATTCATAGCCTGATTGAAAAACATCTATAGCTTTCAAACGGTATCACATTTTTTGAATCCAAAAAATGTGTCACATTCTATGCTTCACATAATATATGATTAAATAAAAAAAAATCATGAAGTTTTGACCAAGTTAAGGTGGTTAGACATACGTATTTTTATATTTTTTAAAAGTTTTAATAAAAAAATCATAATTATTTATTTACTTGGAATTCTTTTATAAAAATATATGCATCACATCGAGACATGAGTCCTCTACTTATATCTAAAATATTATAAAAAAATATTTTCATTTTATTGTGGTTAGGGTGGTTAGACAAACACCTACTTCTTATTTTTTCTCTGAAATTTAAGTACTATTGCATTGAAATTTCAAATTTTCACCAAATAGATATTTAAAAAAGAAGAAGTAAACCTAGTAGTTTAGAAACTACATTCAATTTTCTAGAGATTCTATTATTACATATTTTTGAAATAATGTAGATAACTTATTGAAATGTTTACGTCAAGTTGCCTAACTCTAATTTTCTAGATTTTCATCACTGCTGAAGGGCCTATTTTTTCCATGATGATCCTGCGCATACCCTTAAGGTTTGAAATGTTGTAAAAGATTTGGAACATCAGCATATTTATGTTTTATTTTCATTTATTTCTACGCTTTTCCCCCAAACACAAAGAAGAGGTGAATTTCTATAAAAATCCTAGAGGTCATTCAGTGAGGCACAAATTAGTCCCCCATTCGTTGAATTTCCCATAAGGCTATCAGAGAAGTGCAAGCTTTAATGATCAACAATTCTTTTTCTGGAACTCCCGATGGGATGGAAGTTTTTCGAATGTCTTATTAGAAGTCAAAAATATTTCTTAAATTAGACCAAGAAAAGAGGTTGTACATTTCATGCCCAGAGTTTAAACAAGAGCATCTTCCATAGGCCATTTCTAGTATTTCTAGTTACCTACCTCTGTATCTAGGAGAAAGGGAGATTTCTCTTCTCTGCTATAGTAATTAATCACCATTAGGAGGGCCATGCAAGAGGCCATGAGCGACTTCAACACCAGGTTTCATAAAACTTGGCAAAGGATACCTATGATTGCTAGGCCTCCAACTACTATGGAATTCATGTTTTATCTAAAGGCTTTCAATTCATACATCGTAGTTGTGGTACAATCTATGGGAGGAGATACTCTTCCCAACACATATGATCTATTTGTGCACACATAAAATATTATGATCGACGTCGGGAAGCTTCCACCACATCTATCTATCTCATGTTTGTGGAAATCTCTAGTGGCCCCCAGGAAGAAGAAAATCTGAGTGCCTCCGCTCTACAAGTGAGCATGTCAACTATAACAACATCCATGTATGTATACTCAGGTGCACAACCAAGCACATTAGTCTCTTCCTCATTAGAAATAGATGTCAATTATATGAAGAACCTCATGCAATCCTTTATGAATGAGCTAGTTGTCATCCGAAAATAGAAAGCAACACCTCTGAAACCTTCCACGTAAACCTATCAAGGAGGAAGGTTATCTTATCAATAAAACACTATTAAGGAGCTTCAAAAGGAGGAAGCCAACAACCAGTGCTTGCATAGAAAATAGTCCAATCACCATGCCGCTTTAGACTATCAAAGACAGTCTGAGCAGGGATTTAGTCCCAAGCTAGAACAACCTGGCAGAGGATGAGAACGCATGATTCTTCCCATGTAATGATAGCCATATGCCCTAAAATTTTCCAATGAGAAACCTAAAGTAGAAGATAGTGGAGAAAAGAGGCCAGGTTCTATTCTCAAACACAAAAGAATATTAGTCTCCCAAGATGGAGAATGCTCATTTCAAATCATGAACATAATGGATGTCCTTAGAGGAAGAGCTAGATATCACACCAAACCAAACACTCTTATCTTGGATGGAAGAAGAAGATATTGTAGTTGTAAATGATACTCCAACGACTAGTGCCCGCAAGTATCATTAGACTACAATACAAGGTCCAAAAGAAGGCTCACTAGAGAATGCATGCTACAAGCTCCATGAAATCCACAACCACAAGTAATTAAAGCCCCACAAACTCAACTCACTCAATAGTTGAAAACTCTGCCATTCGTAGAGAAGGAGATAAACAAAGCACTGAGCTTTCCCACGATGGATCAACCTCTCTTGAAGATGAAAGAGATACCACCATTCAAACCTAAGGTCCTACCAGTTGGAACACTCAGTGTGGTCGAACAGTTGAGGAAGGTGCTTGCTAACATATCTCTATGGGACATCATATCAATTTTGGAACAAAATAAATTGCTTCAGAAGTAATTAAAAAAAGAAGAACAAATATCGTGGATGGATGTGATTCTACCATGAAAACAAGATAAAGAACCCATCTCGAACCCCCAAGCTTTGAGAGTCACAACATACAAAAACATCGTGGACAATACAAATGTAAAAGAGGTAATAATACCAAAGTCCACACCTTTCTTTTTAACACTTATTGTTGTTGGGAATTATGCCTCAACTTTCTGGTGACCCCCTTTGAAGACTTAGGCGAATTCTCTTGTTTCCTTGGCAAAGTCTTTTGTTATGGAAGAGGTGGAACCGGGATGGAACTTGGCATTGTTCCGTTTGCCTTGTTCCGTGTCTTGTTCCCATTCTGTCTCCAGCTCTGCTCCCCGCTTGTTCTGGCGGAGGTGAAACCGGATTGGAACTTGGCATTGTTCCTTTTGTCATGTTCCGGGTTTGGCTCTGGATCCGGCTCCGGCTCTGGGTACGGTAGTCTGTTGCTCTTCACTTGGTTTTGGTAGAGGCGGAACCAGTTTTGGAAGTTGGCAACGTCTGTTTGTCATGTTCTTGTTCCTGTTCCTGTTTCGACTTCGGGTCTGACTCCTGCCTTTGTGATCTAGTTCCTCTGGATGTTTGGATTCTCCTCAGGGAGTTTTCCTCTGCTTTTTCCATGTTCTGGATTGTTGTTTCTTGCAGTTGGTGGAGGCGGAACCGGAACTGGTTTGGTTCCTGATCTTGGACTTTTGGTAAAGTCATGTTTCTGTTCCTGTTCCTTCCCCGACTCCGACTCCGATCTTTTGTGCTCCCATCTTGGTTTGACCCTGGGTTGACTTTACCCGGTCAGTCCTGTTTCTGATGTGTCCCTCTTTGCCGTGGGCGGACGTGGAACTGAATTGGTTCATGAACCTGTAATTTCGGTGGAGTCATGTTTCGACTCCAGTTCCGTCTCCATCTCCAACTCCGACTTCGATAGTGTGCTTTTTCGGTGGAGTCCTATTTCGACTCTAGTTCCGTCTCCAGCTCCGACTCCGGCTCCGGGAGTGTTAGGTTTGGCTTGAAGTCTTGGAAGTGCCCGATGTCTATTTGACCATTTTGGTTGCTCTGTCAGCTGCGATTGCTGATGGGTCTTGGACGCGTGGCACCTGGTTGAATAGTGATTATGTGGTTACCTAACTTGTTGTGTTGCATGTTTAGTCAATGAAGGTTGGCGGAGCTGAACACATTTTTGGAATGGCATTGAATGCCTGGGTGGCTCGTTGCAGGGAGATCTATTAGATCCGACCAAATGCATGATTTGCGGATGGTCTTCTTTGCTCTTGTTGAGTCGGTTACATATTGGATGAGAGATGTATTATTTCTAAAGCAGGCAAGTAAGTTCAATGAGTCTGCAAGAGTCGTGGGTTGCAGAGCAAGTGCGAGATGTGTGAGCTGAATGCACGACAATGAGACTGTGAGCAGGATGCGCGGGCATGTGAATGTGTGAGCGTGGGGCTGCAAGCATAATACATGATGCATGATGCAAGATTGCAGTAGTTAGACTTGCAGGTTGGAGAGCCGAAGGTGTGAAGAGATTTGTAGAGAGATGGAGAGGGTGTTCGAGCAGTTTACTTAGGCAATGTAACTGTGAACACTCTATCTCTCGGATCTGGGCATGGGAAACTTTGGAGGCCGAATGACTGGGTTGGCCATGAGGCTGGCTGTGACAGTCATCTGAGGAGCTGAAAGGAATCTTGCGGGTACCTGTTACTTCTCCAGTAGAACAAGATGTAACTCCTATATTAGCTTTGAGCCTGATATTGTATTGTAACTGGTTTTGCTACTGAATAATACAATGGCTCAAAATTTTGGAGTGTGGGGTTTTTACCTGAAAGGGTTTTCCCCATATATATCTTTATCTTCTTTTTTGTCTTTCATGGTATCTAGTTATGTTGAATCTGTTTCTTGTTGCATTCATTTCTCTCAGAGGATCAATGGGGGATCAACTATGCTTGTTTCCACTTTATAACATAGTTGGTTGTGTCTTTGTTGTGATTTTGAATTGAAATCACTAAGGAACTACTGTCTTAGGTGCCTATCTTGATGACAGACCGAATCTGTATCCTCGACAAGTGGTATCAGAGTTGGTAGCTTGTTGCTCGTGATACCAACAAGTGTTATCAGAGCATGTTTAAGGGAGGTCGTGGCTTGATGATACCGACAGTGGTATCAGAGCCTTCTCTTGGTTGCTGAAGTTCTGAGTTTTCTCCTGTGGTGATTTCTTAGCCTGGCAAGCTTGAGGAAGTTTGGAGAAATCGGTTGGTGATTGGTCCTTCGGTGAGTGGAAGTGTGTTCTTCATTGATTCAACATACAATTTGAAAGGCGCTGGGAAAGTATGGAGTGGGTCATGTTGTGGCAACATGATCTATAGCTCCTGACTGGTAACATTGTTCCTAATGCAAAGGGCATGAGATGTGTTCATGGTTGTGTTGCAGCAAAGCGTGGTGTTCATACTGGGTGTCTGTGTGAGAGGCTCCTTGGTGGTATGGACTAGCTTGTGTCGTTGTTCAGCTATGGATTGTTGTGCTTGTGCTAGGTGTTTATGACTTAGCACTGAAGGCATTTTCTCTGGTGCTCTGATTGCATGGAGGCTATGAGGTGACCTTGGTGGTCTGCAACTTCTGGATAGCCTGGCTCTTCCTTGTGCTTGTGCATGACTGTGGCATTGGAACTGGTCTGAAACAGACCAGTTGTTCCTGTGTGCCTCTTTCTTGCACTTGCATGGTTCAGATTCATGTCTTTGGCTCTGATGGTTTTGTGTAGATTTTCCTAAAAAGTCTACAGTGCATTCTCTTGTTCTTTCATTGTTCTGGTTTACTGTGATGGTTGTGTGAAGACTCCTGAGTTGTCTAGATGAGCAGTGAATATGGAGGTGCGTGGGTGTTTTAGAAACACTATGGTTTTTTGCAAGTTTTGCACGATCAAGAAAAACTTGTGTTTTGTGGAACTTTTGTTTGTTATTTTTCTAGATCCTAGTTTCTGGGGTGTGACTGGATGAGATAGCTGCAGTTCGACTGGTTTTGAGGAGAGCTGTCTTCTCTGCATGGGAGTGTTGGTATGTTTTTCCTTCAGCATTCTTGTGGTATGCTTTGATGGTTTTCTATGCTTTGGTGCTTGGGTTGTGGACGTGACTGGCAAATTAGATCTGTTGTTGATCTGGTGTTTGAGTCATGATTGTCTACTTTAGCTATTTTCTTTGATTATCTCAGTTTTGCAGTTTCTAGTGCAATGATAGATTTGCAGGTTTACTTTTGGTTGCATCCATGGGTTGTGCAATATTGTAGGCTGTCCTTACCTACATGCTTGTTGTGAGACAACTCGGAAGTGGACTGTCTATATCCACGAGGGTGTAACCATGTTGTGCAGATCTATTAGCTGACCTTGTCTGTGGTCACTTGTGCATTGGTGTGGTTATTTTGATATGAGAGGAGGACTGGCGTTTGAGTACCTGAATAGTAAGTGATGGGGACTTGAAGCATGTGGATCACGATGTCATGGAAAGCTGGGTACACTGGCATAGTGTAAGCTTTTGACAGTGATGGTGTGGTCATTCATGGTGCTTGGAAAGCTCAGTGTCACGTTTCAATGAGAGCTTTAGCAATGACTGGTGTCTTCTTTGGTGTTGCAAAATTTGCATCTGCATGTTCACTATTTGAAGATGTGCAACACTTTGGAGCCATGAAGGACCTTGGTAGTCTTTGGCTGAGTTGCTGGTGGTGCTTGACAGGTGATGTTGGTTTAGAGTTGTTTTCTTTATGTCATGGTATACTCTTGCTTGTGCATTAGAGTTTTGGCATGTTGTTTTGCTCTTAAAGACCATGGACAGTTCACTTGAAGCATGGTATCTCCCTTGGAGATGTGTAGATCATGGTGTCATGATAAGTTCCTGTTCTAGGTTATGGAACTTTGACAGTGGTCTGGTTGTTCTCTTTACTTTGAGTACATTGGTCATATGCTAGAGGACTTCTGGTTATTGCAGTGCTGCAGTTTGGAGTTAGCATGAGATGATAGGTGCTGATACTCATGGATGGATGGAGAATAAAGGTGAGGCTTGAATTCTTAAGTGAATGTTGTTGTTACAACTGCAAGTCCGAGAAGCCTGCACTTTGGTTGAATGTAAATTCAACATAGATCTTGAAGGAGAATGCTCTTGGGTTAGCCATGGTGGCTTGTATATCTTGGATGAGCATGTTTCTTTTTTCTTCTTGATCTACTTGGAAGTGGTGTCATTGTGAAAGGTATTTACCCATTATACTTTTCAAGTGCTTTATGTTTTATCTTTCATGATATGAATCTTGAGTTGGTTTAGATTCTGGGGGATTCATAATGAAAGGTTGGAAAACATAGTTTATCTCCTTGTGCTTTTGAGGACTGAAAGGAGATGGTTATATGGGTAGGTCTGATCTTCTTTGAAGAGCTTACATCCATGTTTTTTTGGATGTTGTCAAGGATTTTCCCTTTGGGATATAAAGAAGATCATTCTTGACACAGCTGGCATTTAGAAGTGTTTGTAGAAGGACATGTTTCTTATTGATTTGCTGTTTCTCTCTTATCTGGTCTTGTTCTTCCTGATTGCTCTTGTGACTTTAGATGTGAGTTGCCTTTGTGGTACCAGGTTGGTCACTATTTGTGGTCATGTGTTATCACCTGGGTGATGACACGAAGGTGCCTGTGCTTCTTTCTTTAGTCAGCTTTGGAGGTGTTTGGAAGAACTGTGGAAGACAGTTGTGATAAATTTTTCTTGCAGTAGGTGGTTGCAGATGTTGCAGATTAGTATGGATGTTCCTTGGAACTACATGGTTACATTTCTTTATGCTGGGTTTGGTGGACTTGGTATGCCTGGATCATTTGTGATGGTGCTTTGTTTGCACTCATCTGGATAGTGCCCTTGCAGTGGGAGTACTTGGATGTGTTTGGTCTATGACTGGTTGACACGGGGTGCTTGTTTGCTACTGAGATGGGTGGGTTTCTTTTGATGGCATGAGTTCACTTTTAGGTCATACCTTTAAGGTATGGGTGGTTGGCTATTTCAGCATGAGCTGTGGGTGCTAGTTTTCAGTCACGTGGGTTTGATCGGTTGGATGAGGGCAGTCTGTTCTTGGTTGCCTTTCTAGCTGGTCAGTTTTTCTTGTTCTGGAGTTTGGTTGGAGTGGTGCTTTGCTGGTTTTTTGCCTATGTCGTCTGGAGGATCTTTTGCTTTCATTCTTGAGACTGTTTTTATTTCACTTTGGTGTGTTCCTATGTTTGGAGCTATTGCTTAAGGTGGTGGACATCTTTCTGATGTTGTTGCAGTGGTTTTGATTGGGGTGTGAGAGCATGTGTTGGTCCTTGTTCGGGCTGGTTTAGAGGATGCCTAAAAGTCTTTGGCAAGTGGGAGATTGTTGGGAATTATGCCTCAACTTTCTAGTGACCCCCTTTGAAGACTTAGGCAAATTCTCTGGTTTCTGTGGCAAAGTCTTTTCTTCTGGCGGAGGCGAAACCGGGATGGAACTTGGCATTTTTCTGGTTGCCTTGTTCTGGGTCTTGTTCCCGTTCCGTCTCTAGCTCCACTCCCCGTTTGTTCTGGCAGAGGTGGAACCGGATTGGAATTTGGCATTGTTCCTTTTATCATGTTTTGGGTTTGGCTCTAGATCCGGCTCCGGCAACCTGTTGCTCTTCGCTTGGTTCTGGCGAAGGTGGAACCAGTTTTGGAGGTTGGCAATGTCTGTTTGTCATGTTCCTGTCTCGACTCCGGGTCTGACTCCTGCTTTTGTGATCTAGTTCCTCTGGATGTTTGGATTCTCCTTGGGGACTTTTCCTCCACTTTGTCCATGTTCTGGATTGTTGTTTCTTGTAGTTGGCGGAGGCGGAACCGAAATTGGTTTGGTTCCTGATCTTGGACTTTTGGTAAAGTCCTGTTTTTGTTCCTGTTCCTTCCCTGACTCTGACTCCGATCTTTTGTGCTCCCATCTTGGTTTGACCCCGGGTTGAATTTACCTGGTCAGTCTTGTTTCCGATGTGTTCCTCTTTGCCGTGGGCGGATGCAGAACCGAATTGGTTCATGAACCTGTAATTTCGGTGGAGTCATGTTTCGACTCCAGTTCCGTCTCTATGTCCGACTCCGACTCCAGCAGTGTGCTTTTTTGATGGAGTGATGTTTCGACTCTAGTTCCGTCTTCGTCTCCGACTTCAGCTCCGACAGTGTTAGGTTTGGCTTGAAGCCTTGGATGCACCCGATGTCTGTTTGACCATTTTGGTTGCTCTATCAGCTGCGATTGCTAATGGGTCTTGGACGTGTGGCACCTAGTTGAATAGTGATTGGGTGGTTACCTAACTTGTTGTGTTGTATGTTTAGTCAATGAAGGTTGGTGGAGCTGAACCCGTTTTTGGAATGGCATTAAATGCCTGGGTAGCTCATTGCAGGGAGATCTGTTAGATCCGACTAGATGCATGATTTTCAGATGGTCTTCTTTGCTCTTGTTGAGTCGGTTACATATTGGATGAGAGATGTATTATTTCTAAAGCATGCAAGTAAGTTCGATGAGTCTACAAGAGTCGTGGGTTGCAGAGCAAGTGCGAGATGTGTGAGCTGAATGCGCGACCATGAGACTGTGAGCAGGATGCGCAGGCATGTGAATGCGTGAGCATGGGGCTGCAAGCATAATGCATGATGCATGATGCAAGATTGTAGCAGTTGGACTTGCAGGTTGGAGAGCCGAAGGTGTGAAGAGATTTGTAGAAAGATGGAGAGGGTGTTCGAGCAGTTTGCTTAGGCAATGTAACTGTGAACGCTCTATCTCTCGGATCTGGGCATGGGAAACTTTGGAGGCCGAATGACTGGGCTGGCCATGAGGCTGGCTGTGACAGTCATCTGAGGAGCTAAAATGAATCTTGCGGGTACCTGTTACTTCTCTAGTAGAACAAGATGTAACTTCTGTATTGGCTTTGAGCCTGATATTGTATTGTAACTGGTTTTGTTGCTGAATAATACAATGGCTCAAAATTTTGGAGTGTGGGGTTTTTACCTGAAAGGGTTTTCCCCACATATATCTTTGTGTCTTCTTTTTTGTCTTTCATGGTATCTGGTTATGTTGAATCTGTTTCTTGTTGCATTCATTTCTCTCAGAGGATCAATGGGGGATCAACTGTGCTTGTTTTCGCTTTATAGCATAGTTGGTTGTGTCTTTATTATGATTTTGAATTGAAATCACTAAGGCACTACTGTCTTAGGTGCCTATGTTGATGATAGATTGAATCCGTATCCCCAACAATTGTGGGGGATAAGCTCTTATATAATAACATGATTGATTCAGGAGCTAGTACTATGATCATGCCTAAGGAAGTGGTTGATGCCCTAAAACTTAAGTATGAGTCTATTGAGAAATGGATAATGTAATTAGATAGGAAGAAGCAATTGACTATCAGCTGCATTAAGGATCTATATTTAACCCTCTTCTCATGTTTCATCCAAATGGTCACACAAGAAATAGTCATGATAGACATCCCCCCAGTATCCTGGATGGGTCTTTCAAGAGACTTTATAACAAAGCTTAGTGGGTATTAAGAACTCGATTGGTCTCATTTAATATTATGGAAAAAACATAGGGCAAAGATGAAGATCTTGTCTGAATCCTTGCACCCAAAACATAGAACAGATAATGTGGTCCTATGCTTTGAAGCGACACATACCTCTTTCTCAAAAAGGGAGATGTATTGTATAGAAATGTTAGAAGATGAGGAGGACACAAGTGATCAGACCCCTGAAGAGGAGGTATTCCTCAATCAATTTATTGACTCTGACCCATTTGGGAATTTCAATGCTATTGGATTGGGTACTTATGTGATTTTCGATGATGACCAAGTCTTCCTAAAATTGGTAAAATAATAGGAAGAGCCTAGTGGACTAGGCGATAATAGTCTCTAGAAGCTATATTTCTATGCCACCAAATGTAGGGTTGGTTCTGAAGTAGGTGTCTGATTGGTATCCCCGACTAGATCAAAGACCCTCAAAGCTTTGCACTTCTAGTTCCCATGCTTGAATAATTATGTTGAGTATGAGGCTTTGGTCCATGGTTTGTTTCTCACAAAATAGATGGGCGTGAAGAGAGTACAAGTTTTTGGAGACTCAGAGTTGGTCGTAAGCCAATTCCATGGACAGGTTGCTACCAAAAATGTAAGAATGAAGTCTTATAGACATAGAGTATGGGATTTGATCAAGAGCTTTGAAGATTTTAACATACAGATTATCCTGCGGTCCTAGAATAATTTTTCTGATCAGATGGCTTTGATTGGTTCATAGTTTGAGCTAATTTCTAAATCATAAACAAAATAGGAGGTAGAGTAGATCATCATCTGACCATGTAAATTCTAGACAAAGATAAGAACCAGCAAGTTTTTGAGGATGATGTTTAGATTGCTTCCTTTTTAAAAAAGTTAGAAAAAAATTTCCAATCATTCACTATTCAAGGCTAGAAGAGCTATAGAAGGGAAAGTGATCCAATTAAAGGGAAATAACCTCCCATGAAGTTTGATTTCTCTTGAAAATATTTGTGATTGTGAGGATGTGAGGAATAACAAACAAATATTTATTGTGATGCAAAAGACTATGAAGATCTCGATGTCAAAAATTGTCAAAAGCTAAAAGTCAAAATAGATGTTCCACTAAAGGATAAAGAGAGACTGAAAGGACTATGTTCTAGATATGGTGGATTTTTAGCTTAGACCTATGATGATCTTAGACAATACGATCTAGGAATAATTCAACATACTATCAACTTGGCCAAAGGCTCAAATCTCATCTGATAGAAACAAGAATCGATCAATCCTAAGGTTGAAGCACTGATGACACAAGAGCTTACCACATTAATTGAGTCAAGGATCATATACTTGATCAAACATTCCACCTGGGTATCCAATCTTGTACCATTGTGGAAAAATAATGTTGATATTTGGATCTATGTGGATTTAAATGATTTGAACAAAGCTTCATTAAAATATCACTACCCTTTGCCCTCAATGGAGAAAATTTTGTAGACCGTGGCTAGATTGGAGATGTTTTGGTTGCTTAATGGTTTTTTGGGTTATAACTAGGTCTACCTAAAGGAAGGAGAATAACACAAAGCAATGTTCACTACCAAGTGGGGAATGTTCTTATACTCAAAAATTCCTTTTGGACTCTCCAATGTGAGTGCAACCTTTAAGCAAGTAATGGATATCGCCTTCAAGGGGTTGACCAATCAGATCTTCTTAATATATCTCCAAGATGACCTGACTATTTTTTCAAAATCAAAGGATGATCATTTTTACCATCTGGAAAAGGTCTTCTAGAAATACCAACAGTTCGGGATTTCCTTAAATCCTAAGAAATGTGTCTTTGGAGTGCCATAAGGAAATCTACTGGGTTTTATAGTATCAAAAGAGGGAATAGCCATAGACCCCGAAAGGGTGAAGGCTATAATAGAGCTATGACTACCATTCAACCAAAAGGGGCTATAGTCCTTTTTGGGGAAGATTAATTTCATCATCCGATTCATTTCAGACTTCACGGGCATCATGAGACCTATCATGTTGATGTTAAAAAAGAATTTAGTGTTCAAATGGACTCCTAAAGGAAAGATGAATTTTGATAAAATAAAGGCAGTCATCTCTGTAGCCTTGGTGTTAGCTAACCCGAACTTCTCCAAGGATTTCTTGATCTACATCTACAATAGCCAACACAACATAACTTCAGTGCTCACTCACAAAGACGTAGAAGGAAGCAAAGAACATCCCATTGCATTCCACTCTAGGACCCTAAAGGGATATGAAACTAGGTACAATTTTGTTGAGAAATAGGACTTTTCTATTATGAAAATCCTCAAGAAATTCTGACACCTAGCATTAGCCAACATAATCACCATACTCGTTGCCCATCCCAATGTTTGGTAATATATCACTGAAGGTGAAATAACTAAACAGAGGGCCAACTAGATAACCAAGATCCTAGAATACAATATAGACATCCAACCAACTGAGCTAGTTCGAGGAAGAGGTCTTGGTGAATACCTTCCAAAGGAATTAAGCTCCATGATAGGGGAAGAAACCAACTAGGTGTACACAAATCAGTTCGAATCTAATGAGTCATGGGTGGTGGATTAGAAATGATATATGCAAAAAGGGAAATACTCGACCAACATTCCACCTCACCAAAGGTGTTACTATCGATTGCAAGGCACTAGGTATGTACTAATTGAATGGATTTTGTTTAAAATAAATTATGACGGTGTCCTATTCCGTTGCTTAGATAAGCCACAGACAGAAAGAGTTTTAAATGAATTCCATAACAATCTTGAGGGTGGACACTTCTCTACCAAAACTACTACTTTGAAGATAATACAGGTAGGATATTACCAACCTTCCAAGTTCTTTAAAGCACACCACATGGGTATGTGCAGGATCATGATGGGCCAAAAAGTGGCGATATCTAAGTGATATGATGGCCCACGTGGCTGACAACTTTTTTTAACCCAAAATTGATGAAATGAAAAGGGGTTTTAAAGGAGATTCTCAACTTTCCACCAATATAAATTATGCTTTAATTTTAATTTAATAAATAATTATTATTCATTTTCTATTTGAATTACGACTAAAGTCCTGATTAATAGGATGATTGAAAAACATCTATAACTTTCAAACGGTATCACATTTTTTGAATCCCAAACATGTGTCACATTCTGTGCTTCCCATACTATAGGATAAAAAAAATAAAAAATGAAATTCATGAAGTTTTGACCAAGTTAAGGTGGTTAGACATACGAGTTTTTATATTTTTTAAAATTTGTAATAAAAAAGTCATAATTAATTATTTGCTTGGAAAAAAATTACAAAAAAATATGTATCACATCAAGACATGAGTCCCTTACTTATATCTAAAATATTATGAAAAAATATTATCATTTTATTGTGGTTAGGGTGGTCAGACAGACACCTACTTCTTATTTTTTCCCTCAAATTTAAGTACTACTGCATTGAAATTTAAAATTTTCACCAAATAGATTTATTTATTTTTTAAATAAACCTAGGAGTTTTGATACTACATTCCATTTGCTACAAATTCTATTGTTACATATTTTTGAAATAATATAGATAACTTATTCAAATTTTTACGTCAAGTTGCCTAACTCTAATTTTTTGAATTTTATTGCCACTTAAGGGCCTATTTTTTCCATGATGATCCTGCACATACCCTGGTGTGAAAATGTACTTAGGGCCAATTTTTTTGGCAAATAGAAGAACTCCATCATGCCACTGAGCTTGATCATGACTGAGGAACCCTTTGCACAATGGGGTTTGGGTTTTATCAAAATGATAAATCCCATCTCTAGTGTCGATCATAAGTGGATACTTACGGTGATCGATTATTTCACAAGATGGACGAAGGTTGTTTCTCTAAAAAATGCTAGAGAAACTAAAATTGCTAAATTTCTTAAGGAGTTGGTGGCAAGATTTGGTTCACCAAAAACTATCATATCTAATAACGCATGAGATTTTTTTGGCTCTCGAATGTCATATTTCAATCTCAAGCATGGGGTCTACCTCAAGACTATCAAATTATTATCCGTGAGGAAATGGGTTAGTGGAGTCGACCAATAAGAACCTAATTAGGTTAATTAAGTGCATCAGGTCAAAATTCTAGAAGGAATGGCACAAGAATCTATGAGATGCTTTATGTGATGACATAATTACACCCAAACAAATATTGAAGGCCTCTCCTTAAAAATTGTTGTATGCAAAGGACATGGTTTTACTTATTTTCATAGAAATTTTGGCACTGCAATTGTTAAAAGCCTTGGAAGTTGAAGAAATTAATGGAATGGAAGTATTATTGGTAGAACTCCTAATTCTTGAAGAGAAAATGAAAAGTGTGTATGATTCCATGATTGGGTTCCAATAGATAGTCAAATGATGATTTGATAGAAAGGCCTCCAACCTAGATTTTCGACAGGGAAGCCTTGTGTTAAAGTACGACAAGCGCACTGCAAAACCAGGACAACATGCAAAGTTTGAAGCACTATGGAAGGGTCCCTTCCACATTCACACATTCAAAGAAAAGAACGTGCATGAGCTAAAAGACATGGATGGAAATGTTCTAGATATATTGGTAGATGGTATTCATCTAAAATTGTTCCATTAGGGCATGCGAGTTATTTAAAAAAAAAATCATAGTTATGTACCATATGTAATTTTTTTTGTAAAATATAATATTTTGTGAATAAGCCATGAGAATAACATAGGAGTAGCAAAAAAGTATTATATTATATTCATTGAAAATATTTACACTATAATGTGAGCCCAAAAATCCAAGAGAAGTTTAAAGCATTCTCACACAAACCCAAAAAGGTATACATTGCAAAAACAAAAAAGGGAGGTGATGTGCAAAATACGTAGTGAAATTGAAGCCTCCATCCATCATTAAGCAGTTAAAATGACATTTCTTTAGGTTTTTATTCAATAGGGTGGTAAGAGGGTTAACAACATAGCACACATGGGCTCAAGACGACACGTACCTTAGTCCTTGGCACCACAACTATACACCAAAAAATCAAAATGATTTTTCCAGTCTAGCCCTGGAATGTGCTTCATGCCATACTCCCTTAGAAGGAAGGAAGCTATGGGTTGAGATAGTGAGAAATGCCTCTCTAGGTCCATGGTGTAAAGTTCAGTGAGAAGGGGCAACTAGGGCACCTCCTCCTCATAAAAAATGTGCCTACGAAGGTCCATGGCACTCAAAATATCACCACTAGGGAAAACCACTTGCACAATCTCACAGAGCCCATCCAAATATGGTGAATTAAACATAGCGTGACATAGTTCAATTATCCAAGGCTTGGAGATGTCTAAATCTAGTAGGGAGGCCATGAAGCAGGAGACAACATTGGATTTTCTCTGTGGCTATTTTTCATCCTTCACATAATCTTTGCCAAGCACCCATTTCAATGCCACAATGATGAGGCAGTCATTCTTCCTTACTAGGTGTTTAATTATATCATTGTTGACTTCACCTAGGAAGGAATATTGTGGCCTTCATGTTAAGAACTAAATAGGGGTACCTATGCTAGCCATGATAACAACAAATTGACTAAGGGTAGTGGAACGAAGGATGCAGTGGGGAAAGCTTGCTTACTTAAGAGTTAATTCAGTGAGTTCTTCCACTAAGGTGGCATTGATATTTATAGAAAAGGTGTGTCGTCGAGCTTGACAAATGAAAATTCCATCTCTCGTCAGATGGTAACAAAGAAAATATCAAAGAAAAATATGGTGAGACATAAATCCTACAAAAAATCTAACACCAAACCTTGAGAAATAAATTTGGGCATTGGGAGCAAATGATCATGTATATTGATTGTTGCCATGTGTCCATTTCTATCACCAACACTAGCTTGCTTTCTCATATGAAAAGATGTTGATTAAAGTGCCAAAATCTGACAAATTAAATATGGATGTCTTTTCGGAGTACTTTGTATTGTTGAAAGCATGCTTCCCAACACATAGAGCCTATTTGTGAAAAAGGTGGAAAAATGAATGTACTAATTATATTCTCATGGTAGAGTTAGTATTCTTGAGGGATACACATCCCAACTCCACACATATTGCCTCACTGGTAGCTCTTAACAAGCTAGTGGTAACGACAACACTTTATTGCATGTTCATGCAAAAAATTGAATGCACCCAAAAATAATTTTTTTGCTAAGTATCAAAAACTACAAACAACCATTTCTTCAAAGAAGCTTTCTGCAAATCTTTCAAATGCAACAATGGAAAAAGAATCATCTTCTATTTTATAGGCTATAGCTTCATCTACTAGTCCAGGCTACGTCAACATCTTTGGGAGGGATTCGTTTGCTAATGCCTTAGCACTAGAAGAGGAACATTTTTCTCATACTAAAACCATACTAGCAGGTGACCCCATTAAGAATGAAGTGGTCCTAGATTTCGTAGATAATATTTTTGACCCAGAGTTGCATATGAACCCTTAAAAACTTAGGGAAGGGGCAATGCAAAGAATGGTCAAGTATGGGGGAATCAAAGGCTTTACGTTACAACTCTAGTATTTTGGTTTTCCACAATTCATGTTGCTCATTCTACACCTATGTCCAAAGCTAGTGGATGCATGTGCTAAGAGGCTAGAAAAAGAAGTAGGGGTTATAATTGACAGTGGGCTAAGGGTTACAATTGGTGCAGTGACCATCCAAGATATTTTATGTATCCCTAAAAATTGGGGTGCCAAGATATTCAAGTGTAGAAAAATGGAAGAGTTTTAGAAGGCTAAAACCAAACAGTTAAATTTTATGAGGATCAAAGATATGAGAAGCTAAAAGGACATTAGTTCCTCTTCCCTCTGGTACACAAAAAATTCAAATTATATGTATAGGTCATTTCAAAATTGTTGGTTTGTATATACATCTTTGATGACGATGAAAGAGTTTGTACTTTCCAAATGGGATTTTCTTTCATGCTCACGATGGAGAAAATCCATAAATATTTTGATTTTACTGATGTAATAGCTGAAAAGATGCTAGATCAATTGATAAATTATGGAAATGCTTTTAAATTCAAGTATTCTTCTTTTTTGGCACATCTGATCTTGCATCAAAACCTTGAATTTTTTGAAAGGCATTTGTCACTTTTAGGTTTGATGTAAAGGGGTCGTACCAACTAGTTTCGATCTAGACCCATGCGCTTTCAAAGACATGGGATTATTATTCATTTGTGGACTATGTCCTAAGACTAGTGATCATAGATTTGTCCCGACATCCTTCGGGTCATTATTCCCCTAAAGTCTTACAATGGATGAAAATTCACTAGACCCTGATGGATTATTTTTTGGGAGCCGATTTTACCTTCATCAAATTTGGTGCAGTCAAGGATGAGGGTCTAGATTAGGACTATCTAGCCTTGCAAGAAGAGTAAAAATAATGGAAACTCAAAGAAATAGAATGAAAACCACACATGAATACTTTTATATATGAATGATCAATCAATTATTCACTGGCAACATGCCTTTCCTTTCCGCTTACAAAATACAAAAAGATTCGGTGCTAAGCCTAGTCTTACATGCACGTCAAAAACCTTATTTATCTATTGTCCTACCACTTCTCTCTATCTTACTTACTCTACAATCTACTGTATATTACCACCTTATGCAACTACACACTACTCATATATATATATATATCGATTCCCAGCTCTAGAAAAGGTTCGCATCAACCCAAGAGGTTCCAAACCCAAAATTTGATGAAACATGCAAGCGTAGGCTAAAACATATGGTTCTTCATTAATTCTTGGATAAACATAATGTAGATCGGACCAAAGGTTCCTTGATGAATGTACATCCCTATGAATTGGTTCTCGAGCTTTGCAAGTCATGGAATAGGTCGAGACTGGGTCCGAAAATGCAAGAAAGAACAAGAATGCAAATATTTTTGGTTGATGCAAGATTTCTTACAACCGGGGATGCTCTTGCATCAGACACTTAAGGTTGAATAAAAGTGAGGCTCTCACTTTTCAAGGCCTAGGGGAAAACTAATGCAATCTTCCTTAGCCTGAGAAATCCACGATGAATCTTCCTTTGGTCTTCCTTTCTATTTGACTAGATATTCCTTATACTTCCTTCCTCTGGTACTACGCCCAATTCTAATATCTAAAACTTCCTTAATTTCCTCTGGATGGTGTGCTATCTTGTCTGGTATGCCAAATTATCTTACCTTCGGTGACTCTCCTTCATGATACTGATATATGTCTACAATGTTGAATATAGGTGATATGCCAAACTCCTCCCATAGCTCCAGTTCGTATGCATTCCCTCAATAAAACTTCTTGATGATTTTACAAGGTCCAAACTTCTTCATATTTAGTTTATTAAATTTCCTAATTAGAAATCTCTCTTTTCTCAGATACACCATTACTTCCTCTCCTACTACAAACTCCTTATTCCTTCTCTTCTTATCTACCTTCTCCTTATATATCTTGCTCATCTTCCCGAGATGATCCCAAACTTGAATATACATTGTTTCCATGAATACTACAAATTATTCTACCTCCACACTCCTTTTATTCTCCATACTGATGTCTCTCAATTCTGCTACTCCTCTAGGTTGTTTTCCTATCACAATCTCAAATGGTGTCTTCCCAGTGCTCCAGTTCACTGAATTGTTGCATGCAAATTATTCTTATGGTAATATTAAGTCCTAATTTATTGCTTTACCTTCATTTAAACAACTCATCAAGTTTCCCAAACTATTGTTTACCACTTTTGTTTGTCCATCTATCTGTGGGTGAAATGATGAACTATACTTCAAATCTTTTTTCATCTTCTTCCACAATGTCTTCTAGAAATAGCCAATAAACTTGGTGTCCCTATTTGATACTATGATCTTTGGTAGTCCATGTAGTCTCACAATCTCCTTAAAAAATAGGTCTACAACATGTACTGCATAACTAGTCTTCTTACAAGGTCTGAAGTATGTCATCTTAGAAAATCTATCCACAACCACAAATACAAAATGAAATCCTCTCGGTGTCTTAGGTAATCCCAACACAACATCCATGCTAATGTATTCCAATGGTCTCTCTAGTACTGTCAATGGTGTATACATCCCAATGTTCTGACCATTTCCTTTTGCAATTTGAAAAACCCTAGAACTTTGAACATACTTCTTGACATCCTTATACAACTATGGAAAAAAACAGTTCTCATTCACCAATGCTACAGTCTTATCAATCCCAAAATGTGCTGCTAATCCTCCACAATGCTTTTCCCTGATCAAATTCTCTCTCATTGAACTTCTAGGAATACATAACTAATTTTTCTTGAATAGCATGCCTTCCTGAATGAAATAATCAAACCATTTTCTTCTATCTATCTCTACTAGTTCCTTGCATGCCTTCCATGCCTCAGCAAAATCAATGTCACCCTCATACATATGCTTCCACTCTTTAAAACCCAATACTTCAATTCTCAACTCTGTCAACAAAATCCTTCTCCTGCTTAATTCATTTGCATCCTTGTTTGATTTCCCACTTTATTGCTTCAACACAAATGTGTAACTCTACAAGAATTCTACCCATCTCATGTGTCTCTAGTTCAATTTCCCTTGATTGTTCAGATATTCTAAACCTTGATGATATGCATACAACAAAAATTCCTTAGATAACAAGTAATGTCTCCACTTATTCAAGGATTGTATTGTTGCATAGAACACTTGATCATAAACTGAATATCTTCTCCTAGCATCAGTCAATTTCTCACTGAAATAAGCTATTGGTTTCCCTTCCTAACTCAACACATATCTTATTTCACTTCCACTAGCAACACAATCTACTTGGAATACCTTATCATAGTCTGGTAAATCCAACACAAGTTGTTATGTGACCTTTTTCTTCAATAACTCAAAACTCCTTTGTGCTCTTGATGTCCACTTGAATTCTATCCAGTCACCCCTCATTTTCTCTATCATAGGTTTGCAAACGATACTAATTTTTTTGATGAGCTTCTAGTAAAAAGTTGTTATTCCATGAAATGATCTTACGTCTCCAACATTCACATATGTAGGCCATTCAACTATCACTCTAACCTTCTCAGGGTCCATCTTCTATCCTTCTGTAGATATCACAAATCCCAAGTATACTAGTTCTTCCCTCATGAAACTACACTTCTTGATGTTCATTAGTAGCTTGTCTTCTCTTAGCCTCTAAAATACTTTCCAGAAGTGCTCCAAATGTTCTTCCTTGGTCTTAGTGAAAATCAAAATATCATCCAGGTAAACAATGACAAACTTACACAAGAACTTGAAAACCCTAATTTATTAGCCTCATAAATGTACTTGGTGCATTAGTTATTCCAAATGGCATGACTAGACACTCAAAAAATCCCTTATTTATCTTGAAAGCAGTCTTCCATTCATCTCCCTCTCTGATCTTGATTTGGTGGTATCCACTTTTCAGGTCTATCTTGGTGAAATACTTTTCTCCACTCAGACTATACTTGATGTCATCCATCCTAGGTAATGGGAATCTATACTTCTGTGTGATCTTATTGATGGCTCTTGAATCCATACACATCCTCCATTCTCCATCTTTCTTAGGTGCAAGTACAACTGGTACCACACATGGGCTCATATTTTCTTTGATCAATCCCTTCTTCAGTGGTTCCTATATCTGTCTGTTCAATTCTACATTCTTTGTCAATGTCATCTAGTGTGCAACTTTTATTGGTAAACTAGCTCTAGGAATAAGGTACATGTGATGACTAATACTCTAGATCGGTGGTAATTCTTCTAGAATATTCTCTGTTACAAGATCCTGGTACTCTGTCAATAGCCCAGTGACTTCCCTCTCTGGCGGTCCTTCTTCTTTCAGGGTTCCATGCTTCCTTGGAATCAAAGCAGAACACATGTTCTCATGTCTTAATCCATCCAAAAATTTCCTTCCATCGACCACACTGATTCTAGCTATGTCACACACTTTGCTTTCAGGTTCATTTTCCAAAGTTTTCAAGGTGATCCTCTTTCCATTTGATGTTATGGTATAAGTATTCTTCCTCCCATCATGTATATCTTCCTTATCATACTGTCAAGGTTTACCCAACAACATATGGCACACATCCATTGGCATAATATCACATAGTACTTCATCATGATATGACCCTATTTTAAAATTCACTAGGAATTGCTCACTTACTAGGATCTTGTGCTCATCTTGAATCCAGACTATCCCATAAGGTTTTAGATGTTTCCTTCTTTCCAAATTCAACTTTGTCACCATTTCCTCAGAAAATAGGTTTTATCTACTACCACTATCAATGATAACTTTGTAAAACTTACCTCCTGCTTTGCATCTAGTCTGAAAAAACTTTTCCTCTACGATGCTTCTTTAGGTTCCTCCTTCTTTTGGAACAATGCTCTCCTCATGAATAGTGATTCTCCTTTCTCAGGAATTCCTCCAAAACTTGGTGTTCCCTTTGATTCTTCCTCTGTATATCCATTTCTTGCATGGTTTTCAATCTTCTTACTTTCTTGGTGATACACAAATGCTCTATGTCCTCCTCCACATTTAAAACAAGTTCCTCTAAAAATTATTTTGTCATATCCTTTCTCATCTCTCCGTTATCCATCATGGTAGTAAGAATTGTAACCTCCTTTGTTGTGGCGGTAAGAATTTTTGTCATCTCTCCCTTTCTAGTATAAACAGGAATCCTTCTCTTCCTTGCAGTATGCATCTTTGTCGTTGTTTTGTTCCCCATATGGTTTTTCTCCATCGGGATGTGACCTTGCCTTCTGAGATCTACCTTGTCTTCCTCTCTATCTTTGTTCATGTCTTTTATTTAGTTTTTCCTCTACCTTTAGTGCGAACTGATATGCTTCTTCTACATAATTTATCCTCACCAGACTCAATTCTTCCTAGATGTTGATTCTAAACCAATTGATATATCTTTCCACTTTCTCCTTGCTTGCTTCACTATGTATGGTTCTGATAATGATCTTATGAAATTCCTTAGTGTAATCTTAGGTTTTGCAATCTCTTTAGCAGTTCCAACTCATAGTCCATGGGTACAAAATGGTTCTTCAATTTTGTCACCATTCTATCCCATTTCACAATCGTTTATTTTCCTTTTATGTTTCTTTCCAATTGAACTTCCTTCCACCAAATTTTAGCATGTCCTTTCAACATAGTTTTCACAAATCTCACTCTCTCCAAATCTTTAATTTCTCCATACTCAAAATATTCCTCAATGTCATTTATCTAGTCAATCAACTCTTCGGGCTTTAGGTTACCAGTATAGTTCACAATATCCATTCTAGGTCGCTTCCCTATTATCAAAATATCCTTCAAAATCTTCACATGATCTGATTCTTCCTCTTTTGTAGTCTCTTTAGCTAGGTCTATAGCTTGAACTTCATCATTAGGTCTAGGGTTTAAGCCTTTTTTCCTATCCTCTTCAACAACATCCAATCTTACTTTCATTGTTCACATCATTTACATTGTTTCATCCATCTTTCCTGCAACATTAACACTAGTATGAATTCTCCTTGGTGGAATCTCTTTGTAGGATCCGGTGCAACTCCCTCAAGTTGGTAATTTGGTTACAAGGCTGCAACTGCCTCACTATCGACAATCTGTTGAAAAAAACAAGTAGGCTGCCTCAAGTCGACGATCTATCCAAGTAAAGATCTTATGGAATGCCTTCACTCCTTCGCTTTGATACCACTTGGTGCAGTCAAGGATGGAGGGTCTAGATTAGGGTTGTTCAGCCTTGTAGCAAGAGTAAACACAATGAAAACTCAAAGAAATAGAATGAAAATCAGACATGAATACTTATATATACGAATGATCAATCAATTATTCACTAGAAACATGCCCTACCTTGTAGCTTACAAAATACATAAAGATTTGGTGCTAAGCCTAGTCTTACATGTGGGTCAAAACCCTTATTTATATATTGTCCTACCACTTCTCACTATCTTACTTACTCAACCATCTACTATCTATTACCACCTTATGCAACTACACGCTACTCATATATATATATATATATCGGTTTGCAACACTAGAAAAGCTTCACATTGGCCCAAGAGGTTCCAATCCCTAAATTTGATGAAACGTGCAAGCATCATCCAAAACATAAGGTTCTTCATTAATTCTTGGGTAAACATAATGTGAATCAGAATGAAGGTTCCTCTATGAACGTACATCCTTATGAATTGGTTCCAGAGCTCCACAAGTCATGGAATAGGTAGAGACTGGGTCTGAAAATGCAAGAAAGAACAAGAATGCAAATATTTTTGGTTGATGCAAGATTTCTTGCAACCAGGGATGTTCCTGCATCAAAATTCCATTGTTTTTCTTAGGATCCTTTTAGACTCCCTTTTTAGACTCCCTAAATTTGTAACGGACAAGACTTTTGTGTTAGAGGTATGTCGTCAGGAAACTATTGCCGACAAAAATTATGGCATTGAAAGACACAAGGGCTTTGCCCAATGCCCCTTACTATTGCCAATAGTCAAGTGACACTGGTGAAAAGAGAGGAGAAGGATGTGCTTACTAGAAAATTACCTTTCCTGGGCATAGTCGTCATTTTTTATGCATGGAGCTACAATCTAGTAAGGCATCTCCTGATGATAAGGCATGAAAGGTGGGAGTACTTTAAATCAAGAATGAAATCGACTGAGGAGAGGCCAAAGTTTTACATTCATGTAGCCTTCATACCATTCGAACAACCACCATGGCTTGAGTTCTATGTCTGAGTGGAAGAATACTAGCAAAGCATCCCAATAGGCAAGTCCCTCAACATACAATTGGGGCACTTGGGATGGTCGAAAAGAAAGAAACTAGATTTTTCAAGGTATCGATAGGAAATTAAGAGCCTCAGCACCATATATGGAGATGTTAAGCTACATGATGAAAATTTTTACCAAATTTATGACAAGGAGACCGACACAGATGATAGTAATCCTACGTTTGATCAGGAGATTGGACCAGATGAATTTCCACACTACACCTCCTAGCCACAAGAGTCTGACATAGGAAAAGGAAAAGCGAAGGGAATGAAACAAAAGGGCTCATATATCACATATTCTACTGGTGCCCGAACAAAGGGAAAGAGAACCTAATGGTCCCTAAAGAGGTTTTTCGAATATGTTGTCATTGATGTCAAAAGAGGATTAGTGGAGAAGTGTGTTGATATTGTGGAAAAGTATGTGGAAAAGTATATAATGTTGTCATTGATGTAAAAAGTGGAAATTATGCAAGGAATTTTGGTGACATGATGACAGGAGATGAAACGGAATTACTCATGCAAGTGAGGATGATGTAATTAATGGAAAGTGTCATTGATATCAAGGAGAGATAAGGTTTATGCCAGTGAATATAGGAGCATGGGTACAGGTTGTTGGTGAATGCATATGCTATATTGTTGACATTAATGTCATAAAGGTATAAAAAAGGTGATGAGTTAGATCATGAAAAGGATATTGTTGCATGATGATAGATCAGTGGTGTGCCCAAATGATATAAAGCTTAGAGGATGAATGTGAGTGTAGTGAATCTGGTTCTAAAATTATGTGGATTGATTGTTGGTGCAGAACGAAAAGTTGCTCAATATGTTACATAGTTGAAAAAATGTTATCATCTCTTTGCAATAGTTGGTTCTAAAGATTTGATGAAAAATTAGGTACCGGATCTTATGTGGGTTTTTTGAGAGAATTCCAATGATGTGCTCTACAGGTCCAAAAAGAAAAAGGATGCATCCAAGAATGATTTATCTTTGCTCCTCGGTGATATTAGGGTTTATAAATAAAACCTAATGTGTTTGCAATCATATCATCATCGAATAGAAATTATATTTTGTCACTGATTTCCTACCACAAGTTATCAATTACATAAATTATAGCTCATGTCATTAAAGTCATGATGGTGACTGACCCCTCCACCTTATTTTTACTAGCCTAACAAATATTCTGTAGCTGCAATATTTCTTAAGTCGTAGGATTCCAAGTTTCTCTAACCTATGTTGCGGGCTACTAGAGTTGTTTAACCTTCCAACTTAGCAACTTAGCTAATGGAGTGATATGGAGAAAGGATGATGGTTCTCTATGTTATCGACATGTAGCAGGTTTTAAAAACTTCAGAACCTCCGACTAGAGGTGCTTAAGCTCATATTTTTAGTGACATTGTGATGGTATATGATCAACGGTTGTGATAAAAAAGATCCGATGGTGCCCGTCGGTTCTACTGAGATTCTGATGGATTCTAACTATGTTCCATGGCATCAGTGGAGAGTGGTGGAGATTTATCCACGATGAAAAAATGTTGACTGTTGATATCTAGTTGGACCTACGAAGGTGGCATACGAAGTTAGTGGAAGGTGATGTCAAAGGTGTACATGCAGTAGTAGCCCACATACTCCGCTGAGAACACAGTGGGACCCATTCGATACCCATGGGGCTAGCAGGGAATGATGAAGATTGAACAAGGTTGATCGAGAAATGCATGATGCCTGAATGGTGGGACCTACAATGGTTGCATAAGAGGACATATGCCATGAATGCTAGAGATTGAACAGGGAAGATTTGGTAGTGCTCATAGTGTATCTAGTGGGACCCAACAAGATGGTGATAATGGTGGATAGTGATGAAGGTCGATAGGTGATGAAGAGTGATTGCTCGATATACAAACTCACATTATTATTGTGAGTTGCATGGTGATGATGTGGATGAAAAATGGCAACAACCCACAAACCTTGCAAGGTTTGTGTGGGCCTATTTTCTAAGCTTGTGGGGTTAGCAATATTTGGACACATGTTTTGGTGGAACCTGCATATGGTGAGCTATGTCTGAAGGAGATTGATGATGGAGATCAAAAGGTAGAATATCCAATGGTGATCATCAGTCAGTGGAGAGTGATGATGAATGATTAAAGGTGACTGATCTGATGGTAATATTTTAAACATGCTAAGGTAAGTGAAGGATTGTAGGATTGCAATGCGAAGAAAGAGATCGAAGGCCTAGACTTAAAGATAAATATATCCAATAGCTGTGAGAGTGTGAAGAGGGTTTCATCTAGTAACTAACACAGAGGAAAGAATTAATTATTCCAATCACACCTATGACCAATGTCAATGAATATTTGATCTTCAAGGTAGCGATACAAATTGTAGATATGATCAAGATCAAATTAGATCTAATGATTAACATAATGAATTGAATGCATAATCAATTTATAGGGTTTGATAAAGAGCTAATTTGGGAAAATTCTCCATAACCAAATTAAATGTTGTGTGGCTCAATGCAGAGGTATGGTGATATCTGATAGAATGTATCATATGTCTTTATGGTGAGCTAGATGATGCTGTGTAGCTCAATGTACATAATTCTTGTTGGAAAATTTTACAAGTGAAGCAAACCCTAGCAGAAGATTTGAGAAGATCTGGATGGCAGATAGAATCTCAAGGTCGAGATTGCCGGTCGGTGGAGAAAGAAGAAAATCAAATATTGTTAAAGTTAAATGTCAGTAAAAAGGATGCACTAATAGAGAGAATTGCTTGCAGTTGTATGTAGTACTGAATAAAGTTACATATTGTGGTGTATACTACAAAGATAGAGAGTGGTGTGATGTAGTTAGTCTGGAAGAAAAAGAGAGAGATGTGCAGTAGACAAAGAATGCATTTGTAAAGTCCTAGATTGTAATACATAACCTCATCTAGGTTTGCATTTAGGAGAGTGTAGATGTGTGAGACACTGCAGAAAGGGAAAGAGATTTAGTACAAAAAGATAGAATAGTGATTGTTCTATGTGTAGAGGAGAGTATAAAGCAGGGGTGTGTTGCTCAGAGTGCAAGTTTAGTAGTAGAGTGTGAGTTGCAGTGAAAGCAACAATGTACCAAATGTAATGATGCGTTATAGGTTGTGTAGAACCAAATTTTTTGCATATATGAATTTGTAATTTGGTACTAAGTTGTGGCTCAGATTAGGGGATTGGTGTTTCCTTGGAATTAGTGTTCTTAAATTAGGGAGTTTGGGGATTGGTATCTCTTTGGAATGGGTGCTCCTAAATTAGGCAATTGATGCTTCCTTGAGTTGTGACCCTAAAACATTGTAACAAATATTTGGATTATGACGTTGGATTTGAGGAGTAGACTCAAGTAGCCTTAGTCACTGTGGTTTTTCCCATATTATGTTTTCCATGCATATCTAGTGTTATGAGCTTATGTGTGAGTGTCTTTATATCTCTTTGTGTGTTTAGTTAATCTACACATTAAGGGCTTAATGAATTATTCTACATAAAGTGCTTAGAGCTAACAAAGATAATCTTCATAAAGGTTTTGTGAGCCAAATTTTTTAGTGTCTATTGATTCACACCCCCTCTTAGTAGAGAATTGTTTTCCAACATTTGCTATCAAATACCTAGGTTCCCTAGGAGAAGCTTAATTAGCTTGGGTAGATTCTAGCAGAGTGAACACAAGAATGGACTATGAAGAGGGCTCATGTACAAAAGAGGTATCTCTCTTTGATGTATCATACTATAAGTATTGAAGTAGAAAAGTAAAGACTCATTTGAAACTACCAGGTTATAATGTGTGGATGTCAGTTGAGAAGGGATACAAATCCCCTACCACAACTTCCACTGATACTAGTGCAAATATGAAAGTCTTGAGACAAGTGAAGATGAGAACTCTACAACTTAGTTCTCAAGTGAAGCTACAACAAGAAGTGATGAAGAAGAAACATCTACTTCAAGATCATAGGATACTGGTGAAGAGGAAGCTAAGTTCATTAGGAGATTGAGAAAATGCTCCAAGAAATATAGAGGTAAACCTGCTTGTCTGTCTTCTGAATACATTCATGAAGGAAAATATAACTCTAAGCAAGAAAGTAGTTGTAAGTATATGGATAAGAATAATATACACACAAATGAATAAAATGGGTCATCTGATGATTGTAATAGATCAAATGATGAACATGAATATTTCTATGGAATTGAACCATTTGGAACGATCTTTGATGAAGAGGTTGAGAGGTTTGACAATGATGAAGAAGTAGGAACCTCTAGTAAAGAAGAAGAAGAAGTGGACCTTCAAGGTAGACTCATTTATGCTCTAAATGAGATTAAAAGGTTGAAGAAGGAGAATGAAGAAAAAAAGTTGCATTCTCAAAAATAGATAGATAGATTGACAAAAATCCTTGAAGAATTTGATCAAATGGTAGTTAGTTTAAAGATACAAGTGGAAGTAGCAAAAAGAGTAGAAGATGTAGTTTAGATTGAACTATATTCTAAATCAGATGAATGCATGAAGTTGGAAGTAGAGATAGTTGCACTAAGAAAGGAGTTAGAAGAAACCAAAAGGTAGACTGAAAAAGGATTGAAGCTAAAAGGTGGCTCTAAGATGTTAGATGAGTTGATCCAGTCACAAAATCCATCAAGATAGAGATCAAGACCAAGAGTGAAGATTGACCTCAGTTGTGAGAAAGTTAAGAGTCCTACTTTAGCAAGGTTATTTGATAGATTTAGAGCAGAAGAAAGATGTTATACTATGGAAGGTAAATCCTACACGAGTTTCTGCAAAGAAATTGCCTCTAGGAATAAAAGATAAAAAAGGCACTGCTCAAGTCATGAACAAGGTTGAAGAAGAATGGAGACATGCTTCGAACAAAAGGAACAATAAACTTTCAATCTCAGATTATCAGAAGAAGATGGAGAAATCGGTCCCTGAGAAATTAAAAGGGATGCAACATACAAAGGGAGCTGAAGCAAAAGGATGCACAAGGATGAGACATGTATGGTGAAAAAACAAAGAAGACCTCATCCTATTCAAAGGAATGCTATGACTAGGTATTCATGCTTTTATGGGTATTTTTATTCATGTAATCAATTTGGTCAAAGGGCTTGTGAATGTAGAGCTACACCTAGAAGGAGAACAAAACATGTAAATAGAAATTCATTTACTCCTGTAAGGAATATGTATGTAGTATGCTACAAGTGTGACAACTTTGGTCACATAACTAAGTATTGTAGATTATATTATGCAAGACCTCTAGAAAATTATATAAGATCAAATGCATATAGTAAGAAGAAGGATATGTCTTCCAACGTAAAGAACATGTGTTTTCTTGCTTCTTAAAAGAAGGCTGACAAGATAGTGAAAAAGATAAAGAAGGTGTGGAGAGTGAAGGGTCAGTAGGGGGAACCAACTATGGGTGATTCTACCTTATATAACTAATCCTAGTGATAGGGCATGATTTCAGGGGAGCTAAATTGATATTTCATCCATCCCCGGAAATGAAGAAGGAGATCAAATCAGGTAAAACATGTTTTTACAAATTTGTAATGACTTGATGGTTATAGATGTATGGTCACATTCTTCCTCTTTGAAAAACTCATTAAACGGTAAGAACATCAGCAAAGAAGTGGATAGTCAGTTGCAAAAATTGATATCAACCTTTGGTATTAGTTATTAAAGAAAAATTGGTGTAAATGCTCCATTAAGAGAAATGTTCCTTGACTGTAAGGAGAAGATATATGTCCTACGAGGATCTATTCTATATATTTTGTTTCTAGTTTGGTATTAGACCACTATACATTGGTTCAAAATAGTCTAGCTAGTACATACCCTTGTTGCGGATACAAAGTTCGGTTCTGTCATCAATATAGGCATCTAAGATAGCAGTGCCTTAGTGATTTCAATTAAAAATCACATCAAAAACACAAATAGCTATGCCATAAAGTAGAAACAAGCATAGATGATCCCCCATTGATCCATTGAGAGAAGTAAATGCAAAAAAATTAACAGATTCAACACAAACAAATAACCATGAAAGACAAGCAATATTGACACACAGATATACGTGGGGAAAACCTTTTTGGGTAAAAAACCCCACCCTCCAAAAAAATAGCTCAGAATGTATTATTCAGTAAAAGGATTACAATACAAAATATATAGAGCTATGCTCTTCCAGGAGTGTTACATCTTGTCCAACAAGAGAAAATAGGCAGGCAACAAAATCAGAACCTTCATGTAGTTCCAATGATATCTATATGTCATTAATACATAGATTCCCTTCAGCTCCTCAGAAATAACTGTCTCAGCCAGCCTCTCGCCCAGCACAACCCCTAGGCCTCACAATAGGTTCACATCGATCAGATCCAAGAGATAGAGTGTTCGCAGTTGCAATGCCTTAGCATACTACCCGAACACACTTCACGTCTCTCTCTGTCAACCACTCTCCTTTTACCTACCACCTTTTGGTTTACATATATTAATGTATATCTCTAACCGAGCCATACATCACAATCAATGATCCAACCAATTGTTGATCCTCAGGTTTATGCATCAAAATAGCCAAGCACACATCCGATCTACATAGATTACATCGAGCCACCTAGGCAATTAATCCATCACCATAATTGGGTTCTATTTCCACGACCTGCAATAACTATCATTACCTATTTTGTCTTTGATCAATCAGATGCTTCCAACATACCACGTGTGGCCATCACATTCACAGATCGCTTTGACAAAATTGGTCCAACTTGGTCAAGCACGGTCCAGCTCGGTCAACCGAGCTCCGAGCTCATCCGAGCACACACCGCATTACCGCCGAGCCCAATGTTACATGTCGCAGTATGGTGGTGAGCCCACCTGAGCTCACCCCGCCCCTTACCATGCTATTGTTGCCTCAGCCGATTTGCCTCATGGTATAGTGGTGAGCTCATCCGAGCGCACTAACGAAATCACCGAGCCCTATCCCATCATCCTACCGTGCTACCACTGCGTTGTCAAAGTCTAACCGCGGTATGGTGGTAGCTGTCTTAGCTGACCGCAAGCGGTCTTACCGTGACCACTGCGGTTAGTCACTTGACTATCTGCGGTGTGGCGGTAATCACCATCCAGGCCACTGGCGGTCTTACCATGACCATCATGGTCAGTCACATGACTGTCCACAGTGCGGCAGTAACCGCCAGACCCAACTGTAGGCGGTCTCACTATGCTACTACGTGAGTGGACCCACCACCTGCGGTATGGCGGTAAATGCCACCAGATAGCTGCCACTAATCGCAACATTTTTACCGCGCCCATCGCAGCTTAGAAAACAAGCCGTGTGGTAGGGTGATAACCGCCGAACCTGTCTGACATAGCCATACATCGCACAACCACACCACCTCCAAGGAGTTCTCTGCGGTATGGCAGTAAAGGCCAGAATAAGAAGAAAATGACCAAATCTTCAAGGGATACCAGAATGTTGAGGCACAAATGACCACAGACAAGGTCAGCTAATAGATCTGCAATATCATAGAAGCAATCACGTGGATATTGGAAGTCCACTCCCAAGTTGTCTCATAGCAGTCAATAGGTAGATAATCTATCAGCCACACAACTCAGAGATCCACCTCAAAGGACAACCCTGCAAGCCTATTATCACACTGGAAAACTACAAAAACTAAGATCTCAAAGAGAATAGCCTTGTAGACCACCAAGACTCAAACACTAGATCAAAGACCAGATCTAATTTTCCAATCACGTCCACAACCCAAGCACCATAGTCTAGGAAGCCTGCAAGCAACACCACAAGAAATTATGAATGAAAGAACACATACCAACATTCTTATGCTGAGAAAAAACCCTCCTTAAGACCAGTCAAACTGCAGCTATCTCATCCAGTCACACCCCAAAAGCCAGGATCTGGAAAATAGCAGACAATAGCTCCACACAACACAAGTTTTATCTTGACCATTTAAAACCTGCAAAACCACAGTGTTTATAAAACACCCACGCATCTCCATCTTCATTGCTCATTTGGATGACTCAGGAGTCTGCACACAACCATCACAGTTAACTAGAACAATGAAAAACATGAATATGCACCATAGACTTTTTAGAAAAAAACTACACAAAACCTTTAGAGCCAAAAACATGAATCTAAAACCATGCAAGTGCAAGACACAGGCACATAGGAACAACATGAACAACAAGAACAACAAGTCTATTTCAGACTAGTTCCAACACCACAGTCATGCACAAGAAAATGAGAGAGCTAGGCTATCTAGAAGTTGCAGACCACCAAGGTCACTTCATAGCCTCCATGCAATCAGAGCACCATAGAAAATGCCTTTAGTGCTAAGTCAAAAAACACCCACCATAAGGACCACTCTCCATAGCTTATCAACAGCACAAGCAAGTCCATACTACCAGGGAGCCTCTCACACAGACACCTAGTATGAACACCACACTTTGCTACAACTCTGCCATGAACACACCTCATGCCCTTTGTATCAGGAACTTTGTTACTAGCTAGGAGCTTCAGATCATATTGCCACAATATGATCAACCCCATGCTTCTCCTACGTCTTTCACACTGTGTGTTGAATAAAAGAAGTACACACTTCCACTCATTGAAGGATCAAACACCAATCAATTTCTCCAGAAATTTCCTCAAGCTTGCCAGGCTAAGAAATCAACACAAGAGAAACCCCAGAACTTCAGCAACCAGGAGAAGACGTTGATACCATTGTTTGGTATCATCAAGCCTCAACCTCCTTCAAACATTCTCCGTTACCACTTTTTGGTATCACAAGAAACAAGCTACTAGCTCTGATACCACTTGTTGGGGATATGGAGTTCGGTTTTGTCATCAAGATAGGCATCTAAGACAACAGTGCCTTAGTGATTTCAATTAAAAATCACATCAAAGACACAAACAACTATGCCATAAAGTGAAAACAGGCACAAATGATCCCCCATTGATCCTCTGAGAGAAGTAAATGCAAAACAATTAACAGATTCAACACAAACAAATAACCATGAAAGACAAGCAATATTGACACATAGATATACATGGGGAAAACCCTTTCGGGTAAAAAACTCCACCCTCCAAAACATTCAACTCAAATTGTATTATTCAGTAAAAGGATTACAATACAAAATATATAGAGCTATGCTCTTCTAGGAGTGTTACATCTTGTCCAACAAGAGAAAATAGGCAGGAAACAAAACCAAAACCTTCATGTAGTTCCACTGACATCTATATGTCATTACTACATAGATTCCCTTCAGCTCCTCAGAAATAACTGTCTCAGCCAACCTCTCAGCCAGCACAGCCCCTAGGCCTCACAACAAGTTCACATCGATCAGATCCAAGAGATAGAGTGTTCGCAGTTGCAATGCCTTAACATACTACTCGAACACACTTCACGTCTCTCTCTGTCAACCGCTCTCCTTTTACCTACCACCTTTTGGTTTACATACATTAATGTATATCTTTGACCAAGCCATACATCACAATCAATGATCCAACCAATCATTGACCCTCAAGTTCATGCATCGAAATAGCCAAGCACACATCCAATTTGTACATAATCCATTGAGCCACCTAGGCAATAAATCCATCACCATAATCGGGTTCTATTTCCATGGCCTGCAATAACTATCATTACCTCTTTGGTCTTCGATCAATCAAATGCTGCCAATATTCCACGTGTCACCATCACATTCGCAGATCGCTTTGACAAAATCGGTCCAGCTCGGTCAAGCACGGTCCATCTCGATCAACCGAGCTCTGAGCTCATCTGAGCACATACCACATTACCACTGAGCCCAACGTTACCTATCGTGGTATGGCGGTGAGCCCACCTGAGCTCACCCCGCCCCCTACCGCACTACCGCTGCCTCAGCTGATTTGCCTTGCGGTATAGCGATGAGCTCATCCAAGCTCACTAACGACATCACCGAGCCCTGTCTCGCCATCGTACCACACTACCGCTGCGTTGTCAAAGTCTAACTGCGGTATGGTGGTATACATCTTGGCTGACCATAGGCAGTATTACCATGCTATTGTGGTCAGTCACTTGACTGTCCGTGGTGTGGCAGTAACTACTAGCCAGGCCACTGGCGGTCTTACCATAGCCACCATGATCAGTCACATGATTATCCATGGTGTGGCGGTAACCGCCAAACCCAACCACAGGTGGTCTCACCATGCTACCACAGTGAGTGGACCCATTGCCTACGATATGGTGGTAACCACCACCAAACCGCTACCACTAACCGACAATGGTTTTAGCGCGCCCACCACGGCTTAGAAAACAAGTTGCGTAGTAGGGCGGTAACCGCCAAACCTATCTGCCACAGCCACACACCGCGCAACCGCACCACCTACAAGGAGTTCTCTGCGGTATGGGGGTAAAGGAAAGAATAAGAAGAAAATGACCAAATCTTCAAGGGAAACCAGAATGTTGAGGCAACAATTTCCCAACAATCCTAATGTGAAGTAAATGCTCAAGTATGCTAAGAAGAAAATTTTGTATGATCTCAAGGGGAGTTGTTATAGATGGTAGATCAATTGTATGATTAGATTATTAGGTACAGATGGAGTGAAGAGCTTAGGATGAAGTAAGGTATATATAAAAAATATACGATTGATATCTATGCAAAAGCTTCTTTTGGTATCAAATCAGTGTTATGCTTGGTACATTGCAATTTAGAATGTTGAGTAGTTTCAGGGCATGATATCACTAATTGGTGTCTGGAATATGATTTAATTGGTATAAATTGTCTTCAATTGGTGTTAGTAAAAGGGGGTGCTATGTCCCTTTTCCATTGATAAGAAGAAGTGAAAGTTGTAGAAGTATGGTGACCTAAGACAAAGAAGAAGAGAAAGTTGTGAAGATGCTCACAAGTATGAGAAAATTAGAAGGTATGTCAAAGAGGAGTAAGTCTCTTTTCTAGTTCAAACGAGGATATTAGAGAACAACTAGACCCTTTGCACTACCTGTCAAAGAGGGGAGAATTCTTTTAGGAGGAGTGATCCCTTTGCCATTTATGTCAAAAGGGGAGAAATTCATGCAAATTCTCAAAGAGGAGCATTGGAGAAACCATTAATAGAAGTAGAATTAAAAGATGATATTGGTACAAATGTTGAATTGGTTAATTTGCATCATTGAGAATTTAAAGCTTTCCATCAATGACAAAGGGGGAGATTGTTGGCATATGTTGTCATTGATGTCAAAAGGGGATCAGAGGAGAAGCATGTTGATCATGTGCAAAAGCATATAATGTTGTCATTGATGTCAAAAGTGAAAATTATGCAAGGAAATTTGGTGACATGATGACATGAGATGAAATGGAGTTGCTCATGCAAGTGAGGATGATGCGACATTAATAGAAAGTGTCATTGATGTCAAGGAGAGATAAGGTTTGTAATGAATATAGGAGCATGATTGTAGGTTGTTGGTGAATGCATATGCTACAATGTTGGCATTAATGTCATAAAGGTATCAAAAAGGTGATGAGTTAGATAATGTAAAGGAGATGTTGACATGATGATAGATTAGTGATGTGCCTAAATGCTATGAATCTCAGAGGATGAATGCAAGTGCAATGAATCTAGTTATGGAAGTATGTGGATTGATTCTTGGTGTAGAAGAGCAAGTTGCTCAATATGTTGCATAGTTGACAAAATATTATCATCTCTTTGCAAAAATTGCTTCTAGGTATTTGATGACAAATTAGATACCATATCTGATGTGTATTTTTTGAGAGCATTCTAGCGATGTGCTTTGCAAGTATAGAAATTGAAGGATGCATCTAAGAATGATTTATTTTTACTCCCAAGTGATATTAGGGTTTACAGATAAATCCTTATTTGTTTGTAGTCATGGTGTCATCTAACAAAAATTCTATTTTGTTGTTGACTGCTTATCACAAGTTATCAATCACATAAGTTATAAATTATGTCATTGAAGATGTGAGGGTGATCGACCCCTTCACCTTATGTTTACTAGCCCGAAAAATATTCTACAGTTGCAATATTTCTTAATTCATGGGATTCCAAGTTTCTCTAACCTATGTCAAGGGGCTCTAGAGTTTCGTGACATCCTGACTTAGTGACTTAGCTAATGGAGTGATATGGAGAAAGCAAGAAGGTTCTCTATGTTGTCGACATGTTGTAGGTTTTGAAAAGTTCACAACATTTAAATAAAAGGTCTTAAGTTCAGATTTTAGTGACATTATGATGGTGTATGATCAATGGTTGTGATAAAAAAATCTAACAATGCCCATCAGTTCTGCTAAGATTTTGGTGGATTCTGGCTATGTTCTGTGGGGTTAGTGGAGAGTGGTGGAGATTTATCCATGATGGAAAAATTTTAACTGTTGATGTTTGGTGGGACCTATGAAGGTGACATATGAAATTAGTGGAAGGTGACATCAAATGTGTACACGTGGCAGCATTCCACGTACTCCACTGAGAATTTAGTGGGACCAGTTCAAGACCTACGGGGCTAGCGCAGAATAATGAAGATTGATCAAGGTTGATCAAATGGTGCATGATGCATGAATGGTGGTACCTACAAAGGCTACACAAGAGGATGTATTCCATGAATAGTAGAGATTGAATGAGGAAGATCTTATGATGCCTACAGTGTATCTAGTGGGACCGAACAAGATGGTGATGATGATAGATTGTGATGAAGGTCAATAGGTGGCGAAGAGAAATTGCTTGATATACAAGCTTACATAATTTTTGTGAGTTACGTGGTGATGAAATGGATGAAAAAAGGCAATAGCCTGCAAACCCCATAAGGTTTGTGTGGGCCCATGTTTTGAGCTCACGAGGTTAGTCGACTTTGGATGTGTGTCTTGGTGGACCCCGCATATGGAAAGTTGTGTATGAAGCAGATCGATGATGGAGATCAAAACGAAGAAGATCATATGGTGATCATCAACAGTGGAGATCAATGGTGAATAATTAAAGGTGACTTATTTGACAGTGATGTTTTAAAAATGCCAAGGTGAATGAAGGATTATAGGATCATGACATGAAGAAAGAGATTGATGGCTTAGATTCAAAGATAAAGATCCACAATGGCTATGAAAGTTTGAAGAGGGTTTCATCTGGTAACGAACACAAAGGAAAGAATTAAGTTTTCCAACTGCACCTGTGACCAATATCAATGATGATTTGATCTTCAAGGTGGAGATACAAATCATAGATATGATAAAGATCAAATAAAATCTAATAGAAAATAAAATGTATTGAATGCATAATCATTTTCTAGAGTTTGACAGAGAGCTAATTTGGGTAAATTCTCTATAACTAAATTAAATGTTGTGTAGCTCAATGCAGAGGTATGGTGATATCTAATATACCTTATTAGATGTCTTTGTAGTGAGATAGATGATGGCATGTAGCTCAATGTATAGGTTGTTTTCTCGTGAAGTTTGCAAGAAAAGGAAACCCTAGCAAAATATTTGAGAAGATCTAGACGATAGAGAGAATCTCGAGGTAGAGATTGCAGGTAGGTGGAGAAAGAAGAAAATTAGATTTTATGAAAGTTAGATGTGAGTAAAAGGGATGCACAAATAGAGATAACTACCAATATTTGTATGTAGTACTGAATAAAGTTATATCTTGCAGTGTATACTGTAGAGATAGAGAGAGTGATGTGATGTAGTTATTTTGCAAGAAAAAGAGAGATCTGCATCAAATAGAGAATGCATTTATAAATTTCTAGACTATAATACAAAACATCATCTAGGTTTGCATTCAGGAGAGTGCAGATGTGGGAGACACTATAGAAAGGGAAAGAGGTGTAGTGAAGCAAGATAGAACAATGATTGTTCTATGTGTAGAGGAGAGTGTAGAGTAGGGGTGTGTTGTTGAGAGTGCAACTTTGACAATAGAGTGTGAGATGTAGTGAAAGCAACAATGTATTGAATGTAATGATGCATTATAGGTTGTGTAAAACCAAATTGTATGCATATATGAATTTATAAATTTGTATAGAGTTGTGGCTCAGATTAGGGGATTGGTGTCTCCTTGGAATTGATGTTCCTAAATTAGGTAGTTGAGGGATTGGTGTCTCCTTGGAATATGTGTTCCTAAATTAGGTAATTGATGCTTCCTTGGTTTGTGACCCTAAAAAATTGTAACATAGATTTGGATTATGACGTTGGATTTGAGTAGTAGACTCAAGCAACCGTAGTCCCCATAGTTTTTCCCATCTTGGGTTTCCCACATATATTTGGTGTTATGAGCTTATGTGTGAGTGTGTGTCTATCTCTTTGTGTGTTTAGTTAACCTACACATTAAGGGCTTTATGAATTATTCTACTTAAAGTGCTTAGAGCTAAAAGAGATAATATTGACAAATGTTTTGTGAGCCAAAGTTCTTAGTATCTACTAATTCACGCTCCCTCTTAGTAGAGCATTGTATTCCAATAGAGGTCTACTACAACTATAGAAGCTCAATTTTAGCAGGATCGGTCACCAAGGAGTATGAATTTTCCAATTTTGACCATACAAAGAGGAGATGATTCTAGGACTTGGGTGGACTATGGGCATCAAGTAGAGGAGAAAAAGAGGTAGAGTCTACTCTGGTAACACTTTCGACTTCGATGGCCCAGGTAAATTTTTCTCCCACTCTTCTTTCTCCTTCTATATCTTTAGTTGTTCCTCCACCCTCATCTATTGAAAAGAGTCCTCCATCCACAGGTTTCGATGTCCTCATTCTGAACCTACCCTCGACCGTATTCAACAATGAACCCCATGAAGAAACCTCATGCGTCGAATGAGCATCATTTGTTTTGGTTGCAATTGATTCTTTAATCACCCTATCAAGGGCCCCGATTGAAAATATTGAAGCATCCATGTTGCGAACTTCACTGAACCCATCTAGTACCAGGAAAATGCCTCTTTTTTCATCCACTTCCCCTTTCACTTCGATGGGAATCCCTCCCTTCTAGTCTACATATGGCATCCCACCTTTATTTATGATAACACTTCCCGTCTCCTCTCCATAATCTCATACAACTGAAGCTTCTCCTTCCATCACCCTTTTCAATCTCCCTCCACATGCTTCTATTAGTACACATGCTTCTATTGCTACACAAAGTATTGATACCCCACAGAGTCTTTGAAGTGACTTGGATGCAACAAAGCAAGCCCAACAAGTGAGAAAATAGAAACTACAGATAAAGGTTGTGGTGCAACTAGTTGTTCAGAAGATTGAGGCTTATTTTGATGAAGATCAAAATTCACCATTGATTGCTACCATGAGCACGCTAGCATCCAAGGAAAAAGAAAAAATTTAATTAGAATATTATGAGATCTAAGTTGTGGTTCTTGATTTAAGTTAGACTCTCATGTGTGACAAAGTGGTTCTGGCTAAAGCAACTCAGAAGGTGGTCTACACTGACTATGAGAAGCTGGATAAAAAATTAAAGAAGCATGAGGCAGAGTTGGAAAATGTAAAAGACATGGTGGATAGACTATAGAAAGAAATCAAGGGAAAATATTTGGAAATGGCCTGCCTAAGATAGTTACACAGTCAGCAAGGGGAAGCGAATAATTTGCTTGAAGAGGAATAGAATGAGCATGATCAACTTCATGCTGAGATAGAGAAATTGAAGGGTGAGATTACTGCTAGATGCGAGACAAATGAAAAATATCAATGCAAACAAAAGAAGATAGACCAAGATATAACTAGAGTAAATGATGTATTTGGTGGGCAACAAAAGGAGATATGGATGTTGGATCAATGAAAGGAGTATATGGAGAAAGAATTGGATAGTGTTCAATCTCAAGCCTCTGATGATCTTTAGAAGGCCTAGATAGAAATAAAAATGGCGAAACAAGAAAAGTAGGAGATCAATTTTTATTTGGAGAATCACATTGAAGAGATTAGGAAGCTGAGTTTCGAGCTTACGAATTCCCTCCAAGAGAAGAGTCAATTGGAGGAAATCATAAAATCAAGGGTTCCCAATTCTAAAATTGGGAGAGGATCATAGTTGTAGTTGTTGCCTTGAAACCAATCTTGTAGTTTTTGAGGGATACTCAAGAGTTAAACGAGAAGGTTGGCCCAATGATCAACCAGATTCTCCATATATGCGCTCCCTGGGTTGAGGAAATAGACATCTTGATCTCCAAGTTATGTAAGGAAATCGAAGAAGCTTTAAGAGACACTAGAATTCTTGACTAAATGGTAGCCTCAAGGAAAGCAAGGAAATTCATCAGCTACCACAAAGTCACATGAAAAAGTAAAGCTTTTTAGGCAATGTTAAATAGGAAGGTCAATGAGATCAAGGAGTTCAAAACTTTGCTCGAATCCAGATTACGTACTCTTTGCTCATCATATGGAGGAATGTTATCAATCGAGCAGATCACAAATGAAATCATACTCAAAATCCAAACTTCCACAACACTACCAGGTCTAAGCCCATCACCCACTGTTGAGGAAATCGAGAGGGAAATCCTTCCCCTTTCTTAGCTTTATTACCATATTAGAGTTGTTTCATCAAGGTGGGGAGGGGTTTCCTTTAAGGAAGTCATCGATCTGGATCAAGCATACAAGATTCTACGCACCCTCATATTGCCCACTAATTTGGATTGGGAGGTCCAACACTCTACCTTCCTCAAACTCCAGGAATTACCAGAGGTCTAGGTTCATGCCTCCACAAGTGAAGGCCCTATGTGAGTCACCAAAACTATAAAGAAATTTTTCCTTTAAAATTTTCTTTGGTTTTTAGCCCTTACTCTTTTCCACTTTGGGATGAATCTGTGCCCAAAGAATGAAGACTGATCTTTCATAAAGGTGCACAATTCTCCACATAGTGGCTATGCAGCTTTATATACATATCATTTTCCTTTCAGGCATGAATCGAGCCACATGTTAGCTTGGAAAGGATTTTCATCAAAACCACTCTCATAAGTCTAAAATCTCCCACTCACTTGACATGTCTTCTATTTACATTGGGAAGTTTGTATTTTTTGTAGCCTGATCTTTTTGGGCAGAGTTTTTCGGGGAGCATGGTGGGAATCTTACTTTTGGGGTGGAACCTTCGAGTTGACATCATGAACCTCCATAGTTGATCGATCAAATTTTTTCTAGGCTATTTAAAATCCTATTATTTTCTGATAGCTATCTTCGCTAAATATCTGAAGCCATTAATGGAGCAGTTGAGACTTAATGAGTGAATATTGGTGTGATCTAAGCAAGATCTAATATTAGATTGTGAGCTATTAGGTTTAGGCATCTGGCATTTTTTTCTTCTAGATTATTTGGAGTAGTGTCCTCTTCTTCTGGTTATAAATAGGGGTTAGTAGCATGGGGTTAAAAAAATTCTAAGAAAATTGCTTCAATTTTTTTTTCGAAGGATATAGATGTTGTTAGGGAGTTCTATTTTCTCAAAAGTAGGAGGGTCTTTCAAAATAGTGTTATTCTCTTTGGGATGTTATATTTAATTCAAACTATCATCAGATTGGCATCCAAGCTTTATTTTCAATCTTTATATCACATAATTTTTATCTATTTGAGAGAACTCTTTGAAATTGTGCATGCGCTGACCTTTGTCAAATTTATTTTTCATATTTTATTCATATTGAAAACATTATGTTATCAGTTTTGTGTTGATAGTTTAGATAATTAATTCACACGTTTTTAAGCTTCTATGTTAAATGCTATCTTTCAGAAATTGGATCATGTCTATTAAACTCTTCCATTTTCTATAAAGGGTATGTCATTTTCCATACTATGTTGTAAAGGAAGAAGGATTATATAAATTTCTAAATATTTTTGTTAATCTTTAGAGTTTTCTTACGTTTGATTGGACCTTAATAGGTGCTTCCCATGGGGATATTTGAGAGACTACATTGGGCTTTCTCTAGCCTTTGTTGCTCATTCTCTTCCCAACAATGAAGGGTCTGCAACATTCTACGTCTATCATATCAGTTATAAGGAATAGTTAAGATTTGAAATATTGTAAAATCTTTGGCGCATCACCATCTTTATGTTTTATTTGCATTACTTTCTACCCTTTCCCACCAAACATAAAGAAGAGACAAATTTTTATAAAAATATCAAAGGTCATCTAGTGAGGCACAAATTGGTCCCCCACTCATGCAATTTCCCATAAGGCTGTCAGAGAAGTGAAAGATTTAATGATCGACACATAGATCAGTCAATCGAAGGTATTTTCATATCATATTCTAAGTATGTTAAGGAAGTGTTGAAGGAATTTGGAATGGAAGACTCTAAACTAGTATGTACACTCCTATGATTACTAGTTGTAAGTTGAGCAAGAATGATGAATCTCCCAAGATAGATCAAAGAAACTAGAGATCAATGATTGGTTGATTATTATAGCTAATTGATGCTAGACCAGATATCATGCATTCAATTTGTCTTGTGTTTATATTTCAAGAAGATCCCAGAGAATTTCTTGTTGCAACAATGAAGAGGATATTCAGATATTTGAAGGGAACTCCAAATTATGGTGTGTGGTATCCTAAGTATATTGACTTCTCTTTGAGTGAATATACAAATTTAGATTGGACAAGATGTACAAATGAAAAAAGAAGTAAAAAGTGGTGGTGCTTTCTTTCTTGGAAGCAAGTTGTTTTCATGGTTAGGTAAGAAGTAGGATTTGGTATCATTATCTACTATAGTAGTAGAATATATTACAACATCATTTTTTGCACAAGTGTTGTGGATGAAGAAAACAATAAAGGATATTAGAGTTTCATATGATGAACCTATTTCTATCATGTGTGACAATAAAAGTAAAATCAAAATATCAAAAAATCTAGTAATTCATTCAAGAACAAAACATATCTCAATCTGGTATCACTTTTTGAGAGAGAAAGTTGCAAAGAATGAGGTGAAGTTGGAGTATGTTCCTACTAAGGATCAAGTTGTTGATGTTTTCACAAAGGCTCTTCCAACATATACTTTTGAGTATCTTCGAAAGAAGTTAGGGGTTATTGCCCCTCCTTTCAACTAGATGCATAAGTATATACATCTATTTGGGAAGGATTTCAAGATACATTCTTGGTCCTAGACTAATGTTAAAGACTACCTCTTATGGGAAGTAGGTAGTGGCTAGTGTAGTTATAAAAATAATATATTATGTGCCCCTAAGGGGGTGTGTGTGGAAAATGAAAGTGAAATGGAGAGAAAAAGAGTTGTTTTATGGTGTTGTCTTTTGAAGTTGTGTCAAAGGAAGTAAGAGTTAAAAATTCCTATGCAGATACTAATGGAAAATGTAGATGAGTAAAGATAAGTGGAGAGAAAGTAGTTGGCATTAGATATTTCCATTTGTATTTTTTTCAAAGGGGGAGAGAAAATAATGATGACCCTTTTTCATTGATGTCAAAGCGGGAGAGGTTAGAGTGGTTGAAAAACCATAGAGAGAGTCTAGAAAACATAGAGATTTAATGCAAAATGTATGGGAGAGAGAATCATTTGAGGAGAAAATAAATAAAGGAGTGAAGCTGGTGTTGGTGGTGTTGTAGGAGAAGTATGTGAAGAGAGAGTATGAAGAGTAAGAGTTGTCCCTATCAAGGGGAGTACTATAGAGTTGTTATTTTTTTTTGTTTTTGATGGTTTTGCACAAAGCGATGTTGCCATCAATAACAAAGGGGGATATTATTGGAAGCTTAAGTTGTTTGTGAGTTTTATGGGTGTTGCCATTAATGTCAGCCCCTTTATGAAGAGAGTGTTTGAATATTGTTGGTGTTGATGATATTGACCCCTAGCATTGGAGTTGTTGGAAGCTTGAAGTTGTTGGTGTTTTCATTGATGTCCTACTTTATTATAGTTGTAGAGGTTGTTGGAAGCCTAACCTATGTGATTTTATGGATATTGAACATTCAATGTGTTATGGTTGATGAGAAATATTACAGATGTTGTATATATATCATAGAGATGTTAATAGTGTTGTTGATGAAGCTGGTTCACCCTGTTTCCAAGTGCTTTTGATAAAATTTGAATAAGAGAGAGTTTAGTTTGACAAAGTGGTGTTTAGTGATTTTCTCCACATTTCTTCATGGTTAAAGATATGCTTGTGTGGTTTGGATGTGATCATTATATTTGTTCAAAGGTTTCATATCTAGAGTTTTAGGTTTTGGATTATACTGCAATGGAAGATGTGTTTGACAATATGTATATCTGGTGAAACAAGGTGTTTGTGAGTATTGATATTGCTCAAAATTTCTCCACAGTGAGGTTTCTGGTGTTCTAGATCTAGGAACATGCTTATAATTTTTGTATCTATCTTCCCTTGAATTTTAAGATTCTAAGGTGTTCTGTAAGTTTGTTTAATCTATTGGATGTTGGTGCCAGTATTTTTGGTTGCATAGAATGAAGGTTCTCTTCAATTTTAGATGGTTGCACTATTAGTGGTGAATACTCTGATGATGTGGAGTACTATTAGATGTTGTGGATTGTTTTTGTGTGTTCTATGAGACGTTTTAAGACCTGGAGAGGTGTGTTTAGTGTTGCTTGTTAGTGTTAGTGTCGGTTTTCCTGATGTGGAATGCTAGTGCTAATTATAGAGGATGATTTTTATTGGAAGAAGTTTTGAGAAGCATTTCAGTGTAGATTTGGGTCCCAATTAGGTAATGGTGTGATCTGATTTCACTTCTTTACATTGTGGGAGTGTTTGGTGCTGACCTATTTGATGTTGGACAATTGAGGTGTATATGTTTCCTTAAGGCCAACCTAATTGAGACTATTTTATGTCACAGATGGTATAAATGAAAGGATATTTGTTGTGTGGATCATATATGAGGTGTGTGATGCAAAATATGTGAATGTGATCAAGTGTGGTGATCTAAGTTTGAGCTTTAATATATACGCCTTTCAAATGTAGTGAGTATAAGGCTTCTACATTTGAGTCTATTGAATGAGTTGTTTGTGCTTCAGTGGAACCTATACCTTCGACATAAAAGATATGCATTGTTAGTAGTTCAAATTGGTAGTGAGCCAACCCTTCTTCTATATTCTTTCTTTTGGACAGTGAGTCCTTTGGTAGTGAGCCATCAATAGTGAGTCTTTCTTCATTTTTCTAAGCAATAAGCCCTTGGTAGCGAGCCTTATTGTATTTTGTGTTGCAATTCATATATTAGTGAGCTATCCCTCATCATGTTTTTTCCATTCTTGGGTTTCCTACATAAATGTAGTGTTCCTATGTGTTTGGATTTGTTTGCATTATTGCTTCACATGTTTACATTATGTTAATGCATGTTGAGGGTTTAATGATTGATAATTATTTGATAAGATATTGAGGGATTGAATGTTTTAAAAGTATACAACTAACTCGCTCCCCCTCTTATTTGTCCTATGTATCTAACAATATCATTTATTCCTCCCTTGAGATGTTGAATATATGCAAATCTTGTAAAGTTATTTGATGTGAATTTTGTTTGGTACACCTTATTCTTGGTTGCTATTTTTTGGAGTACCTAATATAGTTGTTAATCTGAATCTATAGCAGTATTATATGGTGCATGAGAATATATATTCAATTTCAGTAGAGATTTGGTAGTGATATTGGTCATGATGAGATGCAAAACTCGGTATCACTTTCAATGAAATTTTTATGCAGTTACATAATATGTTCTATCTTTTTTATTTTGAGATTCTAGTTCCAAATTTTTGTTGTTGTAGTATGTGGTGATACATGAATAATCTTTTATTAGAATATGGATTATCTTCTACAATGGTTGTTGGTGTCATAAGGAGCTCTTCAACTCTTCTCCCAAGTTGAAGTGTGAGTTTATTGAAATATTTAGTTCTATTGACAAATTACACTTATTCTCCATGATTTTTGAAAAAGTGTTTGACATCTTAGTTTTTCATGAAAGATTATGGGATTCTTTAGTAAGGTGTCAGTTTTATATTTTTTTTTAAATTTTGACAAATGATCATTGGCTTAGAGATGTTTGGTATTGTGTCATGATTTATTCTTGATTCTATATTGTATTTTTGAAATGATACATATTATCTTGAGATAAGGAAGTATGCATTGGTGCATTTTGATCTCCTAGGAAGAGATGATAGATCATTCTGACATGAAACGTTCTTGATTTTATAATCAAAACTTTGTAGTGGTCTTGTTGGTTCTCTTTGGTTTTGAATATTAATTAGTTTCTTGGTGCTTCATGATTTTGCAGGATTGCATTTGAAGTTGGAATGTATTGACTGGTGGATGCTCATGAAAACTAGGGAGACTTGGGTAAGAATAAGATATCTGTTATTTTTTAGAGATCATGTGTTGAGATGATTACTCTTTGATGAGGTTTCAACAAAAATACTAAGGATCCTACACCTAGCTATAGATGTGAGTCCATTATAAACCTAAAGAAAAGATTTCTCTTTATTCTAATATTTTATTTCTGGTGTTTTGTGCAAAAGACAATCTTATATCCCACTCACTACTGTATTTGACTACAAATTTTGATGAATGTTTGGTGACATATCGATAAAATATTGTCAACTTACCAATGCAACACTGATTTAAATTTATTCGTTGGATTTTTCGTTACTTTAAGGACCAATTTTTATACATTGAAACCATGACCTAGCATCGTCGATTAGTGCCACAGAAAATGTTGATGGTGTATGTCATAAAATCAACATAACTTCATTGAAAAAACACTAAACGTTCATCCATTTTATGATGAGGTGGAGAAAACCGTCATTGCCACTACGACAAAAACTTTGTTGTATGTGCATCAACCTCATTGCATTTTTTTGTGGTTCATCGGGCTATGTTCATCTAAATTGCAACGAAACCTTGCAGTTTTTTTTTTTTTAATTATTCATTCATTTTAAAGTGAAGGTTTAGTTAGTTGTCATACATGGTTTAAGATTTCTGAATTGCACCAGGTTTATCAAATTTCAACTATGCAAGTGTTTTTAGTAAATATAATTTCAAGAGTTTTTCTCAGTGCTTTGTAGTACATATGAAGTATAAAGCAAAAACCATGAATGATTAAGAAAGAATCATTTTCTTTCATTTATTTCACAATATTATTACATTTCAACATTTCATTTATCATAAATGAATTGTATAAGTTTGCATTGAGATGCACTTCTTTCCAGAATGATAGAAAGGAAAAGAGAAAGAGAAATTAAAAGAATCCACACAAGCCATGGAGATAGCTAACACCATTCATTGCAAGAAATAAATTCTACAACTGAAGGTGGGAAAGAAAGAAAGAAGCAAGTAACATAAGATATATCCATCATTTCCTATGTTTTGATCTCCAATTGATATGCTTGTAGCTTGCTCCATCCTGCTTCCGATTCCGAGTGGACCTACAAAAAAATGGGAAAGACCTGTTAGAGCTTCGGATATGAGTTATACTACATGCTCTACCTACAAAGATGCAATTCATTCCTTGAAATGCATGGAATCAGCTAAGAATAAGGAGAATACAATGAGATTTTGAAAATGAAATGCCATATCATGGAACCTTAAATTTTTTTTTTTTAATGCTAACATTGTTTCCTATGCAGGTATAGGAAAAATCATGTAGCTGATCATTTCATGAAGACATTAAAGCATGTGTAGTAAAATAGGCTCCCACAAGGGTATAGCTCGACATGTTACCCCTTAAGCATAAAAGTGAGTTGAGTAAGAGAATACAGTATCATGCTCATTTGAGCCATTCATGAAGGAGTAAAATAGAATTTTAGTTATCAAAGAAATCAAGTGCATTGTTCATCCATAACAATCAAATCTGAACAAAAAAGTGAGAATTACAAGTGGAGAATGAACTTAATGGATTCAATTCAATTGAAATACATCTTTTAAACACTGTCATATTAATTGCATTTTTCTTCCATTTGTTGTTGTGTTAAATGTTATTCATGTTGTTTTGAGTTGTTCATTAACTGGTGCAGTAAGTTTTCATTGCTTAAAGAAAGTGGACAATTTGTCTTGTTTATAAATCATCAATTTCAGCTAAAACAATAGAAAAGTTCCATAACATCATAATTAGGGTTTCATATTTCAAAAATCTTCCATGCAAATGCTACATTGACATCATGATGTTGTTGTTTGAAGAAAAAAAGGGACATTGTTGACTATGAATTCAAAGAACACTGAATTTTGAATGTGCATAAGGTAAAACCATATTGATTTATGTAAAAAATCTACTGATTATAGGCTTGTTTCAGTGTTTTGATGCCTTTATTATGAGATAAATGTGATTGCATGGTTCAGTATTTATTTGCAACACAAAATGAAGCACTATGGTGGGAAAAGTGGAATTGGAATGTCCTCTGAAAAATCTAGGTGCATTAGAAGTATGACAAGTGATTGCAAAGAAACTTCAGTTAGGCATCATTGAAATGAGTGAAGTTTGAAATTGAAATATGTTTCAACACAGTGAGTTCTTTGTTTTAATATTTTCAATGCTTTAGGCTGAAGAAAGATAAGGATAAATTGTTTTGCTTAAATTTGAAGTTGAAGGTGTATTTTCTAAAGCAATCAAATACATCAAATAAGTGAAAACAGGCAACACAAGTGACCTTCAATAAAACTTTAGTGGCTGGAAGGAAATGATTGCAGGAAAAGAAATAAAGAATGTCAATATATAGTACATTTGAAAGTAAAATATGTGTGTTGCATAATGTCTTTTGGTTGTTTCAAAACAAAGGATTATGCTACAACAAGACAAGTGTCTAGGCATGGTTTCAAATGAGTGCAAGAGAAATAATCTTAGCTCGGGTTTAGGATAAAGCCCATACGAGTTACATAGTTTTTTTCCAGAAAATTCAGAATTGGGGTTTTAATTCAAATTCAAAGAAGGGATTAAACCCTGATTCTCATTCTCATGCCTACGGCCTGGAGAGGCCATTTTATTTTGGTTTCATGAGCCACAATACCCATTTAGGGTTTCAAAATCAAAGTGGCATACAAAGGAGGAATAACAAGGTTTCAAACCTTTATCTTAAATGTCTCCAAAAATGGTGAAATGGAGTGTTACAGGCCACAACTTGAAAAGTAGATTCCATTTTAAAAACAGAGTACCCACTTGGGGTTTTCATTTCAAAATAACAAGTGCATCTCAAATACAAAACCCAGAATTGCCTCATGTAGCCATGACTATAGTGTATGTGAAAATGACAAGGAATTAAAGAAGTAAGGTGAAAAGAAAACGTTCCATTTTTCTTGTAAATTTTGAGCTCTATCAAGCATGACTTCAATAGAGAATAAGAAGAAATGAAAATATTTGAACATAGAAAACTTACCCAGGTCACTGCAAGAAGAGGCACTAAAATACCCCTCATTTCCCAACATCGACCTCAAGATGGAGCAAGTATCAACAGGAGGTAAAGAAAGCGAAAAAAATACATTAGAAGATGGATAAAGGCTGCAGCTAAAAGCCTCAGTGGTGCTTGCAAATGATGAAATATAATGATTGGTTATATTTTCGACAAAAGGATATACTTTTTTTTTATATATGTAAGTGCTATCAAAAGGGGATAGTGCTTGATTACAACAGATTATGGTGGCATTGCCATCCGTTGGTGAATCAAAACTATTACACTAATAGAAAATGGTAGATCACAACTAGGCTTTGTCCCACACTCATTGACTTCTCCATGCTACCTTCGCTAAGCCATGATAGCCCAGACTCCATGTATCTGGTGAAAGCTCCCATGTTGGAATTTATGACCCCTATTCTGTATACTTCCCACCTATTTTCCATGAAGTTTCTCCTTGCTTCTAGTCATTGCCTAAGAACTTCCTCCTCATATAGCTCTCCCTCCCCCTCATCAACCTTCAGGTCAGGATCATTGAAAAGGAATCTGAGATGGCTCACCAACCCATCCCCTACGAGTGCTAGTGTTGAATTTTCCACCGCATGAGTGTTGACCACCACCATACACTTCTAAGAGCTAAGAACATTTACCAACATCCCTATTACCACTTCATAGATCCTTGCATCATACCAGTGGCTTTCCACTAGGAGCACTCTCCGCACCAAATTCCTGATCTCATTCAACACTCATTTGTTTGGGATCAGAAAGAGCCTGCTGCACTGTTCTAGAAGGGTCTCATCGTCGCATAGACAACTTAGGCAGAAGGCATGCACCATTCTGGCCTTCGATTCCTACCTTCAACCTTGTTTTTCTTTTTTCTTTGGTAGCCTGACTTGTCATGCCTAGAATAGCCTAAGAGAGGTGACATTCGCTAGGGCCATCCATTGTGCAGTTTGCATTCACAAGTCGAATCTCTGACAAGATTTTATTTTCACGTCCAATTGCCATTCTCAATGTGCATTCACAGGTCCTCAAAAGTCTAGACTTGCCACATCACTGATCCATGCTATCCTATTCTAGAATATCCTCTAGCCTCGACCACCTTTCTGTGGATGATTCGATGAATATCGGGTTGTCTTGGGATACTCCAAAGTTAACCAGTAGATCCACGACTCTCTTTGCCTCCCTATATGCATGCCTGATTGAAAGGTTGATACTTATCATCAATATACTGAAGAAATTTGACATCAAGCAATTGAAAGTTGAGGGGTTAGAGCTCGATATCCACTCCATATCTCCTCCATGGTGGTGGCACTCCTCAATAAAGTTCTCCCTCAAAATTCCCAAGTGTGAAATGATGCGAATTTAGGGTTTTCCTTTACTTTTGCTCACATGTGCCCTATTTCAAAATATGGGCTTTTACTTTGTTTAAGTTTAATGCCTTCAACTTTTTACCATTTGGTAATGTATGCATGCCTAGGTCAAGCTTTGGTTTTTTCATAAGACTTTATAAAGTCTAAGCCTTAGTTGGGTTTTGATTTATTTCTCCAAAAAATCCAAGTGCCTTAGTTTAATTTCAATTGATTTTGTAGAAATCAATTAGATATAAATGTTGAAAAATTACTTATGCCTTAGGTAAGACACTTATGTATTAGGTTTTAATTTCAATTGTAAGTCACTTTTCTTAGGTGTATATCTGATTGATAAGATCACTCTGTAGCTTATCCGATGAATTAGTCGTAGAGTAATTAGGATTTGATTATGTGGAAATTTCTAGGAGAGCTGCAATAGTTGTAACATCATGAATTAACAAAATTAAAAAGTACATCATGAGTAAAATACCTGCTCACATTGGCTTGGAAGAACATAGGGCTCATTTCTAGCTCACTCGATCGACCTTGTATTAACCATGGTAAATCCATTATCATGTTCAATAACAGTTCTCTCAGGATGATTTTCATTCAATCGTAGCCTATACCATTGGATGATGAACAAAACTAATTTGAAGGACTTAAAGTCACACTCAAGTATATCATCCAAAATCCCATAGTATTGATTTTCTGAGACTTCTGGATGTATGTCGCTTCTAGATGAAACATTAGTCACCTGAAAGACTACATTTATCCCAAAATCACGAGTTTTATTCGTGTCATCCAAATTTTTGATTCAAAATTTACAACCATTGCACCACATAGCCTTGTGGTGTTTCACCTACAATATGTCAAATATGTAAAAATTATTTCATCGTCAGTTAATAAACATATTTATTCTTGGCCGAATGTATGCAAAGAAAAAACAATCAACATATTAATGGAGCTAAGGGATACTAATTATTAATAATTATAGGTAATTAAGTATAATTATAGATAGAACTTAAACTCACCAATAAATTGTTACAGCCTTTGTTAAAAAATTATACGCGTCTTGTTTGGGCAAGCTTGTGGAAATGATGGTGAAGATAAATTTTGTGTTAAATTTCACTACCTCTAATCGATCCCTAAACAAAAAAGTGAAGGATGAGGTGGATAATGTGATCATATTGTTAACTTACAAGATTCCTCAAGTTAAATATCGATTTGAAAATTATATTATCCTCCAAATGAGATGCTAATGACAATTAATGTGCAAAATAAGAGAGCAACAATAGTGAAGTACATTGAGATGCTAAGCATGAATATGGCTAGTATAAAGTGCTCTACCCAATTAGCCACTTAGAGTAGGTCATAGAAGGATTGGGGGGGCACATAATATGTTTAGTTCAACAAGGTTTGCTCTCCTGATTGCTAGATAATGAAATAGTGCTCCAAGAAGAATAATTGAAAGTAATGTTCATAAACAAAGAAGAAAACTAGACATTTTTGGGGGGATGGGCACATATGTCAAGAATCAAAGAAATAGAAGCAAACCTTTATCTACTTGCATAGTTATAATTCCAAGAAAATTTTGTTGTGGAAAGACTCAAAGGAATCTCCCATCAAGACATAATTGAACTAGATAAGACCTTTTGGGCCTTCAAAAGAATAGTGTCCAACTAATATAGAATATGGATTTTTACAATCAACCTTGGACAAAATATAAGTAATCCATTATTGCATACTATTTCAAAAAAAGAAAATCATTAGTTTTGAGCATCCTCACTCAAGCTTCTAGGTTCTTCCTCACATTTGAGAATCCCTTATGAGTTACTCAATCTATAGAGATTTTCTCTCTATCCACCCCTTTGGGATAATTTTTGGGATAAATATTTTGCATTTCTTCCCATTCTTCTTCAATGTATTTCATCACCAAATGGAAAGATCATAATTTTCCTTTCAATTTACTTGGTTCTATATAAGTTGTAAAAGTTTCAAATACTTCATAGGTTTTATTTTTGATGATATCATCAACAAGTATGTTCACATCATGGATCATTTGAATATGTAATAGCAAGTGCAAAGTTTAGAAGTTGATAATTTTGAAACTCTTCTTTGGTTCTTTATTGGTCAATAGTGAACATATGAACACAAGGGCCCCAATTTTTCAAGATGGAAAATAAGTTTCTAGAGGACCACAAAACTTTCAATCTTTCTCTCACTGATCCGATGACATAAAAAAATATTTCAAATATTATGTCATACAAATTAAAATTGTTGGATAATTGGATATAATATAGTGAGCTAGCAAGGACATGTGTCCCAAGTCATCTATTTTGAGAGAAAAGTATGAGAAAATAGTCAACACCAAGTGCTACATTTTTTAATAGTGCTCTTCCAAAATATGTTAGTGTAGTGGGTAATTACCATTGTGGTATTAAGCTAATGGATGACATGAAAGATAATGAGGTGGTTCCATTTTATTTTTATCAAATAAAATAGTGCTTTAATTTTTTTGTCATGACACCAGTGATCATTTGATAAGATCAACAATATACACATTTTCCAAAAGTTTGACAGTTTAACAACCCTAAGGAGTTGTCCTATTACTCATTATTTTATACTTGAGCATTTGTATGACCACTAATAAAAGGGAGTAGTTAAAAAATATAAACATACACAAAAGAAATAGCTAGCTACACTATGATGCTCTTCATAGAAATGAAAAAAATAACACATGTTTGTCATCACACTATTCACTAGAATTATATTAGGTACAATAAAGAAAAGTCTTATTTTTTTTGGATATGATTCACAAAGATACCTTTTGGATGGACAACATTACTTGAGTGTTGAAGACAAAAGTGTATGTTGATTTATTCCTTCTAAACTATTTTTTAAATACTATTTTATTCAACTGTACTTATTTTAAGCTTGCATTTATTTTAATAATAATAGATTAGTACTCTTTTGGATAGGTTTGAATATAGATATATATGTTATACTTTATATCTAGATCTTTTTATGAAGGAAAGACGTAAACTTTTAGAGAAAGAATTGTACTCTTCATTATTTGAGACTTCAAGGAAGATTGAAGTTTTCGTTATAGTATTATGAAAACTTTGTGAAATTTGACTATGTATTATTGGCATCTCACATTAGGGTATGTGCAGGATCATCATGGAAAAAACAGGCCCTTAAGTGGCAATACAAAGACAAAAAATCAGAGTTAGACAACTTGACGTATAAATTTGAATAAGTTATCTATATTATTTCAAAAAAATATAAAAATAGAATCTGTAGAAAATTAAATTTAGTTTCTAAAATACTAGACCTTTATTTTAAAAAAAAATCTATTTGGTGAAAATTTGAAATTTCAATGCAATAGTATTTAAATTTCAGGGTAAAAATAAGAAGTAGGTGTCTGTCTGACCAGACTAACCACAATAAAATGATAATATTTTTTTATAATATTTTAGATATAAATAGAGGACTCATGTCCCGATGTGATGCATATTTTTTTATAATTTTTTTCCAAGTAAATAATTAATTATGATTTTTTTATTACAACTTAAAAAAAAATAAAAGCTTGTCTGTCTAACCACCTTAACTTGGTCAAAAAATTCATGAAATTCATTTTTTTTTTAAAAATCTTGTAGTATGCAAAGCATAGAATGTGATGCATGTTTCAGATTCAAAAAATGTGATACCTTTTGAAAGTTATAGATGTTTTTCAATCAGCCTATCAGTCAGGACTTTATTCATAATTCTAATAGAAAATGAATAATAATTATTTATTATATTCAAAGTAAAGAATAATTTATATTGGTGGAAATATGAGAATCTCCTCTAAAAACCCTTTTCATTTCATCAATTTTGGGTAAAAAAAAATTCATCAGCCACATGGGTCATCATATGGCTTACATATCGCCACTTTTTGGCCCATCATGATCCTACACATACCCATTAGTAATAATTTAGATATTTATAAATCTCTCTACCTTGTGCCTATCTATAGTTCTTGTCTATTATACTCTTTCCTTTTCTTTCAAATTGTTTCAAATGCCTTAATTCATATATGTCGAAATAGCGACGAAAATCATGGAGCATCTCAATTTCGATGAACATCGAATATAAATTTTTTAAAAAATTGAAATTTCACATTAAATACACATGTACCTGATGATACATCTAATTATACATCTTTAGTCAAAAAAATTCATCGTATTTTGTAGTCAAATGAGTTAATTACTCTTAGTCTACTCAGAAGGTGAATTATCTAAGAGGTATTTCCTAATTGAATATTTGATGCACTCTTTAATTTGTATCTTGTCTTCTCATATGAGTTAGTCTTGAATATATATGTTTTTTGAAATTTTTAAGAAGATGTACATGTTTTATGATTTTTCTTTGTTCCCCTTGTTTCTTGGTCTTGAGCTATGGATCTAGTTCTAAGGACTTATTTAGAGAAGTAAAGGAAATGATATGTGTCTTTGGGCATATTTCCTTTATTTTGGGAGTGATTCGTTTTTTTTAGATACCTTAAGCATGAGAGGTTTACATCTAATGTTATCATTTTTTCATCTTATTTTAAATGTTCGATGTTTTATCCTTTTAATTTGGGAATGGTGGAGGATATCTTAATTTTAATTTCTTGGTACATGTTAGCATGGAACAAGGATATGGTTTGATTTGAAAGTCACCTTTTTGGTCTTGTTATTATTATTGGTTGTTTGTATTCACATGATATTGGCTTTGAGTTTTGGTTGGATCCATGATGATAAATATTTTTATGATCATTTTTTGTTCATGGTTCTTTGGTGGCAATATATATATTCCTTGATCTCTTTAATTTGTTGAGTGTGAAGACCTTGAGAGATCTGCAAATACTAGTGGTGAGAGGTGTATTGTAGCATCTTTGTTTACTTAACATTATGTAATAGATTAGTTAGCCACATTCCATATTTGAACTACTATAGCTTGACTTGGTATTTATTTATCTCTTTTTAGATTTGACATTACTCATATAGTGGAAGTTTTTGGATATATGTTTCTGGTTATCCCATTTGACATCTTGGTTTTGTATTACTAATGTGATGATGATTTTTTTTGCTTCATTTATTTGGAATATTTTGAGTTATGTGGATTGTGGATTAGATACTCAATTTATTGTAGTGCGATGACTATGTTATGGAATGTCTATATCCATAAGTATTTTTATTGTTGTGTTAGATTCAATTAGTTGGCCTTGTTTGTGGTTATATTATGTATTGGTATGATGTATTTTGAGATAGGAGGATGGATATACATAAAATTCATTATATTTTTGGGTTGATATATTGATGGTATGAATTTATATTTATGATGGTTTATTTACCACAATTTTGAGGTATGGATAGATTGGATGTGTTAGCAAATTTCTATGGTTTCTATAATAAATTGGTATGAGTGAGACATCTACTCAAGGCCTTTGTTATCATTTAAATTTAATTTTTGTGTTCATGTATAGATTGGTGCAATATTTAGTGACAATTTATATGCTTCACCTTGGAATGTTCCTTTTCTCTTCCATAGGTGGTATTTTGGAAGTGAGGAGTTCTTACTTGATGGTTATCACCTTGGTTAATATTATAGGTATTTAGCTGGAGCACAAAACTAGGTTGAAGAATCATGTGGTACATGTGTGGCTTAGGGATGTATTTCCCTTGTTGGTGTAACAAGACCATGATCATTAGTTAACATACTTGATTATTATATTTATTTTTATGGTTGTAATTAAAATTTATAATGTCATGTGGAAAAATGTTAGGATAAGGAAAAAATTACCTTGTAATCCTAAGTCATTTTCATGTATCTCCAACTTCCTTGAAATGTGTATTTAGAATCCTAGGGACATGATAGAGAAATTATTTATTTTTGATTATTTATGACATGTAATTACGCTCTTACAAGATGTACACTATCACGATGATGGGAATAAGGCATGATAAAGGAATATTCCATTTGTGAATCCACTTTAGGATTGGTGTATAGGTGGAATTCTATGTTTATGCATGTTGAAAAATGTCATTTATATGTATTCTAGATTAAGGCATCCACATTTGCATGATGTGCATGTCAGAGATCAATATCATCAGTGAGTTATTGAGCAGTTAGGTTTGATCATTTTAGATTGGCTATAGGTTGGGCACCCATGTGAAGGCCGTGTGAAGACCTATTATTTTTCTAAGTTTGTAGGTGTTGGTGTGAATAAATTTCATGTACCTAATTAATTTGTTTACTTTGGTTTGTTGATTCTTTCTAGAAGGTGTTAGTTGTCACTAGTTGTTATCTTATCTTTTGACAACTGCTATATGTGACCTAGGTAGTTGTGATAAGTTTTCTCATGTCATATGATTAAGGCACTTGTCATAATCCTATGACATCTTGTATCTCACTTTGGCTATATAACCAAGGGGTCTCTACTACATTTCTACATTGATTTTTTTTTATTCATTGATAGGAATAGAGTTTATTCTTGTCATAGTTCTCTTCTAAGTATTTTTTGCTTTCCATGGTCCTTTAGGGCTTGGGTGTCTATCTCCATAGCTAAATCTTACATGGTATCAGAGCAAGTTGAGTGCCTTTGGTTAGTCTTTTGGGAGATATTTAGTGTAATATTATATTTTCTTGAAGCATTGAGTATGATCTTCTCTTGCATCTTTGGATGATCTTGAGAATCAGAAAGGTGTGATACAAATACTAGATTTGGGTGGGTTCCTTTTTTGGCTTTGTATTATAGGTGCATTTTGGGAGCTTGTTGCATCAGATCTAAGCTCACTATTGCATTTGGAGTGTTTGAGAAAGTCAATTTTCCTTTTATTTTTTCCTAGTTGGACATTGGAGGCCAAATCTACAAGGGTTTCAAGATTGAAGGTGGTTGCCAGATCTAGGAGGTAGCCACTAGTTTGGAGCATTTTCAGCCAAAAAGGACATCACCATCACATCTAGAAGGGCCAAAACCCCCTAAATCGACTGCCAAAATCATTGAAATAGGACAAAGTCATTTGCTAAGGAAAATCAAAATTGTTGGCTGACCCATATGACCCAACCATTTTTGTGTTAGTATAATTTTATTTTTTGTGAAATTATTTTCAAAAAAACTTATTTATTTTCATATTTTTCAATCTTGTATAATGTTTTTTTAAATTAAAAAAAAAAAGGGAGATTCTGCAGTAGGTACTACCTGTGCAATACCTGCACAAATTGTACAGTACCTCTGTCGAGTACTCTATCCCCACCACCCAGGCGGGCCCCTCCTCAGAAGTGACTGGTGTTTCATCATCGGTTAGAATTTTTAAAATTTGATGAAATTTAAACAATACCAACGAAAAAAATATTTGACAATGTGAAGCATATTTTGAGAATCTCTGAAAGATTCTAGCAATGATTCCCAATAGCATATTTTGGTATCCACTAGAGAATATTTCATCGGTTGTGAAGAATATTTTGGCAATTGGGTTGACCGACGTGGTGACATCTAGTTGGATGTCAATTTTAGCCTCGCATAGCACATTACAACCATTTAGTTATTGGTTTTTATCCAAAAGTCTATTGACATTAGTGTGTTCTTGAAAATCTTCTACCCCTCACGGATTGAGTTTTCAATTTTCTAGCTCAACTTTTAGTGCTCGTATCTTGCTCATTTTGGCTCCTTTTCTTGAGCAATTTTTTTTATTTGGGCTAATTTTTCACACTCTACGTGCTAGTGCATTCGGTTTTAGTTTTTCATGCATGGATTTTTCTAAAAATTCAATTTGTCATAGGTGTTGCTGAGTTGTCACCATTTTTGGAACTTCTAGGGCTCCGTTCGAGCTCATATAGACTCCTTTTTAGGTGATTTAAAAAAAAGTATATATATTTTTTGGGAACTTCATAGTGATGCTATCAATTTTTATTCATTGTGAGCATAAATGGCACTTTCAACACATAGCCTTATTTGGCACATTTTTGAAATTGTATTGCATAGATCAAAATTTGATCTTTTTCATGTTGATCATAGTTTGATCTTGCCTTATTTTGGAAATTGCAAGAATTGAAATCAAAATTCCACTTAGCTATTTCTTGCAAGTGGCAATTGTAGCCACACTAAGTATAAAGTTCCAAATCATTTACTTGGGGGGGTTACATGATTGAGTGAATTTGGGGGGTTGTGTGATTGTGCTTTGAGCTCTCACTTATGCTCTTCAGATTTCAACCATGGGTAATCTTAAGTTTCCACTTTTAACTCCACATAACTATTCAACATGGAAAATAAATGCATGGAGTAAATTAATGGGAAAAGGATTAATTCACTACATTGATGGATCTATTCTAGAAACAATTGATCCAAATCTAAAAATTTAATGGTTTATTAAAAGTATTGTGGCTCTTGGAACACCAAGGAAATATTTTTCTCTTGATCTTATCTTTCATATTGATAAGTGTAAATCAGCAAAAGAAGCTTGGGATAAACTTGTTCAATGTAGTAGAAACCCCTTGGTTATATAGCCAAGGTGAGATACAAGATTTCATAGAATTATGAAAAGTTTCTTAATCATATGAAATGAGACAACTAATCACATTTACCTAGGTTCAAATTTGTTACAAGTCAAAATATAAGATAAAAACTAATGATGACTAACACCTTCTAGAAAGATTCCTTCCGAGGACCTAAGTAAACTTAATATAACATGTAAATAAGTCTCCTAGTAATGGATTAAATAGGTGCAAGACTTTATTTACACCAACACCCACCCCTAAGTGCAATTTAGGGAGTAGAAAATTATTATGAAAATGACACAAAGATGCAAGAATGGATCCCAATCACTAGGCCATGTTAGGCACCCATGTACATATGCAAATGCAATCTCTCGTAAATGGAGAAAAGGAGAAAACCAAGTGGGACAAAACTCCTCTCTAAAAGAGAGATGAACTACAAAAAGGAAATACTCTCAATGAAGAATGATAAGACCAAAACCCCATGTGAGGATAAAGACCCCCTATAACAGAGAAGTAGAAGAGAGATAATGCAACCCCACCAATGTTGAGTCTCCTACAATGATGGTAGAAGCTCGACATTGAATGTTGAAGATGATCCAAAATAATCAAACAACGTTCCTCCCCTTAGGAAGAAACAAAACCAAGAATGTATGCACTATGTCAAGAATATGAATGATGTGTGATGATGGCTCTTAAGCATGCTCAAGTGTCTCCATGTCAATGTTGAAAGTTGAATCGCTCCAAACAAGCATTCTAGGCCACACTACTAAAGAGTAAAATCCATAATCTAGTAGAGATGAATGTAGAACATGATCCAAAGAGAATGATATCCCCTCTGAAGAAAAAGAAGCCTCCTCAAATTTTTTTTTAAGAGTATCCACAGTCACATCAAACTACAAAGAATGATCATGTATAGAATGAACAAGAGGGTCAAGGTGTTTCCTCACAACAATTGAAGAAGGATATTCTCCATTAAAGAGAAGATGAATTTCATCAATGATGTACCCCAAATTTTCAATATTAGACTTCATAAACAAGTCTAAAATACTTGTCAAGAAGCCATCCAAAGTAGCCAAATCTGAAAGACAATATATATCTTGATGCACTGAATCAAAAGAATCCATATCTGTAGCAACACAATCATCACCAAATGTAATAGTAGATGAGGATGTGATCTTAATAGGAGGAGGAGAAGCAAGAAGATAAGTCTCTTTGTCAATTGGACATTCAAGACATTTATTATACTCAAGCTCCTCTAAAGTATCATCATCATAGGGTGTATTATCAACATCACTAAGGGGAATTAAACAATCTACAATAGGATCATCTGGGAATGGAGAGATATGATGGTCTCCAAAATTCTCCCAAATCTTGGTCTAAAGTGTGTGTGGGCACTCGATATCTGAGACCTCCATAAGAATATCAACACCAATATATGTACCAATTGATCCTACAATGTGATTATTATTATTACCCCAAACTAATTGCTTCCAAGGTGTGTCTAGTTTAGGTATGAGCCCATTAAGGTATGGAAAAAGCTTAAGCAACCTAAGATGTGTTAGGATACCTTTCTTTCAACACTCATAATTATCCTTATTCAACATTATGATAGAAGGATGAATAGAAAATGCCATGATACCTCCTCAAATGATCAACCACAAGATTAACCCCAAAATTCACTCAATCAAAGAACCCCCCAACAATATATGAGCTTTTAACTTTATGATTAGTGTATTTACAATTACCACTTGCCAGAAAAAATGAATTGGTCTTTGATCTTGGTACATGCAAATACCAAATTTGGCCACAAAATCAAGTAAAATTTTTGGTACAAAATGAAATCAATCTAATCATACCACTGACAAGTACATGAAAAATTATGCACTTTCAAAAAAAAATTCACCCAAAAAGGTTACCGTAGGAGCAAGATATGATCCCCCGAAGTTCTCAAAATGAGGACAAAGCAGAAACACTTAGGAGACTCTACAATTTCTTAAGAACCAAACACCAAAACCAAAAAATGATTGCACCATTGTGAAGAGTGTGAAATTCTACCCCAAATAAAAAAATAATTCTTTTAAATTAGAGGTCCTGAGAACAACTTATCAACATTTCAAGATCAAGTGCAAAAATGAAAACTTCAACCAAGAGGGGGTAGAAAATATTCAAACCAAATGATGATGTCATATGTTTACGAGCTTAAAATTGATGGTCAAATGACTATCACACATCTGACAAGGTTAATTTTGATGGCTATTTGACCATCATTGGTCTACATGGTCGAAGGAATATTCGATGAATATGTCGATAACCAAAATCTTGTATGGTTCACCAGGATATTTGAACAACGATGGAATCTCCATGGAATCTCTCTAGAATATTCTTATCAGAGCACCAAATGAACTTTGACTTGCCGATGCAAATAGGGCCCCAATTTTTTGTGAATACAACCCGATTTAAAAATCAACTCGTCGGTATTTAAATGATGGTGCCAAGTTTTTTTATATGTTGGGCAAGGTCATGACTCACGACATGTGCTACCCACTGGGTTGCATGGGTCCCAACGAGTATAAGTATAGGTGTCAGTATCTTTTTTGATAATGCTAAAAAATCCATAGAAAATAAAAACTACGACCCTTCTCCTTTTTTTGATTTTTCAATAAAACATTTACAATGAAATTTAATCGCCCAATTTAAATTTTTCAAAAAATATATATATATATAATTTGTACCGTCAAGCAATAATGATGACCTAGGAGGTCGTACGACTCTCGACGCAGTTTTGTTTGCCTCACTGGACAATTTCTTCGATTTGGATGATTTGGTAGTCAATCTTAAGGTTTTTGGCCCTTTTAGACGCAGTGGTAGGGTTGGATTTCACCCTAAATGCTTCAAAATTGCAGCTACATTTTGGATCTGGCAACCACTCTTTAGCTTCAAACCCTCATAGATTTGGCCTTGTATGTTCAATTTGGACAAAACAAAAGGAAAAATCGACTTTCTTGAACCCTTCAGATGCAATGGTGAGCTTAGATTTGCACCAACAACCTCTAATTTGAACCTACAATAAAGAGCCAAAAATGGAACTCCCCCCAAATCTGGTATTTCTATCAAGTTTTTATGATTCCCTAAATCATCATATGATGCAAGAGAAGAGCATACTCAATATTTCAAGATTTACCAACTCTTTTTAGATAAAGACTATCCAATGGAACCCAACCTGCTCTGATACCATGTTAGAATTGGCTATGGCTACCAAGATCTTGAGACCAAATGGAAAGCACAAAGAGAGATAATAGAATGTGACAAGAATAAATTATATTCTTATCAATAGTATTCAATGATATGAAAAATGTATTATAAAACGCTTTTTATATAGCTAAGGTGAGATACAAGATGCCATAGGATTATGAAAAGTGCCATAATCATATGACATGAGACAAATAATCACACTTACCTAGGTTCAAATTGTGTTACAAGTCAAAAGATAAGATAATAACTAATGACAATTAACACCTTCTAGAAAGATTCCTTCCTAGGACCTAAGTAAACTTAACATGTAAATATGTCCCCTAGTAATGAATGAACTAGGTACAAGAATTTATTTACACCAACATTATAGTAGGTTTTCCATCAAGGGGGGCGTATGATTTTGGAGGTGGTATTTTCCTCTTGTTTTGAGAATAAATATTGATTTTCTCACACCAACTCTTCTATAAATGCATGCATTGGGTTAGTAGAATGTAATCATTGTTTTTAGGTAATGAAGTGTTAATAGATTAAATACACAAAATGAGTGATAGAAGTGAATCTATAGAAATCCTTCTATTGAATATAATAAACGTTTGGCCTCTCTTATTGGTGGATTTTTTTCCCGCAAGGATTTCTCCATATAAATCCTATGTTGTGAGATGTTCTTCGTGTTTTTGATTTGTGCCATTCTTCATTGCTATTATCTTATGGTGAATTAATGTTCATTTCATTCATTTTTTATTTTAATCTAAGATAGGATTCTTAAACATGTTAGAGTAGCTAATTTTTTTATGACAAAGAAGATGAATATCTCAATGGTTTTCCATATTAAGGCAACTTAACTTTTTTAGATTTCCATACAATCACATATTTTCATAGTCCAAGCTTTGTATCTCATTAATTTAATAATTTTATTAGATATTAAATATTTCTCAAAATATCGCCAACACTTATAATCAACCATAAGCATATTTCTCACTCATGTGTGAGCAATCTTCATGGGAACACTTCTTCCTCAATTTCGTCTCCCAATTGTGTGAAAAAGGTAGTGGGGGAAGATTCCTTATCCAAGATCAATCCATGTGTTCCACTAAATCATGCTCACAAAAAATAATTTACCAACATGATAAGATCTCATTATATTTACATAAGGCTATATAAATTGATTCAAAATTCACACATGCATTAGTTTATGTGCTCAAAAAGAGCCCTAGCCCGTAGTGATCTGAGTTATGACCTTATGGAACACAAAATAAGATTAAGAAACACTTTAAATCCACCTTAAACCTTGGAAAATATGAAATTCAAGTTTCACACTTAAGAATATTTCTGCCACTTTGAAATATTAACACAACATTCAGACTCCTAATTTTAAACCAGAATGACTAGAGGTAAAAAAAATTCCCTAGTGGATTCAAGTACAAGATCTCGCTCTAGAATATAGAGAGTTAATGTTGATTGAAGCCATCGATAATATGATAGGGATTTTCCTTAGACATGATAAATATATTTTTTAAAATCCTTCAAAGCTGGTTAGAGCTTTTGTTCTATTATATGTTACAAAGGAGATTCTAGATCACATTATTCTAAAGTCAAAAATATGGGGAGTGGATCCAAAAGATTATAGTTGAATCACTAGAGAATGCATGTTTTATTTTTTGTGATCTTTCTCATTCAAGTTCTACTTGTCACATGGTAGAAGATGTTAATTTGGAGCCTTCATTGGTAGAAAGGTGGGTGAATGGGGTAAATAAATAGATCTATCAACACCTAGAGGAGAAAATGATATGGTAAAATTGAATGAGTTACCTTCTCAAGTGTTTCAACAAAAGGAAGGTTTTCCTATTGCAATTGTTCAAGATATATCTGGCATGAAAAAGTATAATCAATTATCTTATTCAAAGAGAGATAGTAAGAAGACTATTAATGAATCAATTGTACAGGGTAACTTATTTTCTCATTCAGATACTCAAGCTATTTTACTATGTAAGCCTCCTAAAGGAGTGTTTTCACTCTTAGTAAATGAGGCAATGAAGCGAAAATTATGGTTTTCCCTAGGTAATGGTTTTGTGAATGGTTTGAATCTATACACTCCCCCATCACATGCTACTTCATCTTTCCAAGTGGATGTTGTAGTGAAATGTCTGATGTATGAAGATTTTCCTCCAAGTGATTCAAAAGATGTTAAGTACCGATTAGAGGCTAGGAATGAAGAATGTGTTTCCATTCAGGAAAAGGACCAATCAGATAACTTTGAAGAGCTGGAAGATTTTGTTAACAATATTCTATATTTAGTTGGTTGCGAATTGATTGAAGAAATTGTAGAATTACTAAATGAAGAGGATAGTTTCACCTATAGGACAATAGGGGAAGATGTTTAATGAATGGGAATGACCAATTTTTCAGTCTTTGGAGGGCTCCTTTGAGAAGAGTGAGAGGTTACTTAAGAATATGGATATAGATAATGAGCAGGTGCTATTGTGGAATGGAAAAGAGGATAAACAAAAAGATGTAGAAAGTATGAAAATAGATAGTGTAGAAGATAACAAGTCTACTAATGGTTTTGATTACACTCAGACATTCTCTATCTCTCAAATACCAAGTACAAAACTTGGGATGGTTAAAAATCCAAGAAAGCGTGGAAGGATATCATATGTCACTAAAATGAAGGAAGAAATAGTTGTTGGTGTGCAAACCACTTTAGATACTAAAATGTTGTTTGCAAACAAGTGCCCAGGTATGTGTAGGATCATCATGGAAAAAACATGCCCTTAAGTGGCGATGAAAATTTAGAAAATCAGAGTTAGGCAACTTGACGTAAAAATTTGAATAAGTTATCTATATTATTTCAAAAATACGTAAGATTAGAATCTATAGAAAATTGACTGTAGTTTCTAAACTACTAGGTTTATTTAAAAAAAAAATCTTTTTGGTGAAAATTTAAAATTTCAATGCAGTAGTACTTAAATTTCAGGGAAAAAATAAGAAGTAGGTGTCTGTCTGACCACCCTAACCATAATAGAATGATAATATTTTTTTAGAAGATTTTAGATATAAGTAGAGGAATCATGTCCTGATGTGATGCATATTTTTTCTATATTTTTTTCTAAATAAATACTTAATTATGAATTTTTTATTACAAATTTTAAAAAATATAAAAACTCGCTGTTTGACCACCTTAACTTGGTCAAAACTTCATGATTTTTTTTTTTTTAATCCTATAGTATGTGAAGCATAGAATTTGATGCATGTTTCAGATTCAAAAAATGTGATACCATTTGAAAGCTATAGATGTTTTTCAATCAGCCTATCAATGAAGAATTTAGTCGTAATTCAAATAGAAAATGAATAATAATAATTTATTAAATTCAAAGAATAATTTATTTTGGTGGAAACTGAGAATTTCCTTTACGAACACTTTTTGTTTCATCAATTTTGGGTAAAAAATTCATCAGCCACATGGGCCATCATATCACTTACATATCACCACTTTTTGGCCCATCATGATCCTACACATACCCACCAGAGGAGAGCATGTTGCTCTCCCTGATCTCAATGAGGACAATTTAATGGAATGTTAGGGGTGTCAATGCCCCTGACAAAAAATCTCAAATCAAGAAACAAATAGATGCTTGTGGAGCGGATGCAATAGTATTGCAAGAAAAAAAGACTTCAGAGTCAGCATATGAGCTATCAATTAAAAAATGGAAATTTTGGAAATTTGCACATTCTCTTGCACAAGGTGCTTTAGGGGGACTCATAACACTATGTAACCCAAAATTAGTAGGAGTAGAACCAATTCAAAATGAAACAAACTAGCAGCTTTTGAAAACACAACATTTTGATTTGCAGTTTTGGTTGGTAAATGTGTATGCTCCAACTACTACAGAGGAAAAAAAGCAACTTTGGGAGGTCATTACTGACATGTTGGATGGGTTAAAAGATAAGAAATTCATACTATCAGGGGAATTTAATGCTATTACTAATTTACAGGACAAAAAAGGTCGTTCTCAACCACCTTACAAGGTAATGGAAGATTTTGCAACATTCATTAAAGACAATTCTCTAATGGAAGTCATCCCATAGAATGGTAGCTTTACGTGGACAAATCAAAGAAAAGGGACTTTTCAAATTGTGAAAAGATTGGATAGATTCTTAGCCTTTCCAAATTGGTTTATTCATAAACATAATTTGTCTTCTAAATTCCTACCATTCTCAGCTTCAGATCATTTTCCCATTGATCTCAACATTGAAGGAGACAGTCTAAAGGCTAAAGGTAAATTTGCTTTAAAGTTTCAAAATATGTAGTTCAGGCACCCCCATTTTTTGGAGTTGTTGAATCAATGGTGGATAAGTATTCCTTTTATTAGATCTTAGCATATGTTTCAATTGAGAAGAAAGTTAAGTCATATCAAGGCACAAATTATGCATTGGAACAAGCATTTTTTTAAAAACATATTCCAAGAAAAGGGTATTTAAGTAGTTATCTGAGATTAATGAACTTAAAATACAAAATGGGCTAGATAAAATGACTTATGAACAACAAAAGGTTTTACAAGTAGAATGGGCTGAGCTAGTAGCAAGAGAGGAAATTTATTGGAGGGAAAAATCCAAAGAATTTTGGCTAAGAGAAGGGGATAAAAACACAAAATTATTTCATGTTTCTACTTAGATAAAGAAGTGATTAAATTCTATGTTTTCCATTCAGTATTCATTAATAGGAGAAGTGTTGTAAAAGGAGAAAGAGATATAGGAAGAAGGTATAAGATTCTTTTCAAGTTTATTATCCGCACCAAAAAGTAAGTTAGCTACTACAATTAAGGATGGTGAGGAACTTCTTGAAAATATTCTTGTCAATCCAAAAAGAGGAGAATGATCAATTATTACAACCTTTTACCCTTGATGAGATCAAGAAGGTTGTATTCTCATTATCACTTGATAAGGCCCCAAGACTAGATGGGTTTACTACCCTATATTTTCAAAAGTGTTGGGATTTTGTAGGTTTTGATGTTTTACTATCACTAGAGGAATTGAAGAAAACAAGAACTGTGCTTAAGTAGTTTAACACGACTCACATTGTAGTTATTCCGAAAGTAAAAGAGCCAATTTTTTTTGCAAATTTCGGGCCAATATCCTTGTGTAACACCATTTATAAATCTTCACTAAAGTTATCTATCTCAAAATTCAGCCTCTAATATCAAAAGTAATATCTCATGAACATGGAGGTTTCATGCCTAGAAGAGAGACTCCTAAAGGGGAACTCATAGCCCATGAAGTGTTGCATTCCATTAAAACTAATAATTTTCCTTCTTTCATAATTAAGCTGGATATGATGAAGGCATATGACAAAGTATATTGGGATTTTTTAATTTGGGTTCTTCAAAATTTTGGTTTTGCTTCTAAATGGTGCAAATGGATTTGCTCATGCTTATCATGGGCTAAATTTTCAGTAGTTGTCAATGGGACTCCAACTAGTTTTTTTATCTCTACTCAAGGGGTGAGGCAAGGAGATCCTCTATCTCTAGTTCTATTTATCATAATGGCAGAGGTGCTGAGAAAAAAATAAAAAAAGTTCACAGTCAAGGATTATGGCAGGGAGTATCCATTCCAAATACAAGGATTGTAGAAACTTACTCTTTATTTGTAGACAATACCCTCTTATTTGGAAAATCCTCTTTGCTAGAGGAAAAACAAGTAAAAAAATTAGTTGAGAAATATTCCTTTGCTTTAGGTCAAAAAGTAAATGCCTCTAAGTCCAAAATTTACATTTTTTAATACCAAGTCATCTATTTCAAAGAGGCTGGTAAAATTGTTGGGTTTCCAAGAAATAGAGCTTCCTTTTGCATATCTAGGTATTCCTTTTTTTGTAGGGGTAGATAAGTTTTAGTATTGGCATAAGGTTCTAGATAGAATAAAATCCAAAATTTTGTCTTAGAAGGCTAGATGGTTATCCTTCTCGAGTTGCATCTTGTTGGTTAAGATAGTATTAGAAGCTATTCCAAATTATTTTATGGCTATTTTGAAGGCTCCAAAAGGTATTGTGTAGAAAATTGAAAAGCTTATTAAGAATTTATTGTAGAGGGGAAATATGGATGAAAAAAAGAAGGTTCCATTGGTATCTTTGGAAAATGTGTATGAATAAAAATATTGGAGTAGGTATGCATAATCTATCTACAAGAAACTTAGCCCTTGGAGCAAAGCTAGTATGACAGATGTATCAAAAGCTAGATTTGAGATGACGTAGTTTAATGCAAGCTAAGTATTTGGATGTTGATAACCTAGCTAGAAATTTTACTATATCAAACCCTCAAAGTGGATTGGTTATATGTGGAAATTTTTAGTAGCTTGCAGGAAGGTTAATTTTTCATTTTTGAATTGGGAGTTTCATAATGGGGAAAGTGTGCACTTTTGGAAGGACTCACAAAATGGGTACCCTCCTTTGACTTCAATTCAAGAGTTAATTCCTTTAGATCGAGTTTTAACAGACATGTTGAGCAACAAACTGAAGGATTGTGTCAATAGTGTTGAGCCTATTTCAGGGAAGTTGTTTGGAAGAATTTGTTGAATCTAGTCATAACACTTAATTAATAAAATGCCTTACATAAAGTTCTACGGGAGAGGAATTTGTTCCTCTTAGGAGGATCAGATAAGTTAATTTGGGTGCCTTCTAAGGATGGTAATTACACAGTAAAGAAAGGCTAGAAGTCCCTCACAACAACTATGTCCCAAAATCAGTCTCATAGGGCATATTATTTTTGTTGGAATTCAATGACACTACCTAAGGCGGGCAGTTTTGCATGGCTTTCTCTATGCAAAAGAGTATTGACAAGTGATACATTGAGCAAGTTAGATTTTTCAAAGCCTTTCAAGTGTGTACTTTGTCAAAAAGTTTTTGAATCCATAGATCACTTATTTGTGGGGTGTGAGGTGGCATAAGAGTGTTGGCAGTTTATTAAATTCAAATTGCAAATATCTTTTCCAATGCCTTCATCTTTATGGGACTTGTTTATTGCTTGGATAGAATTATATAAATATTCTTATTTCACTTGTATATGGATAGTTTCTCCAACTCTTGTAATCTAGATTCTGTGTTGGGAAAGAAATAAATGAATTTTTAGACAAAACCAAATTAATTTAGTGGATTAAGCATAAGATTAAAAAATTAATCTCAGAGGTATTTAACTCATATGTTCAAGGCCATAAGAATGTATCTTCATTGTTTACTACTTGGGATAATTGGATTTTAAAAAATTGAGACTTTATATCTTTGCCTTTCAAAGGTGCTCAAATGGTAGCTCCATAGTAAAAGATTGATAGAAGTAAGGTTCAATGCAACCTCCTTCAAAATATTTTTCCAATCTCAATTTTGAAGGGCCATCAAGGGGGAACCCAGGCCTTTTAGGAGCAAGAGTAGTTATCAAGGATTGGAAAGTATCTATGTTAGTAGTTAAAGTATTTCACTTTACAAATAGCAATAATAATACTACTGAGGTGCAAGCATTGCTTCAAGGCTTGCAATTAGAAAAGACCATGGACATTCATAAGTTGCATGTTGAAAGTGATACTCTTATCATTATTAATTCTTGTAAGGAAATAAAAATACACAATTGGTGACTAGGATACATGTTGGAGAAAGTTTGGAAGGTGATTGATTCTTTTCATTAAATTTAAATTACACATAGATATAGTGAGGGAAACAAACTAGTTGATAGGATTGAAAATATGGGGTGTGATGCTCAAAAAATTGAGGTAGTAGGGCACCAAGAGATTGTAAAACAATACCCTCAATTGATAGAAATCTTGGTTAACAAAGGAAATTAATAAAATTTAAGTGATCACACTAATTAGAAACTTGATCAGGGAGTCATCATGGGGAAAGAGGTTGAGGATGATATTCATTTCATAGCTTGCCAATCTGGCTTAAAAATTATATTAGGAGATACTAAATAATCTTTGATGATGGTAATGGTATTTTATGGCCCTTAATTTATTGGTACACTTGGTTAGCAAAAGTTTTTGATAATGATTACAATATGCTTTACAAGGTACCTCACCTTGGTGTAGGTGCATCACTTGTGTCATCAATCTACCAATGGATTTGAAAGGCTCATATTCAGATATGATTATGGTAGTAGTGTCTATATATGGACAAGTGTTTCTTGCATCAAGTTTTACTTAAGTTTTTTTTTGTAGGTATAGGAGGCTATGATGGTTTGAAGTGCGACACAAAAATAAATATTGAGAATGCATTGTTCACATGAGCTATTACAAGTTTTATTTTTAGTGAAATAAATGGAATCTCCTTCTCATTGATCCAAAATATTCCTTTTCAACAACCAAGAAGATTTGCACATGTTTTTATTGGCTTTAAGAGGAGGTGATTGTTTATGGTGTATTCATTCAAATATCTTCTTTTGGCTCTCATTCTGTGAGTGCTAATTGTCTATGTGGTGGAAAGTGGAAAGATGGCCTTTAAGCCTTAAAATCTTAGAGTAAACATTAAGGTGTGGCCTTGGGAGCATCCTTCGAGGAATACATTTCTCACGACTGCTTGAAGTTGGTCTTTAATCTAAATTTCCCTAGGGTTGAGGAAGTTTTTTGTACAGTTCTTGGCATGGAGGTGATGAGCCCATGTGCAAGAAGAATTATCTATTGAAATGCACAAGAAAACTAGAGTAGGGGTGAATCAATTGTGCTAAGTTGCTTTACTTCTAACCTTAATCAATTCCACTTTAACTCAATATTTTTTTAAGTGTAAACATGAAAAGAAAATAACAAAAATAAAACACCAAAGACACCAAATTTATGTGGAATACCCAATGAGGGAAAAACCATAGTGAGGATTAACTCACAATAAAGTAATAATGCAATATCGGATACAAAGGCTCATTGTCAGAGGGATCACTGCATAAATACAAAGGCTCACTGCCTACAGTAGGACTCACTATCTAGAAGGAGGCTCCCTACCTACAGATAAAAAAAACATAAATAAAGATCCACCACAATAGGCTCCACACATTTGTAGCTTGATCAAAAGATTGTAGACGCCATCAACTCACTCCTTTCAGGAATCTAACACATTAAAGTACTTCTACCTTGATTCTCTCTTACACACTCTTCTTTTCTCACTTGTTTTCACACTTGGCTTGCTTGCCTCTTGCTTACTTTAATTCACAACATCTTGACTTGATTTTATACCATCTTCAACCCTAGAATCATTATCCAAGGTTGGCTATACATCCTCCATTTTACAAATTCAAATTATGTCAGCTACTCAACATTCTCACAGTGGAAGAATGAGAGAGGACCAATTACATCTTTAATTAGGACCCAAAAAACATTGTGGATCAATCACAGGATTCTTTAATTCGATGCAAATATTTATGTAACATGTAAACACTAGGTTGGCCAAACCTAATGAAAACACCAATGATATTTGGAGTACACGCATCTCAAGTAATATGATCACATGGTGATCACCCAAAAAACTTCACCAAACATTTTAACATCTCTTAGAAACCTTCAAGTACATCTATAGCGACTGCAACACTCTTCATGCATAGAACACTCTTCAATAGTCCATCCGGACCGAGCATAAACACACTATAGCTCTAGAACAAGCGTTTTGGAGCACCAAAGTACAACCGCATTTGCTAGAACATAGAGAACATCAGGATTAACCTTCTTCCAAATCCGCAAGATCTACAACAAAACACCAAAAGACTACAAAGCAAAGGAATATTTCCCAGTTCATAGACAAGCAGTTCTGCCAAACTAGTTCACACACCGATGCACAAATCTTTAACTCTCCAGGTATGTGCAGGATCATGATGGGCCAAAAAGTGGTGATATGTAACTGATATGATGGCCCATGTGGTTGATGATCTTTTTTTACCCAAAATTGATAAAACAAAAAGGGTTTTTAAAGGAGATTCTTACCTTTACATCAATATAAATTATGTTGTACTTTGAATTTAATAAATAATTATTATTCATTTTCTATTTGAATTATGACTAAAGTCCTGATTGATAGGCTGATTGAAAAATATCTATAGCTTTCAAACGATATCGCATTTTTTGAATCCAAAACATGTGTCACATTCTATGCTTCACATACTATAGGAAATTAAAAAAAATTAAAAAATTCATAAAGTTCTAACCAATTTAAGGTGGTCAGACATACGAGTTTTTATATTTTTTAAAAGTTGTAATAAAAAATTCGTAATTAATTATTTACTTGGAAAAAAACTACAAAAAAATATGCTTCACATTGGGACATGATTCCTCTACTTATATCTAAAATATTATAAAAAAATATTATCAGTTTATTATGGTTAGGGTGGTTAGATAGACACCTACTTCTTATATTTTTCCTAAAATTTAAGTACTACTGCATTGAAATTTCAAATTTTCACCAAATATATATTTCTAAAATAAACCTAGTAGTTTAGAAACTACGTTCAATTTTCTATAGATTCTATTCTTTCATATTTCTGAAATAATATAGATAACTATTCAAATTTTTACATCAATTTTCCGAACTTTGATTTTCTAAATTTTCATTGCCACTTAAGGGCTTGTTTTTCCATGATGATCCTACACATACCCCTCGATTGATCCAAAAGCTAAAAATTTGGATATATCATCCATTGAAGCTCATGAACACTACTACAAATCTGCATAGGCATAGGATCAATACAAAAGAAATGAAAAGCACAATCCTGAAGCACACACTGAACATGTCTTCATTATTTCTTAATTTTTTCAAAATCACTTGACATCAACACAAGTACAACATCATAGATATAGCTCCATGTACTCTAAAAATTCTATAGTATCTCAACTATACAAGTACCATATGCAAACACTCTCAACTATGTTGACATCAATGGCAACACCACCAAACTCATCCATACTTGCAACAATCTCTCCCTTTGTCATTGATGGCAACACATGGTGTGAAAAACCATCAAAGACAACATGCATACAACTTGCTTCTTCTTCCCTTTCTTTTTTAGATTAGACAACCTATACAAGCATTTTTGTAGACTTTTTTTTATATGACTCTCTATCCCCCTTTGACATCAATGGCAAATAATTTTTTTCATAAAAAATCTATAATATAAATCTCTGATCACTCCCCCTTAGGAGTGAAACCATACCACATACTACAACAATGCAACTCTCTACTCCCCCTAAGGAGTAGACCTTAATCATCAGTCCAAACCAAAAAAGGATTTGTGAATCCGTTGGACTGATGCATGTCCATGTGCACCTAATTCAAGGAAGGAGGGTCAGTAACACCTAACTTCCCCCTAAGATACTCAAAAGTATCCTTCAGAAGGGCCTTAGTGAATATGTCAACAATTTGTTCCTTGGTAGACACATATTCAAGTTTGACTTCATTATGCAACACCTCCTTTCTTAAGAAATGATACCTAATGGATATATGCTTTGTCCTAGAATGCATCACCAGATTCTTTGAAATGTTTATTACACTTGTATTGTCACAAACGATAGAGATAGGCCCGTCACATATCACACCTATGTCCTTCAAATTTTACTTCATCCACAATACCTGTGTATAGCAGGCTGTTGCTACAATATACTCAACTTTTGCAATGGGTAAAGAAACAAAATCATGTTTCTTACTCAACCATGAGACCAATATTCCTCCAAGGAAGAATGCACCACCACTTGTACTCTTATGGTCATCTACACAGCGAACCCAATCTGCATCAGTGTAGGCATTCAAGGTGAAATCAATATCCCAAGGATACCATAGCCCATAATTTAGAGTCCCCTTAAGGTATTTGAATATCCTCTTTACAACTGCAACATGTGTCCCCTTAGATTATGCTTAGAATATTGCAACCAAACATATTGCATGCATGATATCTGGTCTAGTAGCAATAAGATATAGTAGTCCACCAATCATGGATCTGTACATGCTCTGATCAAATTTAGAAGATTCATCATCCTTACTTAGTTTACATCCGGTTACCATAGGGGTACAGACTGATTTGTAGTCATCCATTACAAGCTTCTTCAGCAATTCCTTAACATACTTAGATTATGAAATGAATATCCCCTTATTAGTTTGATTATCTTGATGTCTAGGGAATAAATTCAACTCACCAATCATAGACATCTCAAACTCCTTTTGCATCTCTTCTACAAATTATTTACACATACCTTCATTTCCACCAAAGATGATATCATCAACATATACCACAAAAATCAATATTTTATTTTTCTCAATCTTGAAATAGAGATTGCTATCAGCAGAGCCCTTGCTAAATCCTTGTTGTGTCAAGTATTTATCCAACCTTGCATACCATACTCTAGGATCCTGTTTAGTTTAAGTCCATTTAGTGCCTTTTTCAACTTGTAAACCATGTCTATTTTGTCTGATAACTGAAATCCTTTTGATTGTTCCATGTACACTTCTTCTTCCAATTCTACATTTAGAAATGTAGACTTGACATCCATCTAATATAATTTGAAGTCTTTATGAGCTAAAAATGCCAAGAACATCCAAATAGCTTCCATTCTTGCCACAACTGCAAATGTATCTTCAAAATCTATTCCTTCAACATGTGAATAGCATTTACATACAAGTCTTTCTTTATTTCTTACCACTTCACCATCTTCATTCAGTTTATTCCTAAACACCCATTTTGAACCAACCACATTATTATTCACTGGTCTAAGAACCGGTTCCCATGTATGATTCTTCTCTATCTGCTATAATTACTCTTTCATTGCTTTGACCCAACTCTCATCATTGCATGTCTCATTCACAGTCTTAGGTTCTATCTTAGAAAGTAAACACAAGTTTACCTCCACCACTTTTCTTTTTGTCTTTACACCTTCACTTATGTCTCCAATTATTTGTTCCTCTGGATGATTCTTCTGAACATATTTAGGAGTTTTAGGAGTAGGTTCTAGAATCTCTTCTTCATCACTTTGTTCTTTCTCTTCCTTTTCTCCCTCTTGTATTTGTCCACAAATAGGATCATCTAGTTCAACTTCACTTATTTCTACTGGTCTATGCAGAACTTCATCAACTTTTACATTTTCACTTTCAACTATTTTCCTCAATATTTTATTGAAGCATCTATATGCTTTGATGTTATTTGAATATCCAAGAAAAATTCCTCATCACATCTAGCATCAAAATTTCCAAGATTTTGATCATCTCTTTTAATGTAACATTCACTTTCAAGTAGCTTAAAGTATTTAATAGTAGGAGTCTTACCAGTCCATAACTCATAAGGAGTCTTTGTGCTATTACCTTTGATTTTAACTCTATTAAGAATGTAAATAGTAGTGTGGATTTCTTCTCTCCAATACACATCAAGAAAATTTTCTTATTTCATCATAGTTCCGGAAATCTCTTGAACAATTTGGTTCTTTCTTTCCATCGCTTCATTCTGCTGAGGGGTTCTAGGGGTAGAAAAATGTCTCTTTATGCCATTCTCTTCACAAAATGTGTTAAACTCACCATAATTGAATTCACCACCTCTATCAGACCTTAAACATTTGGTTCTTGGGTTTACCTCATTATCTACTCTTGCTTTGAATACTTTGAATCTATCTAGAGCTTGAGCTTTCTCTCTAAGAAAAGTAACCCATGCCATTCTAGAGTAATCATGAATCAAAATAATACAATTCCTGTCACCATTCAGGCTTCATGTTCTTATAGGACCACAAAGTTTTGTATGAATTAATTCCAACATTTTGGTAGATGATTGTTATTTTCCTTTAAAACTGCTTCTTGTTTGTTTCCCCAAGTAATAGCTTCTACAAATAGAATTTTGTAGGCTTTGTGATTCTAGGAGGATCTTTAACAAATTCTCTTGAACTGATCCTAATCAGATTGTTAAAATTTACATATCCCATCCTCTAATGCCATAGCCAACTTTCATTAATATGAGAAATAAAGCATTGATCATCGCCACTCTTAAGTTGATAAATGTTTCCATGATTTCTTCTTACAACTGCTACCATAGTTTTGGGCCCTTTTCTAATCTCCCAAGTGTTATCCTAAAACACAAGCTTAAATCCTTTGCTACACATTTTACCAAAACTTAAAATATTATGCCTTAAGCTCTGAACATAATAGACATCATCAGTACTATGTTTTCCATCAAAGCTAATTGTTCCTTTCCCAACTATCTTAGCACCAAAATCATCTCCAAACATAAATATTCCTCCATCATACTTTTCAAGTTTAGTGAACTTACTCTTATCTCCAGTCATATGATTTGAACACCCACTATCAATTAACCAATAGTCTTCATCCTGTCTAGCATGAAAGGAAGTAACTAGAGTACCCTTTATCTCATCCTTATTGCTCTCTGAACCAGATTCCCTTGCACATATTCCATGGTTAGCAAATACAACTTTAATTTCTAAGGCTAGAAATAAGCATTCATCCTTATCATCCTTAAAATCAGACTCATCATCAAAAATTCCTACATCTTCTTTAACATAATACAATTCCTTGATCTTCATGTCCCTTTTGTCTTTGTAATTATTATTATCTTTGTTCTTTTTGTGTGTAGCTCTATTTGGACATCTTAAAGCATAGTCACCAATATTTCCACAACTGAAACATTTAAAAGGTAACATACCTTTGTACTTACTAGTACCTTTCTTCAATTTCCTTATAAAGTTTGCTTCCAACTCTTCTGAACAATCATTAACCAAGTCACCTCCTATATTCATTGCTTTAAAGGATATTTCAAATTTCTCCTTTTCTCTTCCAAATTTTCTCATCTCGAGTGTAGTCAAGGTTGCCAAATAGCTCCCCATTAGTAAATGCATTTGGTGTTAGTGTAATTAATTATTTATTACACTAGCATAAGTTCACTTAGGTCTATATTTAGTATTCTAGTCCTAGGTTGCATTATTAAATAAATCATAAATAAAGTTGTTGAGATAATATTCCCTTCTAGAAGATGATTTGTCTTTTCTAGAACTTATCTCTATCTTGTTATCATTCCCTAGGTACTTATTTAGGGCTTCATGTTGTCACATGTAGTGTGATTTGAACACTTGGCAACATCTTGTGTGTTTATCTCTTGCCTATATAATCATGCATATGTACTCTTGTAAATTATCTAGATCATCATAATAGAATATTCTATTTGAATGCCATTATTTTATACTTTCTATGTGGTTGATTATTTATTCCTGGAAAAGGTCCTCCATTGAAGACTGCAGCTCCATCAAGGACCCTACACATCTATCATTACAAAATTCGGATCATATGATTCTTCAATAGCAGAGACCTTATCACTTTAATTATTTGGTAGGGTCATCAAGATCTTCTCAATTATATCTTCATATGTCATGTTGCCACCTTGGTTCTTGATTTCATTTGCTACAAGTTCAACTCTCTAATAATAACTTGCAATATCTTCACTCTCTTCCATTCTTAGGTTCTCAAATTTTTGCTTAGCTATTAGCTTTCTTGACAATTTTACTCTATCATTTCCTTCATAAATATGTTTTAATTTCTCCCACACTTCATAAGTAGTGCCAAAAGAAATAACTTTTGTCCTTTTAGTTGTAGATAAAGAACTAAAGATAACATACCTTTCCTTTTCATTTTCCTCATAGGTTGGAATCTCATCTGTAGAGGAAGTACTAGCAGATGGTTCAACATACTTTGGCTCTACAACTTTCCAGGTCTTGAAACCGAGGGAGACCAATTAAACTCTCATTTTCTCTTTCTAATAACTGTAATCGACTCCGTTAACAACAAGGATTTGTAACTTGTGCACCATTTGATCTACCTCAAGCGGTTAAGCTTCTCACTGAGCAACCAAAGCTCTGATACCAATTGTTTAAATACACAAGACAATTGAGAGCGGGGTGAATCAGTTGTGCCAAATTGCTTTACTTCTAACCTTAATCAAGTCCACTTTAACTTAATATATTATTAAGTGTAAACATGAAAAGAAAATAATAGAAAGCAAACACCAGAGACACTATATTTACATGGAAAACCCAATGAGGGAAAAAAATAGTGAGGATTAATTCACAATATAGTAATAATGCAATACTAGATACAAATGCTCACTGCCAGAGGGATCACTTCCTACAATAGGACTCACTGTCCAGAAGGAGGCCCACTTCCTATAGATAAAGAAAAGATAAATAAAGATCCACTACAATAGGTTCCACACATTCATAGCTTGATCAAAAGATTGTAGAGACCATCAACTCACTTCTTTTAGGAATCTAAGATATCAAAGTACTGTTGCCTTGATTCGCTCTTACACACTCTACTTTTCAAACTTGTTCGCACACTTTGCTTGCTTGCCTCTTGCTTACTTTAATTTGCAACATCTTGAATTGCTTTTATATCATCTTCAACCCTAGAAGCATTCTCCATGGTCGGCTATACATCCTCCATTTTACAAATTCAAATTAGGTTGGCTACTCAACATTCTTGTAGTGGAAAAGAATGAGAGAAGACCAATTAAATCTTTAATTAGGACCCAAACAACATCTTGGATCAATCACACACTTCCTTAATTCAATGAAAATCTTGATGTAACGTGTAAAGACCAAGTCGGCCAAACCTAATGAAAAAACCAATGATCTTTAAAGTACATGCATCCCCAGTAAGATGATCACATGTGGATCACCAAACATGCTTCACCAGACATTTTAACATATCTTAGAAACCTTCAAGTACATCCAAAAGAACTGCAACACTCTTCATGCATAGAACACTCTTGAACAGTCCATCTAGACTAAGTAGAAACACTTCATAGCTCTAGAACAAGCTTTTCAGAGCACCAAACTACAAGCACATTTGCTAGAACATAGAGAACATCAGGATTAACCTTCTTCTAGATCCATAAGATCTGAAACAAAACACCAGAAGATTGCAGAGCACATGCATTTCTCCCAGTCCATAGATAAACAATTATGCAAAACTAGTTCACACACCATTGATCTAGAAGCTTAAACTTGGGATATATCATCCATTAAAACTCATGAACACTACTACAGTTCCACACAAGCATATGATCAATATAGAAGAAATGTAGAGCACAATACCAGAGCACACACTAAAAACTGTCTTCATTGTTTCTTAATTTTCTCAAAAGCACTTGGCATCAACACAATTACACCATCTTAGATATAGCTCCACGTACTCTAAACACTTCTACAATATCTCAACTATATAAGTACCATCTACAAACACTCTGAACTATGTTGAAATCAATGAAAACACCACCAAACTCATCCATACTTGCAACATTATCTTCACATCTTAGGTGCTCTCTATCTTTCTTTCAAACATCATGGATTCACTACAATCTCTTTGATAATAATGTTAATTGTAAAGTAGTTTGTTAAACCCCAATTTATTCAAAATAATTCTCTATTAGTTGCATCCCAAGGTTACAACATAATCAATGGCGATAGGGACATAGGAGGTTTATTTCCTAGAGAATTTATCAAGCATCATCATGGCATTGAAGAAATTTATGATTCTATCAAACTGGCTCTGCAATATAAAAGTGATAGTAGATTGTTGAATTCCCTAAGGAAGAATTGCCAAAAAATTTGTGTGAGTATGGATAAGGCTATTAAGGAGAAATATTATGTTGTTTCCATCCTTAAAGTGCATTCCCCTCATTCTCCTCTAAATGATTCTCTTACTAGGATGAGAGGTTGAGGGACATACTTTGGTCCAAATGCAGATCGAGAAAAATTTGGGGTTGCTCATAATGGTGTAGAATATGTCAGTATGATAGAGAAAGGGATTGTAGCTCATCCACACTTGGCTCAGGGGGTTCAAATAGAAAATGAACCAATTGTAGGTTATTATCTGTTGGCTCATGGCTTGCTATATTAGGTTGATTTAGTTGTAGGATATGGTTTGTTTGCATGTGGTTCGCAAGCTCAAGAGGACATTGAGGCCCAAGACAATAATTTAGTCCAGCTAGAATGTATGGAGGATTAGTAGTATGGTCGTCAATAAGTAGTATTTTTGGGAGCTTTTTGCATGAAGTTTTGGTATTGGGGACAATGATAAAATGAAAAGACTAAAGATGGTTATCCAGAAGCAATCAACATGCTTTGTTTCCCTTTGAATTTGGAAAATATTGGCAAAAATATGTTTAATTTTTGTTTTCCCATCTACATTGTAAGAAAAATTATGATGTCAGGGGTAGTTTGGGAATTGATATTGAATTTTACATCTATTATTCCAACTAATATAAAATCTATGTAGAAAATTTATTTTAATATATATATATATATAGGCCATGGGCCTTTTACCCAAAATAAAAACACAACATTCAACATACATAAAATATCATCACAAAATAATATACTTCACATCATATAAGGATGGATTGAACAATATAAATGATAAATTTCACATCATAAGGATATGTAGCTAAACATAAGGGAAATGAGCTGTCCACCTTTTAGGATATGTAACTTGGACCTATTTCACACTTTAGTTCATTAGGAACCCTAGATCCCTTAACCAAGTGGCTCAATTAAGGGATGGACTAGTGGGTTCCTAGGATAATTGGACAAGGGTTCACCATTAAATGAAGCTTCAAAGGAGAAATGCAAACACTTATGCACAAAACCCTAGAAATTTGAAAGCATGAAATTAGATTGACAAAATGGAATCAAATAGTAAATTACTTGGAATAATGATGGATTCAAGCAAGGTCTACAGCTCTATAATTTTTTTTTTTAAGTACACTGGGACTGATACACCAAGATGGGAGATTTAGTCCTACTACAAGATTCTGGGTAGAATCTGGAATCTTCTAGTGACTGAGTAGGATCTACAAAAAGTTGGAAAAAGGGCTATATTGGCACTCATATGCCCAGTAGGGTGATTTATTCCTATTACTAGGGTTTGATTGATATTACTATAGCCTCTAGTGATCTTATATAATTTTTATCTTGTCCGATCTTCAAGTCTAAAATTTTGAATTTTGGTCAATAGGTGATTTTCGGTGAAGATTACAACTTCTTGACAACTCTGACCACTTTTGAAACTTTTCCTTTAAAGGATCTTCAAGCTTCAATTCACCTAGATCTTTAAACACACATCAAGAGGGGAATTTTTTTTGTTATGGAATGGGGGTTTACCTTGTTCAAACCTCATTTTGGTAATTAAACCTTGAAATGAAATAGAAAAATATGAAGGAATGATGAATGTACAAATGAAATGTTGCAAATCACCAAACCCTTGAAACAAAGGCTGCAAACTTGTATGAAAGGGCTTCAATATATGTGGATCTTGACTCTTGATTGAATGATTGAATGATTCACTTGATTTCTTTCTTAAATCTTGAAACCATATCACAAATGTTAGCTCAAAAACACACATGATGCATGAAGAATTTGAAATGACACTTGAATCATGAATGTAGCTTGAAATGCTTGATGATGTTATGTAGGTGAAACTTAATGACCTTGTATTTATAATTGTTTATGTTTAATTTCCCAAAATTACAAAACTACAACCTAGCATTAGATCTAAGATAATAAAAATCCTGCTAAGAGATTGATTTAAATTAGGTCATAGGTTAAAGCAAGAATCATAAACTAGGTTGGGTGTATGAGTCCTAATGGCTTAAACTTGGGACACATACTCCAAGAAGTGTTGTGTTCAATGTAACATTTAAAATCATGCTTCGAGAGTTAAGTGGGATCCATCCACCCAGAAGGGCATAAGAGTCCTAGATCTCTAGATCTAGAACACATAACCAAAATCATTAAATTATGATTTTTCATTTGTTAAATGTTAGGATTATGCTCAGAAAAATTCATTTAATTAGGCTTATGGATGGAAAATAGGACTAATTAAGGGATAAATCAACTAAATTATAATAGAGAGGCCCCAAAGAAGTGTGAAAATGTCATGGGATACACTTTTTTACACTACAAATTTAGTCTCTAGTTTAGTGAGAGGATGACTTTGCATCAAACTCACACTAAAGTAGACAAATTCACATCAAGAGGGGTCTAAGTGCACTAATGCTAGTGAGATATGACAACAAAAATCCAGAGGGATGATCAATCCCCTAGGATCGAGATCCCATGGAAAACCAACATAGGTACAAAAGAACACACACATGAATGATGTATGAAGCAACAACAAGGTACAAGCATACACTATCAAATACATAAAAAAGAAAGAAAAAGGAAAAAAAGAGGGTGGATCAAGCCTCAATAGCCTATCCAACATGATTTGGACTAGGTTTAAGCTATTTTTCCAAAAAATGTTTACAAGTGGAACATGATGTCCACTATGCAAACAAAATGCACACTCACATGGGCTAGTGGAATATAGTATCCACTAGGTGAGACCCCACTAAGACACATACACACATGGTCAGTATGTGCCCACATAGACAAACAAGTGGCTATGGTAAATTCATGCATATGGTGAGCTCGCATACCTAATAACCATACCAAATCTATACCTCTTGATAACCTCGATGAGGTGCCACACAATAAGAAGAATGAAATTCATGAGGTAAGAAAAACTTTGTATGCTAACACCCATGAACAAACAGGATGGCTCCATAGGCAAGTAAAGTGTGTTATGCAAGGTGGCCATATAATGGTCATTGTAAATGAAAAATAGTGCAAGGTACATTTAGAGGGATTTTACTTAGTTCATGTAAGGTATCAACCTAGGGGACATCATGCCTAATGTCTCCAAGAGAGGACCAATTGAAGAATAGAAGATTCACAACTTAGGGAATGCACTCCACTTGGAATTTCCACTAAGAAGAATATAATATGCTAAGAGAGGTCACACTCTTAAAGGAAATCACTCTCAATGTCATCACCAAGAGAAAGATACATTGCATGAAGTAATAATACCACATAATGAAACATGATTTGTAATTGAAATGCAAAAGAATAATGCCAATGTATGCCCCCAGTTTAAAGAAATTGCTAAGCACCATGTTGCTAGCAATTACTTTAAAGTAGTAAATGATAAATACTAAAAATACATGAAAGATTATTTGGAAAACCCTATGCCAAGTCATATGTTTCCATATAAAGCTATGTCATGAAAAGGGGTTCCCCCAAAATAAAATCCCAAAATCACATAAGGGAAACATGGATTTGGGGTCAGTATGTCTTTGCTACAATGTTCTTAGAGAGCTTAGAAATGTGATCATTCCCCAAATACTCATGGATCAAGGAAGAATGACACAAAGAGAGTGGAAACAAATAAAATATTTTGGGTCAACATGGAAGAGACCTAAATGTCTCAACACCTTGTTTCATCCCCAAAAGGAAAACACAAGACAAAGAAAGGATAAAATATTTACGACATAGAGAAGAATGTAGAAACAAATAGAATAATATCAGAAAGAGGGAGATATATCAAACATAATAGTATGGGAGTTCACATTATGCACATTAAATCACACACATAACATGAAAATGAAACAAATACAAGACTACTAAGGCACATGTGAGTCAACCTATAGTAGGTCATTCACATCCCAATCGTGTTCATTATATGCCGAAGGTAGAAAACTAGCCAGAGGGACAACAACAAGTGTGCTACTAGGATCATTACCAATTTTATCACGTGATGAGTCAAACTTTTTAGGAGGATCATCATGATTGTTATCATCTAAGCCCATGGAAGAAGAAAACAATAAATATAATTCATTATGCACTTCCTATCAATTTTATCAATCTCATCATCATCGTCCAAGTTAATCACAATAGGAGGTTGAATTATAATGTCCAAATAAGGTGCTATTCCTTGTTGTGGTTGTGATATAGGATCCTTTTTTTGTGGTGAAGAGGGAGAATCATTGTGTATTGCTTCACTTAGGTTTGGATGTTGATTTTTCTTTCTTTTTCTCTTCATTTAACCTTTGAGAAATAGCACAACATCTATGCCTACGCTCTCTATAATTTCTATTTCTTTTGGTATGATTTTCAAGTTGCATTTGTGTAGGAGTGGGTTTATCAACCATAGGTTCCTTTTATTCCCTTGCAAGAGGAATGAAATAAATCATGGGAGGTTGTTCAACCACTTTCTCTTTAGCTTTGTAAACTTGTTTTATCTTAGGAGTCATGATGAGATTCTTTTGGTTGTCTCTTGGTCGTTTGTAGGAGATAGAAAAAGGATCTATCTTGGGTTAGTCTTGGTTACTTGCAAGTTTTTTTTGGTTCAATCATGGTTTCCTCAAGGATAGAACACTCAATCATGGGTTGAGAAATGTTTTGAAGGGATAATTCTACTATGCATTTTTTAATAAAATTTTGATATGATTTGAAATTAAATCTTCATGAGGTTTAATAGGCTTGGGTCAAAATAAATCCAATGAAAAGTTCTCATAGGAAGGCATGGGATTAAATCCGCTATGATGCACAGTAAAGATCTTATTGTCAAAGGGAAACCTTAAAAATTTATGTGTGCAATCGATGGGATAGCTTCCATGGAGCATAGCCATGGATAAGCAAGCTTCACACTAAACTTATCTAATGTTGGGATGATGGAGAATGAGACATCTAATTTTTTTCGTCCAACTTTTAAAGGAAGGATGATTGAACCTATTGTAGGGAAAGCAAAACCATTATGAATTTTTAATCATGCTTTTGGTTTATCATATATATCTTGATAAATTTAATGCACAAGTAATAATTCTTCAAAGATCAATTAATATCACATTAGTGTGCTTGTCATTGATTCGACTGACTATGTAAAAAGGACCATCAAGTGGCTTTTTGATTATATATTTTGATGAGAAAGAAATGCTAAAAGGTATTTTAGTTTGGCCCTTATGAGGTTAAATTTTGACCAATCCAACCATATTATCCATAGGAATTTTTTTGTTAGTATCCATTTTTTCATCATCCATGTCAACATTCATCACATCATTCTTAGTTTCACTAGCTTTGAGAAATGAAAGATTATGATTTGGCATAGGGTTGGTAATGATTTATAGGTTTTGGTTGGGAGGGGAAATGGACTTATTACCTCGATCATTGAAACCACCAATTTGAATATGATTGGAATAACCGAGGTCTTCCACCATGTGTTTAAGATGCTTACAATATTACGTATCATATCCATTTTGATGGTGAAAATCACAATAAGAATTTTATCTTAAGTTTTGAGGTAATGGCTTAGTAGGATTAGGATCTTTAACGGGAGGTAAGGAAATCAATTTCTTCTCTAGAAGTTGTAACATGGTGTTATGGAGGGTATTGGGTAAGGGAGTAAATTGTCTATTCGGATCCCCAAATGTAAAAGGATTTGTCTTCTTTATAGTAGCCACTTGGGTATGAACATGTTGGGTTGGATGAGGGGGATTTAGTTGAAGAAATCCTTTATTTTTTTCCCTAAAAGGTTGGTAATTATTTTGAGTTGAAAATTTGGACTTTTCAAAATGGCTAGAGGTGGGTTTTGTTTCACGACTAATAAAGTGGAAAAGAAAGCATGGATCTTAAGCTGGATATCTCCAAAGCCTACAACAAGGTTGCCTAGGATTTCCTTTTTGAATTCCTCCATAGATTTGGTTTCTTTGGTAAATTTTGAAACTCATTCATGGTTTTGTTACCTTCCCCAAGTACTCTCATTGGTACGCCACAAGGTTTTCTCTCAATTTCTTTTGGATTTTTACAAGGGGACCCTTTGTCTCCCTATCTCTTTATTATGATGGTTGATGTCCTTGGTTGTAATTTTGAATGCAAATTTTTGAATAGCTCTCTGGTGGATTTTTCCCCAAGTTCCTATATGTCTCAACTAATCTCACATCAATTTATTTATTATGAAATGATCTTATAGAGAGAGGTCATGCTGGTTAGGCTAAAGGCTAGATGGATATTGTTGAGAATTTTTTTATGTCCTCAAGGCATTGTATCAATTTTACTAAAAGTGCTACCATTTTCTTGAATACCGACCCTACTCATCAAGCCAAGATTTATAGAACTCTCAATTCGGATACCCTTCCCCTCCCCTCGATGTATCTAGGAATGCCACTTACTTTTGGTAAAGTGGAAAATTTGGTCTAGTCTACTCTCCTAGAATGGATCCACAGGAAGCTTGTTGTGTGGAAGGGGGCTCTTCTCAAAAAATTTGGTAAGCTTCTCCTTCTCAAGACCACCCTTATAAGTTTGGCTATGTACCTAATGTCTCTATTTTTTATGCCTGCTGCATTGTTAGAGAAACTTGAATAAATCCACCATAGATTCCTATGGTTGGGGACCAAGGAAAGGAGAAGGTTCTCTCTAGTGTATTTGGATACCATGTGCTCTAGGAAATGTTTTGGATGTTTGGACTTGAGAAAAAGAGATTGATGAATATGACACTTATAACCAAAAATTCTTAAAAACTTTTGAACAATCAAGCATAATAGATTTCTATTCTAAAGGACAAGTATTTGTATGGATGTGATTTCCTCTCTTTGTTGGAAAATGGAGTTCTTCCTAATGGTTTTTTGATCTAGAATAACCTCTTAAAACCCAAGAATTTACTCTCTTTTGGCTCCTCTTGGCTAGTTAGATCAACTACCTTGGTCTCTTCTGGGATGATAGATGGTTTTCCTCATTGGATCTTGGTTTGCATGTTGTTTTGTCTATGATTTGATTGGACCTCTATTCCTATCTAGGAGCTAAGGTATCAAATTAATTAGATTCCTCTGTTGATCTACCTAGATGGAAGATTGACTCCAACTAGTCTAACCCACCTTTAGTTGGCTGCTAAAGAACTTATTAGAATAGTCAGGAAGATTCTTAATTTATTTCCCTCTGACTTGTCAAAATCATTGGTTTGGACAACTTCTAAAGATGGAATGTATTCTATTAATACTAGATACAATCTCCTTTCTAGTTCATGTAACCCTATGTTTGATTGGATGTAGCTATGGGGTGCTACCACAATAGTGGTTTACACTTTTTGGGTGATCTTGATTTTTGTTGAAATCACATAATGTTAGAAAATATAATGATTTAAGACTTGAAAAGATCCATTTAAAGGATTCCAATTGAAGAGGTTTTGATCAAACCACATTAGACCAAACCCCCTTGGATAGAAACCTGCTAGTTCTAAACCATACCTATAACAGAGTCTCCTTTACACCTATCAAAATGCTGATAAAAAATCACTTTTGATTTACCTTTTGGGGGATCAAATGAATTCATTTAAAATTTATCTTTTGTAAGTATGTATTCCTTATTATAAGCTTCCAAAAACATATAATTTTAATTAAATTAAATTTGATTATTATATTTATTTTTTATTTCTTGTGAATGTAGGTTTTTCACTAAAAATCAAGCTCTCTATTATGCACATGTGGAAAAATAGTAGATTATAAAAAAAAAAAGTTTAAAAAATATGTTCAAGCTGGGTACTAATTTCCTTGATCCTTTAATTTTTTTTTGAATTTTGATACATACAATTTTTTTTATGTTGTATACAATCTGTCTATGTCTGAATTGTAATTGGTTTGACTTCGAAACTTGATTAAGGAAAAATATTTAATAAAACACTATGAAACCAAATGAATTGGTTAGATATCATAGTTACAAATCTAAATTCAAAAAAATTATAAGTTTATCATTCATACATAAAAGTTATGTTGTATACGGTGAGCATCACTCTTTAAAAATGTCATTTACTAATAAAAACTAGTTTTCGAAGGAGATGAGAAAATAGTGCAATTTGATTCTAAAAATTTTGAAAAAAATATATTTAGAATCTATAGACAATACTTCACAAATCATTAGTTTGCATCATCTTCAAATTCCTCATGGTTAAGCTGCTATAGGAGCCTGAAAGTGAAGATTTAGTTAAAAAAATCAGTTTAGTGTCTAGTTTTCGCAAAAATTGTAAACTAGTATTGTGGGATCACCCTATGGAGAAGAAATTCCCTACCTAAAGTCAAAATATTTTGATGGACTATTTATCAAAAAATGAACGTCACTCTGGATAACTTGCAAAAAAAGGGCATACAACTTGGGAATCGGTGTTTTTTATGTGAGAACGAAGCTAACTCCATTTCCCACTTGCTTTTCAATTGTTCTTACTACTAATAGGTTATGCAGAAAATCAAATCTCTCTTTAATGTTTGTTGGGTCTAGCAAAAGTATTTTCATGATATTTTGGATAGTTGATCCCCCAAATGTCTCACCCTATGATTTTTGAGCTTTGGTGTCAATCTTTGTTCTTCACGAGGTGGGTGCTATGGAAGGAGTGCAATAATAGAGTCTTCAGAAGAGGAAAAAAGTTCTTGTGGTTGGTGGTGGCCAACAAGATTATTAGTCAGGTTGTCGAGATGATTTTAGTTATCTCTTGCAAGCCCAAAATAATTCCTAATACTCTGGAGGCCTCTATTGCATCTACTTGGAATCTTTTAGATTCTCTTAATGCCCTCAATTCTCTTATCCCTCTAAATAGGCGAAGTACTCCATGGTCCCCCTAAGCCTGGTTGGTTGAAGCTCAACTTTGGTCTGGCTTTGCCAAACCTAACCCAGGTTGGGTGGGTGGGGGTCGGGTCATCCATGACCATAAGGGGAAATTAATTTTGGCTTGTGTGGTCAACATGGGGGTTCAATCGTCTAGTTTTGCTGAGGTGGCAACAACCTTTCATTGTATACAAATTTCCACACAATTTGGGCCTTCAAATTTGGTTATAGAAGGAGAATCTAGAAATATGACTTTCTTGCTAATAGGGAAAGCCTTTCCCTGCTGGACCCTCCAAGACCCCGTGTCCTTGGCTTGTAATCTCACGATTTCCCTCAGAAATTGCAGTGATAGTAACATGTATACGAATGGTAATCAGTTTCCAATGCATTAGCAAATCTTGGAGCCTTTACTCCAAATTTATTAATATGGGATAGGGTGATCCCTCAATACTAGATTACATTTTTTGGGAAAATTGGACACTAAACTGATTTTTTTTTACTAAATCTTCACTTTCGGTCTCCTATAGTGGCTAAACCATGAGGAATTTGAAGATGCTACAAACTAATGATTAGTGAAGTTTTATTTATAGATTCCAAATATATTTTTTTTATAATTTTTGGAATTAGATTGCACTTTTTTTTCATCTCCTTCAAAAACTAGTTTTTATCAGTAAACAACATTTTTAAGGAGTGATTCTCACCGTATACAACATAACCTTTTTTTGTATGAAGGCTAAATTTTTTTTTTTTTTGAATTTAGATTTGTAACTACGATATCTAATGAGTTCATTTGGTTTCATAGTGTTTTATTAAATATTTTTTCCTTAATCAAGTTTCAAAGTCAAACCAATTACAATTGAAACGTAGGCGGACTGTATACAACATAACTTTTTCTATATGTATTGAATTTTTTTTTTTTTTTAATGGATCAAGGACATCAATACCCAGCTTAAACATATTTTGCAAAATTTTATTTTGATAATCTACTATTTTTCCACATGTACAGAATAAAGAGCTTGATTTTCGGTGAAAAACCCACATTCACAAGAAATAAAAGTAAATATAATAATCAAATTAAATTTAATTAAAATTATACTTTTTTGGAAGCTTATAATAAGGACTACATACTTACAAAAAATAAAATTTAAATGAATTCATTTGATCCCCCAAAAGGTAAATCAAAAGCATTTTTTAGAGCTAGCAGGGTTCTATCAAAGGGGGCTTGGTCTAAGGTGATTTGATCAAACCATCTTCAATTGGAATCCTTTAAATGGAACTTTTCAAGGCTTAAATCATTATATTTTCTAAAAATTTGTGATTTCAGCAAAAATCAGGATCTCCCAAAAAGTGTAAACCACTATTGTGGTAGCACCCAATAATATCCTCCATATCCTTGATCAAGTGCTCGAATTAATTCAACATGATGCTAAAGTACTGTCAAAATGAGATTGAGATGGATACAATGTCAAATCTTATTGATAGCTATCACACTCCCCAATTATGACAACTTAAGCCCTGTAATCCATCTTTTCATATATACATTTTTTTCCGGCTCCAGTTTTCGTATAGCCATTTCTATAATTGGTATTACCTTGCTCTAAAATTTGTGATATTAGCGATGAGGGGTGATCTAGTTCAGGATGAAAACACTAGTTATGAGGGATGGAAGAATTACAAAGAGGTTTGGGATATTTTAGAATGGTTCAAGTTGGCTTCATTTGTGGAGGGTATATAGGGGCATGACCCTAAGATTTTTGTGGCATTCACTAATTTTTGGGTGAATGGCATTGTTATTGTTGAAGGTATTTCCTTCGTGGTGACTCTTAAGTTGATTCAAAAGGTGATGGGGATCTCTCTAGAAAGGGTGTACATCCCTCATAAATCAAAAGGCTATTACTAGAAAGACATGAAACATTTTTTGAAAGAGGGTGAGAGGGTGAATAGATTACAAAATTGATTTAATTGTGTGGACCTACCCAATGTTTGGAGAAAAATTGCAGAGCTCCTCATGAGGTATGTCACACTCGCAGGGTGGTTCCATTGCTTCGACACTCATCTTTTCCTTATGCTTAATCATATTAGGCATAATGTTCAAATGAAATTTATGTTTTGGATTTTGTCCTCACTTGAGCAATCTGCTACAAATTTCTATTCTAAATGCAAGAAGTTACCCATCCACTAGGGCCTTATTTATCATCTCTACAAGTGTCATTTTGTGTTGTTACCCCCTTACCAGTATTTGAAAGAACACTCTAACCATTCACAACCCCACCAATCCCTTTGTAGACCTCAACCCCTCTATTACACTAGATGAAACCCCTCCTATCATTCATTGTAGCACTTAGGCCAAGGGCAAATCCTTTGTTAACTAGAAAAATCCTCTCGACCCCATCAAATCCACCCCTTTGTCAAAATCCATGCCTATTTCTAATTTTGGGTCAAAGGAGTTTGAAAACTTGAATGAGAAGGATGAGTTATGGAATCGCACCCTAACCAATTCCCCTGTACACTCTTTTGTTCATGCGAATGTCTCTAATGTTCCCAACACCCCCTATTTCTAACCCTAACTCTGAAAATTCTCCCAGCATGTGCATGAATCTAGAGGAAACTAGAAGTGAACCTAGGTTGATTCATGCCTCTAGTGACCCTCTTCGTAAAAAAATCAATGAAATCTCAGAGGCAATTAATGTCCAAAGGGATATCATGAAGGGGTTATTGGGTTGCTAATAACAACTAAAGAAAGAATCCAAATTTTGGAAGGTAATGTTTTGGAGTAGCTAGTCTCGTGGTTAGGGGAGGTGGAGAACAAGGGGAACTAGGACATAATCACCTCTCTATCCAATTAGTTTGAGAGGTGGGCGATTTGGGAGAATGAGCTAAAAGACTGATGTGCCTATTGTTGGTACAAAGGAAGATAAAAAGAATTATGAACTAAGATTGATGCTATCCATCAAAACAAGGAGAAAACCATGCAATATCTCAGGGTCATCACTAATTATAGTAAAGAAACAGTGAAGAAAATTTCCCTCACCCTTTAGTTTTTTTAGTATGAATTAAGCAAGTTCCAGAGAAAATAGGTTGTGGATGATGGTCTAGAGGATGGTCATATGCAAAAGAAGAAAGGTAAAATGGAAGATACCTTGGCTCGTGAAGTCACAGTGAATACTTAGGCCATTTAGCAGGGGCCTATAATTTTTGAAAAGAAGCTCCAATTTTTGTCCCAGGAATGGAATGCAATCACTTGTCTCAAGTTGTTGGGAGACCAATAGGTGTCCTATAGTCATGTGGTAGTCTCGGTTCTATGTGCTTTCTTTATTGTTTTTTGTTGGTTGACCTGTTTAAGTTTAACTTTATATTTTAGTTTCTAGGTTTCTCACTTCTCATGAGTTCCTCGTTTTCCTTTATTGTTATTTCGTAATGGGTATTGGCCCTTCCAGTTTTAATCTAATAAAAAATGGTTGATAAATGATGGGTGTTTTCATATTAAATATTAAAGAAAACATTTAAGATGTTATTGGTTAATGACCATTGTGTAACATCCTCCACCACTCATTTTTTATTTCATAATTATTATTTTTTTGATATTAAAGTAGGGTAACGACTCATAATCTAATGAGTTCAACCAAAAAAATACAATAAAATAGAGGCCTGCATCCTCAACTAGCCAACCATCAAAATGGAGGCATGCAAGCCTCAAAGAGAGAAAGTATAAACTAAGAGATTAGAATAACAAAGGGGCACTAGCCTGGGGCAAGAACAACACAACTAAGAAAAAATAAACACAATAGATGACCAATAATATTAAGGAGTACAAGTAATGTACCAGTCAACCTTCAACTTGTCAAACACTTCCTACCAGCCTTTCTCATCCATGTTTTATCATTTTTTTTCAAAAATCGTGTCAAATATAGCCCTATTCATGACCCCCTTAATAATTTTGGTGATTTTACCTATAGCCTCTTCCAAAGAAGCAACCTTATCCTTCATGTTCTCATGATCTTCATCTAATTTAGCTCTCACAATGTTACTTTTTAGTTCCCTTATTTTCTCATGTAAATTTTGCACAAGCTATGCATGAGTCTCTTACTCTTTTTCATAGGCCTCTGAATCCTCATTTATGTTATCCTAATCTTACTCCCTCTCTATATCCATATTTTATTTCCTCTTCTTTATTTTCCTTGGAGATTTCCTCCTCCTTAGTGTGATCATCTTCTTTCTCCATGCTAACTTCTTCACCTTCCACTACTTATTTGCTATCGTCCAAGCATTCCCCATCATATTCAAGGAGAAACTCTTCATTAGAAGATCCTAGACCCACTTCCTCCATAGTGTCTTCTTCTATGATAGGTGTCTATTTTTCTCTATGATGCACCACAAAAATTCTCAAGGTCAGATCCCTCAAGGAACCCTGAACGTACTCTACAATCGAATTTCTCCAAAATTTTGAGAAGGGGTTGCATATCAAGGCTTTGATACCATTTTATTAGAGCTCCAGACCTACATCTACCTATTCCTCTTCTGAAGATGTGGCCTTTCAATAAGCTTCAAGTGCACTAAGGCCTGGTCATGTGGGTGACCGAAGGCTCCACCAAAAGCTCCAACCCCTTGGTCTGCCAAGGCGACGAGGGGCTGAATTTTTCAGCCCCTGAGGGCTCTAGAGGACCTATTGGACAATTCGGATCTGTTTTCATGGATTTGGGCGTACTTTTTGTGTACGATCTCTGTTTTGTGAAAATAATATATCACCGGAAAGATGGTTCCAGTGCCGTTCGATTGGTGTTGGTGGGTTTTTTTATTTTGCCATTTTGCAATTATTTTTGCCAGTCAAAGTCAGAAATTGTGTTTTCACTCCGAGAGGCATATCTTTTGCATCCAAACTCCATTTTGTGCAAACGAATAGGCATTTGAAAGGTGTTGTTGTGATATTTATAGATCTACAGTCTATTTCACCAAAAAATTTACCAGGTAAATTTTATTCAGATTTGTGTTTTTAACACTTTGCTAAATTATTTGGACATTTTGACACCTACATGGGTTATGTTTGTGTTGGATGGGTTAGATTAATATGATTTATCATTTCTGAGATCATTAGTATGTGATTTTTTTATTTGAGTGAGTATAATAGGTTTTTCTACTCACCCTTCAGTTGTATTTCTAGAATGGGGTAATTATGAGTCATGGGCAAAGGGCATACTTACACATTGTAAGTGGCTCAATATTTTTCCTTATTTATATGATCTCATACCTACACCAGAAAAATCAAGGGGTTTATCTACATGGATTATTATTCAAGATCATATTGTAGGGGTTATTGGTTGTAGTGTTGATTTTGACACGTTGTGTGCTTTATCCGACATTTGTTATCCTCACACATTTTGGCAACATCTTTGGGAGATTTTTGGAGACTCTAATATCTCTGCATTCCTAGAGAATCTTGCTGTAGATTGTCTCATCCCTCTTGTAGATGTAGATTTCATACCCTATGATAATCGTACTCTAGAGGAGCTTGAGTATATCACAGTTCTTGCATCTGCCGATGGTTTAGAGACTTGTATTCATGTTCCCTCTCTTTAGATTGACACTTCATCAACATCACCTATTGTTCCTGATTCAGCGTAGTAGGGCATCATTCATCTTCCAAACATAGCTACTTTAGACTCTTATGTTGTAGACATATCTTTCTTGTTTGTGGTCCTATATTGAAAATTTGGAGGATTATTTTGAGGACATTCATCTCCTTTACCTTGATAGTTAGGTTATCACTATATGCCCACCATTATCAATGCATTCAGAGGTTCCATTTCAGGATTCTCCACATCAGTTTGGATTTGACATCATTTGTTTCAATTTAGACACATAGATTCTTCAACATCCTATCATGGCACACATCTTGAGACAAATTGGTTTATCACTCTTCATAGGGTTTCTTCGACATTGTCCTTTGGATCCATTTCTTACCAAGGGGAGGAATATTATCTGCCACTTTAGCATCTCCTTTTGGATTCTACATCAGGCATCTACCATTGTGACACGAGTTTCTTCATTGTGGGGGGGTCTTCTTGTCTCTTTCTATCTCTCCTATGGAGACCGTTCTACATGTACTTATATGATAGAATTTTTCTATGGAGGGTATCATGTAATCCACCTACTATCCTTCTTTAATTAGTGCATTTCATTCTTTTCTTTTCTCTCTTTTGGGGGGGATTTTTTTTCCCATGAGTTTTTCTCTTTTTGTCCACTTTACAAAGATTTGTTTGTATTTGGGTACCTGATCAGACCTAGTTGTTGGGACCCTTGTTTGCTTTCATGCATTGTAGAACTGCCTTTTCTTTCTTGCACATGTTTGTAGCTGCACTCTTGCTCATCTTAAGGGGGGGTGTTAGAGTAAATTTTTTAACTTAATTATGTTAATTAAGTTACCTTTATTCCTCTTAATATTTCACTTTAGTTTGCATATTGTGACATTTAATAAGTATATTAATTATTAAATGTCTACCTATTAGGGTTACTTTTAGGTTTGCACAATCTCCTTTCATAAGGATTGATCATTGCATTATTTCTCACTCTCTAATTAATACATTTTTCAGCTTTCAAAGTACCCTTTCTTTTTTTGTCTCCATCTCTTCATTTGTGACAGGTTATTTGCATGCAGGTGATCTTCGGGGTCTGTGAATTTGGATTTCACAATTTCTATAGACATTACTCCTACTCATCACAAATTTCTATTGTGATAGAACTAGATGAACCCATATTGTTCTTTTTGTAGTCGAGAGGGGATATAAAGGCTTTCATATTTTGAGGGTGGAGCTCTTTAGAACGTTGAAAGAGGAGGGGTCTTAGTAAACATAAAAATTTATGGCTCCCTTAATGGGTCTATATTTCAAGCACGAAGGGGGTGTGTGGGGATGATAATAATTTTTTTATATGGGATTGATTACCAAGGGGTAATCGTTGACGTAGGGTTCAGTTTAAGGATGGTGTCGAGAATAAATTTAAATAGAGCTAGAATTAAACATTGATGGAGAGGTGGAGAGGCCCCTTTAGTAATGCATGCCATCAATTAGGACAACATGTAAAAAGGAATATTAACCTATTCTTTGTGTCAAATGTGATTGAGGAGAGGAAAATGACACCCATTAACTATCTTAAACATTCCTTATAGGGTAAAATAAAGCATAATATGCATACATACTAGGCTATAGGGCACAATAAGTTTCTCCCTATCAAAGCCATTTTGAAGCCTTGCTAGCTTTTTCCCTTTCTCAATGAATTTATCTATAACATTATGGTACTTTCCATTGCTATTTTTGGCCACATTGATTCCTTTACACTATAACCTCATATATTTTGCAATAAGGTGAGAAACCACTTCAAAATAGATTCCCACAATTGAAACCTTGCCTTCATTCTAAGAGTTACAAAATTTGGAAGTGAGAACATCATCATACCCCTGCATGGCTTGGAAAAAGGGAGTTAGGCCAACCTCCTTAATATATTTCTCAAACCTCCACATTTTGTTTCAAAGGGATATAAGTGATTTTTTCAAATCTTTCTCATCTCTCCCATATTTCTAGCATAATTCTTACGAAGAAGATAAAGAAACTTGCAGAAAATAATAATCTCTAAGAATAAAGTGAGAGAGAAAAATGTGAATATTGTGTATAAAACCCTTATCAAAACATCTATTGTTTGATAAGAATAAAATGGGGCTCATGGCAAGCATTTAGCTAATTAAGTTTTTTTCCTACAAAATAATCCACATTTGACAGGTACTGCACTTGAAATAAAAATCATGCATTATAATTATCCTCAAGGTATTAGGAAATGACTTATAACTTTGTTATTGATTTGGAATCTCTTCCTTTCCATAAAAGCATATCTTTCCCAAAATTCAATAGGATTTGGATGATAATGTGATAGCTTGTTCATGTCCTTGAGGGGAATGATTAAGAGGAAAAGTCTTTTTTTAAAGTGACGATTTGAAATTTCTTAATTTCCTTCATTTTTGTAAACTCTAAACACCATCATATTTTGGTCATTGAAGAAATCCTTTCCTAGCCAATAAATTTTATGGTCCCATCCTATTTTATATGGGGGGAAGTGATATACAAAATAATTAAATAAACGATAGACATCAAATACCACTTCTTCTTAGTAGGTCGACACAATAACACCATTTTTATAATTTATAGGATTCAATCTAGTTACAAGTATTTCATTAGACAATACCTCGTTTATATTATATGGGATATTATCAAATCTCTAAAATGTCGAGTTAATGCATGAGATGCCTTCATTGGTAGTCGTATTAGTTGCCATATTTCCTTCCCTATAGTTGTGGGATATCTTGCATTGAAGGAAACTACCAATTATATTTTTTCAATCTTCCATCATGTCTCTAATCATCCATGGAATAATAGACACACCTTTCAATATGATAATGATGAACATAGAATCCCCTTCAATGATGACTTTATCATAGCCTCTTTCTTTTAGTCACTTGACTCCCCACCATACTGTTAAAACTTCTATGTAATTACTAGAAAATATGCCTATGTTTTGGCATACCCTTCTAAGAGAAAACCTTTGTGGTTTCTTGTCACACCCTCCATAGTAACTACACCTAGGTTACCTTTAGAAAATTCATCAAAGTTAAGTTTAATCCAACCATCCTCAAGGGGGATCCACTTGGTTTCTCTCTTACATAGAGCTTTAGTAAGATTTATTCAGGTTAAATCATGCTTGACACCCCATAATTGTTTAACTTTCATTTCCCCATATGAAGGAAACCTTATGGAGAAACCATAATTAGCCATGCTTATATTTTCCTGTAGTTATTATTTCACTGACACAAAAACCTCCATGCTCTTTTTTTCTAGTCCCTAAGTTTTTTGTTATTTCATTCTTTCCATAGACCCCAAGAAACAAAAGGAAAAATTAGTCTCCATAGGTCAATTATAATGGGATGAGAGAATGGGCAGTTATTATAGGAATTAACAAGATCCTTAATAGTTGGGGGCAAAAACCAATGAACTAATAAGGATTTTCAGACATTATTCTAGAATTCATTCGAGAAAGATTAATTTAGGAATACGTGACTAATGCTCTTGACCTCTTCACAACATAGAAAACATCTATGAGAAAATTGGAGTCCACGTCTATTGAGGCTATCTGGTAAGAATATTGTAATGGATATCAATCCTCTAGAAGCAACTAATTTTTGGAATAAGTTTTGGATTCTAAACATGTGACTAGTTGAAGTTACTATTAGGGAGGAATGATTGTTCCAACATGATATATGTTGATTTAGCCATGAATAGGCCCGAGGGATTTCTAATCCACATCCATTTTTCCACCTTGTCCTAGGAAAGGAATGTACAATCACCTATCTAGTGTCTCAAAAATTTTATTAGCTATCTTTCCCTTTGTTGTCTACCTCCTCTCAAGAGAATGTTCCCATTAATTTATCCTTCAATTTTTTTCCATTTTGGAAAAGAACCACTCTAGTGTATATAGTTAATGTGAAATTGTCTATTGACATGAAAAAGTATTTCTTTAATAATATTGAACTGGATGAAAGGTGAGAGAGCAAAGCCTTTATTCCAAGTTTCCTCCCAAAAACCAATTTTAAAACCATTACCTACTCTTCTTTTGATCCACTGTTTAATGATGTTTCTTATTTTGAGGTCAGGTTGTTCCATACAACTACGCCATTTGGCAACTCATAAAATAGGAATTTCCTTTGATCCTCATTATCAAGGTATTTAGCTTTTAATATGATGACCCAAACTTTTTTTATTTTGAAGGAAGTTCCATCAAATTTTTTTCTAGGAGAGATTTTTAAAAATTTTCATTCTTATAAACCTAGATCCCCAACCTTTTTCAGCATGCAAAAATTTTCCTAACTAACCAAGCGAATTCTATAATTTCGTTTTTCCATATCTAGAGGAATTTCTTTTGAATTTTTCAATTTTACAAGTAACGGAAGGAGGAATTCTAAACAAGGAAAAATAATACACATGATTGTTTTGGAGGGAAACTTTAGGAATTTGAAGTTTATAGCTTAGCTAAGAAGCTTACCCTTCAAACTAGCTAGTTTCATTTGTATTCTTTCTATAATCCTATTCGAAAAGGTGTTTGAGAGATTTCTAGAAGTTAGAGGTAAGCAAAGATAGGATACCAAAATAATTTAGGATTGATAGTCTAGTATCCTAGTAACTCTATCCTTAACCAATTGATTAGTATTGAAGAAATAAAGCTTACTATTTGTATAGTTTATGAGTTTTCCTAAGGAACATAAATTACTTTATAGGGTTTTCTTCTAATGAGTGGATTCTAATACTGATGCTTTACCAAAAAAAAATGTATCATCCACAAATCCTCCCAAGGAATTTGGCCACCATTATGAATAGATAGAGAGAGATTGGTTCCTCCTATCAAAGGCCTCAAGATTTGAAATCTAATTGAGTAGATATCATCAAGATGGAACATAGGGGTTACCAAACATGACTAAGTCCACCATTTTTGAACAAGTGTTTTGAAATTGGGATGAGTAGAACACATAATTTCATATAAAAAGGGAAATGGTCCTTTAGAAATGGATTCTTCCCAATCTTGAAGGATGGAATTATGATTTGATCTCATTATAGGGAGGGCAAAGAGGGTCAACTTATGCAATATATTATAGTTATTTGAGTTAAGAAACCTATTTATTTTGAATTGTATGTGGGTTTTTCCATGTCTCCCATTGGACCAGGAAAATAAAGACCCTTGGAGGTCAATATCCAACAGACCTAGGAAGAAAGAAAGTCCATTAGATCCATCATATTACTAGAGAAGTAAAAGAAAACCCCTATTTCTCTAAGAGGAACAAAGGGGCATTGAAATCCTGACCAAACATCCAATGAACCACATTAAAATTTGAGAAATATTAAGGATGATAAGGAATTCTAGAGTAAAGCTTTGGTAGATCTAGAATTGGGATCAAATAGATGTTGACTAGGTTCCATTTAACTAATGATTTCAAATCCTCCAAATGGGTCATTAGACTATTCCTAGAAAAGGGTCCTTAAGAGCCTTTAACCCTATGAAGGTTACAAAGTGAGGCTATACCTCTAGAATCCCCATTAGCATCATAGATAGAGTAATCAACAGAAGGCCAGATATTATTCACTATCTAGTCAAAAGTAGTTTGCTACATCTTTGTTTCCTAAAGAAGCAAAATAACAATTTTTTATTAACTATACAATATTTAACAATATGTTGTTTAAGAGTGTTGTTCAAGGCTCTATCATTCCAAGAAAAGATCCTCATTATATATGTTAAGAATTTCAGTGACATGTTGGCACTAACAGAAGGGGATAAGGCCTCTAGCCAAGTAATTTCATAATTTATTTCTTCTAACCTCAGAGGTCATCCAAAGTTTTTTTGTTTCCTCGAGGCAACCTATTGAGTCACATCCTTGGCCTTTCTATCCTTTTGAGATGGTCTTCCTAGTTTTGAATCTCCTCCAACATCTACTTATTTTTCCATTAATTTGAGTCCATTTATCCTGAAGACTATCATTTGGGGGTAGTCTAGTAGAGGGAAAAGTATATTTATCTCCAAGCCCCAACAAAAATAGAGACTCCTACAGTTTCTTGGATATCACTCTAGGCTATTTAAGGTCACTCTCACCATTTATATTTAAAGGGTAATCATCCATCTTATTAGGGCCTTCATTTATATCTATTTTAACTTCTTCTTCAAATCTTTCATTACTATTAGGGATATCAATCGTTCTGGATTTTGCAAGAGATGAAGTATCCTCCCTCCAAGTTTTATTTGTTGAATCCTTTCTTGATTTATTAGGGAAATTTTTAGTTCAAGATTTTGATTCATCCTTCACCTAGGAGTTTTTAGTACATTCAGAGGAACATCCATCTTCAAACTTCCATTGACTAAAAATTTCCTTCTTCAAATATAGGATCCTTATACACCTTCTGGATTTTTTTCTTTGAGATCATAAGAATTATTTCTATTGGAAATTCCTTACAAGAATAACTAAAATGTTCAAACTTTTTACATTTCTGGAAGAAGATTCTAGCATTCTCATATTCTATTATTTGATTCTAGACACTAAATCTTGATCTAAGAGAGATAGTAGAGGGTAAGACCTTATTTACTTCTCTGTTAACACAAATTCTGACAAAGACTAGACTTGATCTCTTTTGGGTAACTTTTTGATGAGGGCCACACTGCCCAAAACTCACACAAATCACAACAATAAAAACCAACATAGAAGATGCAAGATAGAAAAATTACTCACTTTCAATTATTTTTAGAAAATGAAATTACAAATTCAAAACTTACATGCCACATGCTCATGGGCTTGATTCATTACACCAAAATCAACTTTGGAAACAAAATATATTATTCAGAGCCATAATCTGCACTGATGGAGCCACCTTCCACGACCCTCAGTTAATGCTTTTTATTTTACCACAAGAACCACCATAGAATGTTCTAGAAAGTTCAACTTTCCCTTTTTTTTTGGTGCCAAAAGTCCCCCCATTTGATTTATGGCCTAGGAAGAAATTTTAATGAAATTCACTTTTTACAGGGGTAACTTCAAAATGCCAGAACTTTTGATCTGGGTGTTCAATTTTCTATTATTTTATATCATTGGAAAGCTCTCGAAGAGATCTACAATTCCCAAACCCACTGGAGGTCGGTTCGCCAAATTTTCAAGCTATTTTGGGGCCTCTAAATTTTTCATATTTGAATGTGAAGCCGCATTGGAGAAATTTTTTAGGACATAAACTTTAATATCTCCCAAATTGTGCAAGGTATTGAGGTGATTCTTTGGCGACTGGAAATGTTTTTAAGTTATTCTCCTTGGAGAAAATTTTTAGGTCCATACGATCCTGTTTAGGTTGACTTACTAACAATAGTAAGTGACCATTTTTCACTATTTTTGGCTTTTGACTGTCTTACACCCCTTAATCTCCATCATGGGACTCAAAAAAGAAAAAGAAAATGAGGAAAACATATTTTTTTTGGGTGATGCAAAATCTACCTACACCATTGAATGCTCCTACATCAGACACTCAAAGTAATTTGAAAATTGGCCCTATCACTTCTCAAGATGAATCTTCAACATTCCATTCTCTCCACTTCACCAAGTACTCTTCATATTTTATGTTTCTTGTGATTCTACCGACATGACTATCGAAAATTTCTTCTATCTCCTCCTTTTCTAAAGTAGTTGCTGGGATATTCCACTATGCTTCTATTATTTCTTCATTAATTCCTCCTTCATGATCTACCTTAGCCTTATATTGTGAGTTCATCTTATTGATATTTTTCTTCAACTCTTCATGCAAATTCTTCAGGTGCTCAACATATTTTTTAGCCTCAACACTTCTCTTCTTCCCCATATCCATATTTCTCAGTTCAAAAGTAGTTCTTAGACTACTCCCATACACAATCTAGAATTGTGATTTACGAGTGCTCTCGCTGATATAATTGTTGTAAGAATTTTTTTCCTATGGTATAATTAAATCTCATCCCTCGGGCTTATCTCCTACTAAGCATCTTAGCAGGTTACCTAAACTCCTATTCACCACCTTTGTTTGTCCATTAATCTATGGATGGTGTGCATAACTAAATTTCAGATATGTCTTCAACTTCTACCATAATGTCCTCCAAAAATAACCAATAATTTTGGCATATCTGTTTGAAACTATGCTCTTTGTAGACCATGTAGTCTCACCACCTCTCTGAAAAATAACTCTGCAATATAAAAAAATCACTAGTTTTATGACATGGAATGAAATGTGTCATCTTTGAAAATCTATCCACTACCACAAATATGGAATCATGCCCTCTTTGTTTCCTTGGAAATCCAAGAACTAAATCCATGCTAATTTCCTCCCATGGCCTCTCAAGTATAGGTAATGGTTGATAGAATCTAGTATTCTGAATTGTTCCCTTCACCATCTAACATACTCTACAACTTTGTACAAACTTCTTCACATCCTTTTATAACTATGGCCAGTAATAATTCTCACTAATGAGATAAATGGGCTTATCTCAACCAAAATGTCTAGCCAATCCTTCGCTATACTTTTACTTGATTAGATTCTCTCTCATAGAACTCGAAATTCATAATTGGATTCCTCTAAAAAACATCCCATCTTGGATTAGGAAATCCAACCATCTTGTCCTATCCAATGTAACAGGTTCCAAACAAGCCTTTCAAGCTTCTACAAAGTTTGGATCTTTAGGATACAAACTCTTGAGTTCATTGAACCCAACAACCTCTATATTCATCACTATCAATAAATTTTTCCTTCTACTCAAGGAATCTGCAACTCTGTTTGACTTTCCACTCCTATGCTTCAAAACAAAAGTATAAAAATACAAAAACTCAACCCATTTTAAGTGTCGTTGGTTTAACTTTATTTGACTGTTGAGATAATGTAAAGCCTAGTGATCAGTATATAAAACAAATTCTTTTAGCAATAAATAGTGCCTCCATTTATTCAAAGCCTAAACTATAGCATAAGAATCCTAATCATAGACAAAATATTTCTTCTTAGCATCATTCAACTTCCCACTAAAATAGGCAACAGGCTTACCTTCTTAACTCAAACAAACTCCTATGGCAATGCCACAAGCATCACAATTACTTGAAAGACCTTACTGAAATCTGGAAGTGCCAAAATAGGTTGCTCTATAACTTTCTTCTTCAAAATATCAAAACTTTTGGTTTTTACTATAGTCCACTTAAACTCTTTCCTATCCCCTCTCATTGCTTCAGTTAGAGGTGCACAAATACTACTAAAATCCTTAATAAACTTTGTGTAATAACTTGCTAGACCATGAAATGATCTTACCTATATAACATTCCTTAGGGTAGGCAATTCAATGATAGCTCTCACCTTCTCTAGATCCATTTTAAGACCCTCGATTGGGACAACAAATCCCAAATACATTAACTCTCTCTTCATAAAACTACATTTCTTCAAATTAATCAACAACTTCTCCTCCCTTAGCTTCTCAAAAAATCTCCAGATATGCATCAAGTTCTCCTCTAATGTCTTACTAAAAATAAAAATATCATCCAAATAAACAATAAAAAATTCCTAAAAATTATTTCAATACCTCATTCATAAGCCACATCAATGTGCTCGGTGCATTGGTTAGCCCAAAAGGCAATGCTAACCACTCATACAAGCCTTCCTTGGTTTTAAAGGTTTTCTTCCTTTCATCTCCTTCTCAAATCCAGATCTGGTGATATCCGCTCTTCAAATATATCTTCATGAAGTACTCAACTCCACTCAAATAATCCATAATATCATCCATTCTCAGTAAGTGATATCTATTCTTGAGGGTGATCTTGTTGATGGCTCTAGAATTTGTACACATCTACCATTCCCCATCCTTCTTTGGTGCTAGTACTATAGGTACTGCACATGGACTCAAACTCTCTCTGATCAATCCCTTTCACAACAACTCTTGCACTTGCTTGTTTAACTCTTCACTCTCTGATGGATTCATATGATGAGATACCTTATTTGAGAAACTGGCTCCATAAATTAGGTCCATGCCATGACTATTCTTTCTTACTTGAGGAAAATCCTCACTTACATTATTAGAAAAAATATCTTGAAACTCATTCACTATATCTAAAACATCTACAAGTACCTCATTAGTATCCTCTTTATCAACTTTAGGGATCAATACAAAACACATATGCTCATGCCTCACACCTTTTAGGAACTTTCTTCTATCAACCACAAAAAATCTTGCATTACTACATACCTTTTCCCTTTCCTCTTTCAAGGGCTTCAACTTATGATGAACTCCATCCTTTATCAAAGAATAGGTTTTGGCATGTCCATCATGTACTAATCACCAATCAAACTACCATGGTATTCCTAACAACATATAACAAACATCCACAGGTATAATATCACACAATGCCTCATCATGGTAATTTCCAATCTTGAAATTCACTAGACGTTGTTCGTTTACCAAAGCCTTATGGTACTTCTACAACCAAGAAATCTGGTATGGATTTAGATGCCTTCTTCTATCCAGATGCAACTTACCATCTCTTTTGAAACAAGGTTATCAATACTACCTCCATCAATAATAACATTACAAACTTTACCTTCACACTTGCATCTAATGTGGAACAAATCCTTCCTTTGATTTGGTTCCTTCTCCTGATTCAGAAAGGATCTTCTAGTGACAAGAACCTCACCTCTTTCTGCATCCTCAGAATGTGAATACTAAACATCTTCATCTACATGTGCAACCCATGCATTACCCTCAGGTCTTCTATTTTTCTTTCCTTGATGTTGAGGTCACTCATAGGATCAATGTTCTTCTTCTCCACACTAGAAATAGGTTCCATGAGAGCCTCCTCTTCCCGGTCCTCGGCCAGATCTTCCTCTTCCCCTTTGGTCTCCATTATTATAATCACGAGGATGGTAGGTGTTATCTCTATTCTAGTTTTGGCTGCTATTGGATCATTCACCCTTCTTTTGATTTTCATTTCAACCTCCATAAGATAGTACACTACTCTTTCCACCACAACCTCCACCTCATTGTTTGTTCTAAAACCTCTTGTTTAGTCATTCTTCAAACTTTAGAGAAAACTAATAAGCCTCCACAATGGTGGTCATTCTTACCAGTGTCAATTCTTCCTATATGCTTGGCTTTAACCTATTAATATAAAGAAAAAAATTCTCTTTATTTTCCTCAAAATGTCTTGTTTGAATCAAGACCTTGTGGAATTCCTCTATGTATTCTTTCACTATCCTTATTCCTTGCCTCAAGCTCTACATCTTCTAGAGTAGATCCAATTTGTAATCATCTAGAATAAATTGTTTCTTCAATTTTGACATCATTCTGTCCCATCTATAAATTTTATTGTTCCCTTTTCTTCCACTTTCTAACTAGACCTCTTTCCACTATATACTGGTGTGACCTTTCAATTTTTTCTTCCCAAACCTCACTCTATGAGGATATTCAATCTCCTAAAACTCAAAAAATTCCTCCATGTCATTGATCCAATTGATCAATTCTTTGGGATTCAAACTTCCACTAAAAATTGAAACCTCCATTTTAGGTCTCTTCCCAATTCTTGAGATCACTCGCAACAATCTTCTTTCTTTAGGATCCATTGAATCCTGCTCTTCCTCTTCCATTTCCTCTTCCATTTTATCTTCATTGTCATCTCTTTCTTGATGCACATCTCTTCTTTGAACCTCTTGTTGCAAGGTTTCTAATTGCCTTCTAAGGGCTCTGATTTCATCTCTAGGTGGATCTCTTCCTCCAACACCTTAGCCTCTACCTATGCCATGTTGGGCAAGTCTTGGAGGCATCTTGAACTCAACCCACACAAATAGGTCTTGTTGCAACTATCTCACATTCGATGCTTTGTTACATGTTAGGAAGTCGTGCTCTGATACAACTTGATGAGGTCCACACCACCTAAAGCCCACATATATCACAACAATAGAAACCAACACAGAAGATGCAAGACAAAAAATTTACTCACTTTCAATTATTTTCAAGAAATGAAATTACAGATTCAAAACTTACATGCCACAGGCTCATGGGCTTGATTCATTACACTAAAATCAACTCTAGAAACAAAATATATTATTCAGAGCCACAATCTACACTAATGGCTTAGGAACCTTCCACAACCCCCACTTAACCCTTTTTATTTTACCACAATAACCACCCTAGAATGTTCTAGAAAGTTCAACTTTCCCTTTTGTTTTGGTGCCAAAAGTCCTGCCATTTGATTTCTAGCCTAAGAAGAAATTTTAATGAAATTCACTTTTTAGAGGGGCAGCTTCGTGGGGCGATAACTTTTGATCCAGGTGTCCGATTTTCTATTATTGCATATCATTGGAAAGCTCTCAAAAGAAATCTACAATGCTTGAAACCAACAGAGGTTGGTTCGCTAAGTTTTCAAGCTATTTTTGGGGCTCTAAAGTTTTCATATCTGAATTTGAAGCCAGATTGGATAAATTTGTTGGGACAAAAACTTTAGTATCTCTCAAACAGTGCAAGGTATTGAGGTGCTTCTTTCGTGACTAGAAATGTTTTTCACTTCTGCTCCTTGAGGTAAATTTTCATGTTCATACAAGTCTGTTTAGGCCGACTTACCAAAAATAGTAAGTGACCATTTTTTGCTATTTTTGGCTTCTGACTATCTTACACCCCTTGAGTGCCATCATGAGACTCAAAACAACTAGAGAAAATAAGGAAAACACATTTTGTTGGGTGATGCAAGATTGCCCTACACTACTGGATTCTCCTGCATCTGGAGATCATTTCTAAATTGAGACCAACTCATCATAATAAAAATTGACCCAAGATTTCAAGATATTCTTCCACATCGAGGGAGATCATTTTTTTTTTTTAGAAATCTACTTATTTTCTTTATCTTTTTTTCTTTTATCTATTTTTTTTTTTGATGTGGTATTTTGGAACACTACAAAATTATAATTACATATAATTTATAACTCATAAGTATTGTAATTAATTAATGTATATTATTTTTATTACGCCGAGAGGTGTTCCTACAGTGGCATGACAACCACAACCAAAAATCTGTGTACATTCGAAACTCTTGAATTTATTTTGATGTTTCTCAAACCGTCTACCATTACAATTCAGAATGCGGAAGATGAAATGATTCACGTGGGATAAAACATTACAAACACTGATATGGTATGATCTATAGTTCCAGTAATGGAAAGAAGTAACCGCCAATTACAAGATCATACGTTTCCATTTGATTCTAATCGGCGTCCTCGAAAAAGGTCACTATGATTCTAATCGGTTTCCATTTCAACATTTTCCATTTTTCTCACTTGCTATTATATTCTCTTTTGATGGTGGCGATCCTAATGAAAAAAATGAAATTGGAAAATCTTGCCACATGCATCTTGGAAGAAAAATGTGTAGATGATTATCTATGCAAATTGCAACTGAAGGAGACTAGATGCATCGCAATGAGGACATGCACATTCCTCTTCACCTGAGCGGTTGAAGAAATCGATGGAGGATCCTAAGAGATTCAACCCTTCGAAAAAGCAGATTGTAGGCAAGGAAACATGGTAGACAGTGGCAATGATAGGTTTCTCAAATCCATTCATCACCTAGTTAGTCGATGGAGCAACCAAAACTGAACTCTTGATCTTTTGAAGAAAGCAGAGTATGAGTGTCGAAGCTAATGTTGACGTCCTCTGAGACAATATCTAATAGGTATATTGGTGTGAGGAACGATTAGGGAATCTTACACATAGGTTCGTTGAATCTTTTTCATTGTGGCACTGAGCTCTAACCAAGTTCTTAGCAGAACAAGCCTATCATCATGATTTTTCCAATATAACTATTTGTCATACACACATATCATTCCATTGACTTTCACAGGTATTTGCATTGTAATTGGAGGATGAAGGGGTCACGTGTATACTATAGAGAAACGGTTTGAATTGATGGAGACAAAGCACAAGTGGCTAGAACATACGTGGAGCAAGGATAGAAAATAACAATCAGGTGTATCATCTTCATATGCACAATGGGGTGTTCTATTCTTAATGAAAACTTGTCTTTCAACCTTCTACATAATCTTGCTCAGAGGATCCTCATATTTTGTAGGTGTTGATAATGGACTCTTGTGGGCGGGATAAGGTAAAATAATACAGTGTGATGCAGGGCTTTGAAAAGCCCACACCAACCCTTTAATACTGTATTATGATCCCAAATGGTTGTATAATTGCATCAATAGGTACTCAAAGCATGCAATTATAACCTCATGTCCCTATGGGGCTACTTAGCTTATTTTGGTTAGCAACCACTGCTCAACTTATTTAGGAGTTATTTATGGAGCTGGTGGCCCCATGAATGCTTAGTTTTCCTATTTCTTTTTAAACAACCAACTTAAATTTTTATTAATAGTATTCATAATAATTTGTACAATAAAAAATTAAAAAAACAAAAAGAAAATCAAATATTAAAAAAGAGGGAAAGAATTTTGTGGAGCCACGTGGATTTTTAGAAATATGCAGTTCCTACTTATTTCCAACCCCCCCTTTTTGCCCACAGCTTATTTTCAATTCCTAAACAATAGCTGCTCCATTAAAATAGGAAAAGATTCCAAATTATCCTTTCCCAAAAATAAAATTTATGCATGGGAACACCCCCATTGCTTAAATTTAAGCAGAAAGTAAATTTAAGCAGACACATGGGGACATAAGGTAAGCCTTTCAAATTATTTTAAAAAATATAGTTAAATTTTGAGCAATTAGTATCGCTGTTAATTTTTATTGTTTTATATATATTTTAGAAAATTTATAAAATATTTCCATTTATATGTAACAAATTGAGTAAAAATAAGTGCAATTGATTAAAAAAATAGCATTTTTTTTATTTATTATATGTTTGAAATTATTTTTAATATGACAGAAAAATGGATGTTATAATACTTTTGAAGATATCATCTATCTTTCTTTTCAAAATATTCTCTCAATTTCATTCAAATTTAAAGACCAATAAAATTCAACCGAACTAAAAATAAATAGTAGAGGTTTATTTCCCCTAACAATCTATTTAAAAATTATAAATCAAAAGCATTTGCACTTAAAATATTTAATTATATTTTTGAAATTAGACATTAGTTTACTTTTAGAATGTGAAATGATTTGCATGCAAAAAAGAGGAAAAAATATGTAAAGAGCGAAAATCTTTAATCCGAACATCAACAATTCCTGAAATAAATTCATTTATATTCCAAAGAAAGTCGAAACTCCATTCATTAGCATTTCATAAAATCCAAAAGATTCCAAAATAACAACTTAAATTCTACAATAAGATTCATAATACTTCCAATTGATTTCATAAACGTGTCATCATACAAGACATTTAATATTACAAAAACATTGTAAAAGAAATTTACAATTCAAGACTTAGGCATTATGTCACCTTAAGCTCTAGAATAATCATATAAGAAATAAATATAATACATATATGAAGAAATCTTCATTTGATCTCCAATCTAATAGCTTATATTCAAACATGAAGACGAGATCAAGGATCAGGTAGTTTTTTTGACCAACCTCAAAGCTTACGCTTCCCCGGAATTCCTTAGTCATTCAAAGAATATCCGACCCTACATGAATCGCTTAGCAAAAAGCAGTCGACAAGCAAGATGGAATCTGGTGCGTGCCTAGTATAACTAGTAAATCCACAAGCATTTTAATTTTTCTAATTCATTTAAGAAACAAGTAAGTTCGATACTAGGATATGGTAGAGAGTTAATTTCATTCCATCTATTTCAATGGTCCTTAAGTTACTTGGCCAAGTAAAATGTCATGCATGACAAATAATAATAGTTTTGGAAAAGAAAAACTACGCTCTCTAAAAACCCATATTCGGCACCCGTCCCGGAAGGTAACTTTCCAAACACATGTCATGCACATTCATTTATCAAGTATGCATGGTTCCCTTCAAAAATTTAAAAGTATCTTTCACAAACACATGAACTGCACTTTTATCTTTCAAGAAAACATGGTATTTGATGCAATAATCTCATAGTTTTAAATCACAAATAACATTATATTCATATTTAAAATAAAAGAAATTAAAGTAAATTAAAAGAAGGTGTATCTTAATTATGTAATCTAAGTACATATTTAAATAGGAATAAATGAACACACATTCTTTCGATTCATTTAATCATAAAATTTATCTTCACTTTGAAATAATCCTTTTCTAATTCGTTTCATTTCAAAGTAATTTATATTTTTAATTCTATTTGCTTTTCTTTTCTATTTTTTTCATATCTCTCTAAAATGTTATCTTTTCAAAAACGTAAAACCTCATATTTACCTATGTTTCGTAGCAATTTTAGTTTCATTTCTAGAGAATTATCGAATTCCATTCTTACTTTTCAAGCATATATCTTTACACAAAATTATTTAATCTTGTCATTCTGGAAAACATTCAACAATTTTATTTAAATCAAAATCACTATCTTTTCTCTTTCTATTATTTTGAAAGTTTTATCTCTTGACTGTTTTGATTTTTCTGTAGCATTTCTAAATCCAAAACTTTAAGATTCTTATGTGATTCTTTTCTAAAAACTCAAAATAAATCTTAATCTTACAGTTTTCTGTACATATTGTTTTTTTATATTCTAAATCAGAATTTCCTAGATCAAGAAATCTACTGTCTATAATTCCGGAATATGTGTTCAATGATTTATGTTCAAGTCTATTCTTTATCTTCATTAAAATACAGCCTGGTGTTTGATCTATTTTCTAAATTTGATAAAAACAACAATATGTTCTCATTTTTTCTGTTTTTGCAAAAGAAATAAAGTAATAACATAGACATTCATTATTTCTAAGACTGGTAAATTCTTTATTTCAACAATCTTAACTATTAATCTCCTGCAGTTGTGTATATTTCCTAAAACTGGACATGAACCTTTGTGCTATTGTTCTTTCTATGAGTATTTTATCTTCCAAGCTCTCTACAATGTAAACCTCTGTCTATTTTTCCCTTGATGTTGTTGTGTTCTATTTATGTTTTGTATTTGTGTCTCCTCTGTTCTTTCCTCTGGTTGTGTGTCCTCCTTCCTTCTCTCATGCATATGTGGAGAGTTGTTGTTTTTATTTCCTAAACTCCCTATTGGTCGTGCCTCTCTTCCTTCATTTCCTTCCTACGCACTTCCCTTCTCTTCTTCCTGTGCACTTCCCTTCTCTTCTCCTCCTTCCTGCGCACTTCACCTTCTTCCTTCCTCCCACGTGCCTCACACTAACTCCCTTTCTCATATGCGAATGGGAGATGCGAGAATATTTTTCTCTCCACTGGTCATGCCTCCCTCTATCTTCTCCTTGCGCATGAATTCAAATAACATTCACAAACCAACAACTTTGTCATCCTATCCTTACTTTTTCTCCTCTGTGTTAAAAAACAAATTTTCCTCTTCCTGTCTCTGATGCACCTCTCTTCTTAGGATCTTTTTTTTTTAACATGCATAAGGTGGAGTAAACAAGAACAGTCAATCCACAATTTGTGCCACATTCCCAGCAGTGATGGCCATAACTTAGAGTTCTATCTCTTTGTTTGCATGCAAAATTGATTGAAAGGTAATTGTTTTCCAATTGTTTTCCAATTGTTTTCTATTGTCTTCAATTCATTTCAAATTTAAAATGTATTGCATTTATTTCTAATTTCCATTTAATAACCAAATTTAATATACATTCTTATTTTAAACATATATTTCAATATATGGATATTCTAATAATTTAGAATTAAAAATAATTATTATATTCAACTAAAAATAAAAGATTTACTATTTTAATTTTCAAAAGGATTTAAATTTTTCTTTCCACACAATAACATAATATACTCAAATTGATTAAACTTTTCACAAATAAATCAATCTTTCCATTTAAAACAAACATATTCATTTTTACATATATTTGAGCAATCAGACAAACTTATTAAAAAAATTCAAACAATAATCATCACAAAAACACATTAATAATAATTGAGTGGTGTGTGAGATTCCATCATCCTTATTAACATCTAATGGCTAAAATGAATCTACCTGATCAGTGTGTCACCTTCATTCTCGTTCACCTGTTCATGCGTTCACTTGCACTCAATTCCTCATCAGCAATGACAAACCCCAAATTTCATAATAATGAATTTCAAATCATTTCATTTGCATTTAAATTTCAATTTCACTTTCAAATTTAATTTAAATAATCATCTAGCATAACCATGCAAATCTCATGATTAATAATTGCATTTAAATAAATGATAAAATCAGAACATGACAAAATAAAATAGAAAGGTTGTTTTTATATCTAAATTTTATGTTTATTCTAAAAATCACAATTAGTAATATTTAATTGATTTGTATTAATAATCACTACAAATTTAGTTTCCTTTTAGAATGTGAAATGATTTGAATTTAAAAAGAAAAATAAAATAAAATAGAAATGTTGTTTTTATATCTAAATTTTAATGTTTATTCTAAAAATACAATTAGTAATATTTAATTAATTTGTATTAGATAATCACTACGATTTAATTAATTATTTAAAAACTAGATAATAAATATTTTAGAAAGAAAAAGAGGATTTACTTTTAGAGAGAGGATAGATGGATAGATAGAGATGGAGAGATAGGGAGAGACATGGAGAGAATGAGGGGGGATAAAAAGACAAGATATAGGGAGTGATATATAAGATGTAGAGATCGAAGGATATAGGGTAGAGAGACATGTAGAGATAATAAGATAGAGATAGAGGTATTGATGAAAGAAGAAATATGGAGATATAGAGATAGAGATGTAGAGAGATAGATATAGAGATAGAGGTAGATATAGGGAGGGAGAAACAAGGAGTGTGTGTGTATGCATAAGAGAGAGAGAGAGAGAGAGAGAGAGAGACAAAGATAGTTATGTATAAATATATAGAGAGGGAGGGAGATGAATGAGAAAAATAGATATAGGAGAGGGAAGTATATTAAAGTTATAGAAAGGAGTGATAGGGGGAAATGGGGGAGAGGGTGAGATAGAGATAGAAAGAGGGAGATATAGGGATATATAGGAGAGATGGAGAGATAGATATCACTTGGGAAAGATGGAGGGGGTGATATATAGAGATGTTGAAGACAAAGATAGATCAATAAATATATAGAGGGGGAGATGAAAGGAGAGACAAAGAGAGAAAGGAATAAATAGAGACAAAAAGAGGGAGACAATGAAAGAGGGGGAATTGGAGAGAGCAATATGAAGATATAGGAAGTGATAAATAGAGAGCGGTAGAGAGGGATATAGAGAGTAGGATAGATGGAAGGAGAGATTGAGTGAATAAGTGAGAGATAGAGATAATGAGATATAAAGAGTGAGGGAGAGGGAAAGATTAGAAGAAAGAGATAGAGGGGGAAGAGTGAGAGATAAAGGGGGTGATAGAGATAAGTAATAGAGATAGAGAGGGAGAGAGAGAGATAGAGGGGGGAGAGGCAGATATAGGGAGGGGAAAATAGGGTGTTTTTGTGTGAGAGTGACAAAAATATACAGAGATAAATATAGGGAGGGATAAATAGGGAGTGTGTGTGTGAGAGTAGGAGAGATGGAGGGAGAGATTGAGTGAATAAGTGAGAGATAGAGATAATGAGATATAAAGAGTGAGGGAGAGGGAGATATTGGAAGATAGAGATAGAGGGGGAAGAGTGGGAGATAAAGGGGGTGATAGAGATAAGTAATAGAGATAGAGAGGGAAAGAGAGAGATAGAGGGGGGTGAGGCAGATATAGGGAGGGGAAAATAGGGTGTTTGTGTGTGAGAGTGACAAAAATATATAGAGATAAATATAGGGAGGGATAAATAGGGAGTGTGTGTGTGTGGGAGTGAGGGAGAGATATTGAGATATAGATAGAGAGGGATATATAGGGAGAGAGAGAGGGAGAGAAATAGAGAGAGAATATAGAAGTAGAGAGATATAGAAAGAGAGAGTGATCGAGAGAGAGAGAGGGAGAGAGAGAGAGATATGTAGGGAGAGGTAAGGAGATAGAGATAAAGATGAAGATGGATATGAAGAGAGAGGGAGAGAAAAATAGAGATATAAATAGGGGGAGACAAAGAGATGGAGATCTATGGAGGGATAGAAAGATATCTGAAGTTATATATAGAGGTAGACTGGGAGATATATATAGAGAGAGGTATAAATGTATTAAATTAGGATATATATATATAGATATATTAGAGAGAGATGGAGATATATATATGTATAGAGAAAGAGGGAGATATATATGTATATAGAGTGAGATGTATATGATTAGGATTGGGATTAAATTAGGTTAGGATTTAATAAAAATTATAAGATAAAGCTTGGAGGGTTTAGATGATTGAAGATAGATCAGGATGACAATTAGGGTTAGGGTTAAGTATTAATTAGGATTAGGGTTGAATTAGGGATATGGTTAGGGTTAGGGATCAATTAGGATTAAGCTTCAATTATGATTCAATTAGTGGTCAATTAGGGTTATAACTAGGATTAAAGTTAGGTTGAGGTTTATTTAGGGTTAGATTTCTAAAATAAAGCTTGTGTTTAACATTAAAGTTAGGGTCCAATTAGGGTTTGGATTTTGGTTTGGGTTCAATTAGGGTTAGAGTTCAATTAGGATTAAGATTCAATAGGTTAGGCTTAGATTTAGGGATCAAGCTTAATTAAGGTTGAATTTTAATAGGGTTAGGGTTAAGGTTTTAATATAAATCCTAAGGTTAAAGGGTTTGCATTTAATTAGGGTTAGAGTTAGGGTTAGATTTATATTAGGGTTAGACTTAGGAGTTACAAATTAAGATTAGTGTTAGGTTTTTTGTAACGGTTAGGGTTAGTGTTAGATGATTGATCAGTGTGAGTGTTAGAATTTAATTAGGACTAAGATTCAATTAGGGTGGGTTAGGGTTCAATTGATGTTCAATTAGGGTAAGGGTTCTAGGATAAAGTTTGGGGTAAGGCTTAGGATTGGGGTTAGAATTCAATTAGGATTAGGGTTAGGGCTACAATTATGGTAAGGGTTAAGATTGAATTAGGAATTAATTAGAGATACAACTAGGGTTTGTATTTGAAATTAGGTTTAGGGTTTAACTAAGGTTAGGATTAATATTTAATTATAATTAGGGTTAAAGTAAGGTTATAGTTAGGGTTCATTAGGCTTAAGTTTAGAGTTTAATTAGGGTTACAGTTAGACTTAAGGTTAGGGTTAGTTTTTAGGTTCAATTAGGGTTATAGTTATACTTAAAGTTAGAATTACTATTTAAGTTCAATTAGGGTTGAATTTCAGAAAGATAAGGGTTATGGTTAGGGTTAGGATTCTAAGATAGATCCTAGGACTATAATTTATAATCAATTAGGTTTAGGTATCTATTAGGGTTAGGGTTAGGATTTATAAGTTGGTGTTAGGATTAGGGTTACTGTTACAATTACAATAAGGATTAAGATTCAATTAGGGTTTTGATTAGGGTTTATATTCAATTAGGGTAAGGGTTCAACTAGTGTTAGGATTAGTATTCAATTAATATTAGGGTTGAATTTCAACAAGATAAGGGTTTGGTTAGGGTTATGGTTAGGTTCAATTAGGGTTTTCAACTAACACTAGGATTAGGGTTTAATTGTAATTAGGGTTAAAGTTGGTGTAGGGTAAGGGTTCAATAAGTGTTATAGTTAGGGGTAGAAGTAGGATAAGGGTTATGATTAGAATTATAGTTAAACTTAACCCTAAACGTAAACCTAATCCTAATTGTTATCATAACCCTACATGTAACCTTAATTCTATATCTAACTATAACCTTAATTTTAACCTAAAACCTAACCCTAACTATAACCTTAACCTTAAATTTAACCCTAATTTTATATCTAACCCTAATCATAAATATATTCTATCTCTAGCCATAACCCTAGCCCAAATTCTATCTCAAATTATAACCCTAACCCTCATTATATCTCTAACCATAACCTAAACCCTATTCATCACCATTACCCTAATCTTAACCCTAACCCTAACCATAACTTTAATTATAATTATATCCCTAAACCTATCCTTGATTCTATATATAACTATAACCCTAGCCTTAACCAAAAACCTAACCCTAACCATAACCTTCACCCTAAACCTAATTGTAACCCAAACCTTAATCATAACCCTAAACCTAATTGTAACCCAAACCTTAATCCTAACCCTAACCCTAACCAATTTTTAATTGTATTCCTAACCCTAACCTTAACCCTAATTCAATTTTTAATTATAACCCCAACCCTAATTTTATCTCTGACCCTATTCTTAACCTTAACACTAACCCTATTCCTAATTATAACCCTTACCCTAATCTTAATCCTAGACATAATTGTAAGCCTAACCCTACCCCCTAACTCAAACCATAATCAAAATCCAAAGCCTAACATTAAACCTAACCCTAACCCTAACCCAAAATATAACCCTAACCCTAATCCCAATCCTAACCTTTACCCTACCCAATAATCTCACCCTCACCCTAACCCTAACATTTTCCCTAACTACATGATATACCATTTATCATCACCATAATCCTTACCCTAATTGTAAACCATAACCCTAACCATAATCTTAACCCTAACCCTAACCCTATTCATGATATAAATCCTTACCCTAACCATAACCCTAAATCTTAACCCTAACCATAATCAAAACCCTAACGCTAACCATTATCTTAACCCTAAACCTAACCCAAATCCTTCCCCTAATTGAGCATTAATCAAAAATTCAATTGAACCCTAAATCCTAAATTTATTTGAATGCTAACACTTATCATTTATCAAATCATAACCAAATTGAACCCTTACTATAATTGAAAAATCACCCTAAGTGAAATCCAACCATATTTTAACTCTACTCATAACCATATCTTTAATTCTAATTATAACCTTAACCCTAATTTTATTTATAACACTAACCATAACTATATTCTATAATTCATAATCTTATTTTAAGACTAACCCTAATGAGTTATTAGATAATATAAATTTTAGGGTTAAAATGTAAAATTAAAAGAAAAATTCCTCAAAAAAAGAATATCCATTAAGGTATATATAATTTTGTGGTTGAAAGGCTGATAGCCTTATCTACAATTCATTTTTTTTCATGATTTCAGATTTTTATACTCATTTTTCTGTTGTAAATTTTTATTATTATAGATTTCTATTTGTTGTATTAATATTAGGTATTTATTTTGGATAAAGGGAAAAAAGGATATGTTATTTTGAATTTGGTATAATATATTTTAAACTAGCATAAATATCTTAAATACATCTATCTAAAATATATCAAGATATTAATCTCAAAGGCACCTTGAGTTGATATCTCTTGAAATATTTTAGATGTAATACTATTATACATAAGCCTAGGTCTAATCAAACCTAATACAATACTATTTTATATTTCATATATACATTAGATGATGAATAGTCATCTAGAATATTCAAGCTAAATAATCATTTCATATTAATAATTATTTATATTATATCATATTTTGTATTAATAAATCAAATTCCATTGAGTAATTTCTTATATAATTTCTTATCCATTTCATTTTGTCCACATTTCATTCATATTTAATTACTTGGGCCACACTTGTATTGGAGAAAGGTTAGAGGAGAAGTATGCAAAGAATCTATAGATGGTTTAAAATATCTTTTTACAAAAAAATAAGTTTATATTTGTATGAGCATGAATTTGCACCCCTAACACAAATTCCCCTTTCACCCCTTTACACTTTAGAAAACCAAATCTGAAAGCAAAATTCCATTTAAGCCCACTACTTTTGTTCCACTTGGCACCTGTTTTGTGTGTCGGTGGAGGCGTTACTTTCAGAGACACCCATGCGGCACAAAGACGTCTACGCATCGCACAAATGTCCACATGGTGTGCTTATGTCCCTAATAGATTCTCTTGCCTAGAGCCTGCAAAGTAATTACCAGTCCCATTGGAAGTCAATTTGTAACGCCCTCTTTGGCCAACCGACCTGAATATAGCCATTGCTTCATCTTCCTTCTTCATATTCACTCTTTCGTCATCCATTTTCATCTCTTGGCTCTTTTGGACCTTCATTAATTTCGTGGTTGGCTGATCTCTTCACATCCTTTATATCTCATCCTTCATAGACTATGAGCAGTCTCCTTAGCATTCCAAAACCTCTTCACAAGATACAAACAACTTCATAAACATGTTACACTTTAGAACTAGCAACATCAACACTCCATCGCTTTAGTAGAGCAAGTGTGGAACAAAACACCACAATAGAAGAGGCTTGAGTTCTCTCATTTTCTTCCCCACTAGCCTTGAGCACCTTTGGTGGAGGTGGCACAAGATTTCACTCCTCTCCTCTATTACTTGGTTGAGTAGCATAACACTGTTTTGTAGAGCTTTTTTGTTTACTTCATTTCTATTTTTCTCTCTATCTATCCGGTTTTTCGTGGAGGTGGGAAAACCAAAATGGGGGTTTGACTGAGGTAGGCCCCTATACAGCCCCAACAATTTATCTCTCCCTTGTGTGTAGGTATTGAATACATTCATGAGCTGGATGCTTCATCACTTACATGTTCATAAGAATTTCCTTTCCCTTCTTCTCCTTATCTTTATCACTTCTATTTCTATCTATTTCAGCTTTATCACATTCTATTACTCTATCACTTTCTAGAAGTTCTCAGTAATCAGCTTAGAAGTAGCCACTTAGCTATTTTCTGTGATAAACCTACTTTTTGGTCTGTACGAGAAGCCAGTGTGCTTCTTGGATGCCAATGTGATGAGTTGTCACCCGTATTCTACGTTGTCATCCTTTGGATGAGAGATTTTGGTTTGTCCAGAGAATCTCTATGAATTTCTCTTTTTTGGTTCTAGAACTCTCATCGTTGTCCTTTGAGGTAGTTCAGGGCAGTTTTCCTCATGGGGGTTTCTAATTTAAGAGAACTTGTGAGTAGGGAATCCCCCTTCTCTACATTTTGGTGAACCCGACGTGAAAAACAATGTTCTTCGAGAAATCATACTAAACTTAATATCCCCTTTTATTACTTATGTATCTAGTTTTGTTCAAAATATTAATGATGTTCCAGTTCATGCATGTGATAGTGACTTGGCTTTGCCCATGTCACTTTGTATCTTTGATCCTTCTCATGAGATTCCTCTTCCTTTGAAGGATATTTTGTTGCAATAAGATGAAATCATTGATACCTTTCTTAACACTACTCTACCTTCTCTTCATTCCAATGCACTCTCTTCTAGAGATGATGCATTTGTGAATGATGAATCATCTACTCCTGCTGATGCACTCTCTTCTAGAGATGATGCATTTGTGAATGATGAATTTATTATCTATTCTTATGCACTCTCTCGTAGAGATGAGTCATTAGTACACAATGAATCTCCTTCCGCATTTAATCCTATTTGGATTGATGTTGAGAATATGTCTTCAAATAATTATTCTACTAGTTGTGACGATTTTGTAAATGTAATCTATGTCTCTACTACCCTTAAAAGGCCTAAGAGACTGATCATTTACACGACTCCAACTAGTCCTTCTCCTAAGAGGGTTTGTTCTATTGATGGTGTTCCATTTGATAGTGATTCCCTTGATCCTCCTAAGGCTCCCTCTTATAGAGCGGTAGCTTGTAACTATGATACTAGAATGAATAAACAAATAAGCCTTCTTCAAGAACTTGAACATATGACTAAAGAACTTGGCGATCTTGTCGAGCGACTTCAAGTTACTCTAGCTAAGATCTCACTATAGGACTTGCTTCAGTCTACCTTGGTTTATCAATGTATGCTTCAGGAAGCCTTGCAAAATATCCTCTTGCCTTCTTCCGCTAGGCCGGTAGATGTTGATGTGTTGATGGATTATATTCATGCATATTCACTGAATATTATGTTTTATCCCTAGGAACTCCCACCTCTGGAAGTACAAAATCAAGAAGATCCTCTAATGATTATAGTTAACATTAATAAGATTGGTATTAGACGTACTCTCGTTGATGCTGGTTCGATGCTCAATATATGTAGCATTGATCTATTGCCTAAGATTAATGTTGATCCAACTCCTATTAATGCCTCTTCCATTAACATATATGGTTTTCATAATGTTAGGAGACAAGATCTAGGTATGATAGTATTACCTTTACAGCTTGGACATATTACTGTAGCCACTTTGGTGTATGTTATGTTATATTAGTTACCATATAACCTTTCCCTTGGTAGAAAATGGATTCATGCTATGGGTGCAATCCCGTCTACCTTGCATAAATCAATTAAGTTCACTTATAATAATTGAGTAGTCACAATTAAGGCTGACCCTGATGCTAAGCGTTTATGCAAGATGGTAGTTTTCGATCAAGATGCGATTGCACCTACTCTTATTCCTTCAGTGCTTTCCAATGCATCGATGTTTACTGCAACAATACCTACTACAAAGGATACTCTTGAGATAGATGTACACAAAGAAGATCCTTCTGAAGTGAGAAACCTGAAGTCTATTCCTTCTACCTCTTCTCAAAAGAACGTGTATCTTGGCGATGATTGGTATCCTTTAGAATTTACAAATTCCTTCATTTAGGAATATAAATTCGACCTGATCCACTTAGACCCTTCGATGACATCATTCACACCCGTTATCAAAGATGATTAGTCTTTTGTATTGCAGGATAATGTGAATGTCAATTGTAATGTTAGAGTTGATCCTCCTTTTGAAGAAGACGATTACGCTTCTGCTAAGGAGGAAAATTCTAACAGTCCTATCAAGAATGATTATAATGATCCTATAGAAGAGTATGTTCCCCCTTGCTGGGATAATACTCTCTATGTGGATCCCCCTTCTTCTCACAATTTACAAACACGTTATGGCCCTGGCTTTAGGCTCATCTCTAAGTATGGTTATGAGCGTAAAGGTTGTGGGAATAATGAACAAGGCATTCAAGTCCCTGTAGAATTCGCACCTCGTGAGTGTAATCTAGGGCTTGGTTGCTCGAATAAAAAATCTAAGCAAAAGCTAGAGTTGAACATTGATGTGATGTCTGCGCAACCTCATTCTCGTAGATCGTTCTATACTCCTTTCTCTTCGATCTTCGTATCTTCTTCTTGTGAGAAGTCAAAATTTTCTCCACAAGAGAAAGGGTTGCTTCCTGCTCCTCATCCTTTATTTGAATAAGAGCATATTTTTTTGTAGCTTCTTAAAGCCCACTTAATTACTCTTCCTCCTCCTACATGCAAGAAAAATCATAAGCATGATCATGAAAAACATTCTTTCTGTGCATACCATCGAGTACCTGGTCATTCCAATAGTGAATGTAAGGCCTTGAAGGATAAAGTAAAACAACTTTGTGATTCAGGTGTCTACTAATGCACCTACCTCTTCTTTAAACAACAAGTGATATTGAGGTTTACCTCTATCCTATTCTAAGTATCTTGCGTGCTTCTGCTCCCCTATATGTTGGGGGCAGTAATAAATTGTTCTCGAGATGTGTGTGCTTCTAGTCTAGGGCAACCCGGCTAGACCATCTTCACATCCTTACGTCTATCTTGGGGGCAGCTTGACTAGACTTTACTTTTCAAATAATGCATCCCTTGAGTGGACCCTCCTTCCTTTTGAAGGGTTCCCGAGGGATCCCTTTAAAATTCTTACAACTTAGCGATGGTCTACATGACTGTCTGTTCACTAGCCTACACAGCTGCTTCCTGACGTGTTCTATTTGTAGGTAAACATGTCATTATTTCTGACTCTGTGGAGTCCCCTTTACTCTATCTCCCTCATGTGAGAGTTCTTGGGGGATACCTTCCTTGCAAGTCTGTAAGTCTATAAGGTGCTTTCTTGGTTTCCTTCATGTGAGATTTCTTGGAGGATACCTTCCTTGTAGATCTGCGGGTCTGTAAGGCACTTTCTTGTTTTCCTTCATGTGAGAGTTCTTGGAGGATACCTTCCTTGTAGGTCTGCGGGTCTATAAGGTGGTTTCTTGGTTTCCTTCATGTGAGAGTTCTTGGAGGATACCTTCCTTGCAGGTCTACGGGTCTGTAAGACACTTTCTTGGTTTCCTTCATGTGAGAGTTCTTCGAGGATACCTTCCTTACAGGTCTATGGGTCTGTAAGTCACTTTCTTGGTTTCCTTCATGTGAGAGTTCTTGGAGGATGCCTTCCTTGCAGGTCTACAGGTCTGTAAGGTGCTTTCTTAGTTTCCTTCATGTGAGAGTTCTTGCAGGATACCTTCCTTGCAGGTCTGCGGGTTTGTAAGGTGCTTTCTTGGTTTCCTTCATGTGAGAGTTCTTGGAGGATACCTTCCTTGGAGGTCTGCGAGTCTATAAGGAACTTTCTTTCTTCAGCTTCATAGCTTCATGGAGTTATGAAGTCATTTGCTCATCCTACACTCTTGGGATACCAAAATTGCGATCTGCTTCCTCGACAGTTCAGGTATACTCTTTCTAACCCTACTACTCTGCTTTATCGAAGCACTCATTAGTACTATGCTCACTAAAGTGGAGGGAAAATATATGAGCATGAATTTTCTCCCCTAACACAAATTCCCCTTTCACCCCTTTAAAGTTTAGAAAACCAAATCCAAAGGAAAAATTCCACTTAAGCCCGCTACTTTCATTCCACTTGGCACCTGTTTTGTGTGTTGGTGGAGGCATTATTGTTGGAGATGCCCACGCGGTGCGGAGACATCTATGTAGCATGCAGATGTCTATGTGGCGCACTTACGTCCCCGAAATATTCTCACACATGGACCCTACAGAGGCATCACCTATCCTATTGGGAGTTAGTTTGTAATGCTCTCTTTGGTTGACCGACCCAAATATGGTTGTTTCTTCATCTTCCTTCATCCATTTTCATCTCTTGGATCGTTTGGATCTTCATTCATTTCATGGTTAGTTGATCCCTTCACATCCTTTCTATCTCATCCTTCACAGACTTTGAGTAGTCTCCTTAACATTCTACAGCCTCTTCACAAGCTCCAAGTAGCTTCACAAACAATTTACACTTCACAAGCAGTAACATCAACACTCCATTTCTTTAGTAGAGCAAGTGTGGAATGTAACACCATGACAACAGAGGCTTGAGTTCCTCTCATTTTCTACCCCACTAGCCTTGAGCGCTTTGGGAAGAGGTGGTAATATTTCACTCCTCTCCTCTGTTACTTGGTTGAGTAGCATAACACTATTTTGTAGTGATTTTGTGTTTACTTCATTTCTACTTTTCTCTCTATCTATCCGATTGTTTGTGGAGGTGGGAACACCAAAATGGGGGTCTGATTGATGCAGGTCCCTATACAAACCTAACACTTTCTCTCTCCCTTGTGTGCAGGTATTGAAGACATTCACAAGCTGGAGGCTTCATCACTTCCATGTTTGTAAGCATTTCCTTTCCCTTCTTCTCCTTATCAATTATCACTTCTATTTCTATCTATTTCAGCTTTATCATAGTTTGTTACTCTATCACTTTCTAGAATTTGTCAATAATCATCTTAGAAGTAACCACTTAGCTATTTTCTGTGATAAACCTACTTTCTGGTCCATATGAGACACCAACGCGCTTCCTGGATGCCAGTGTGGTGTGCTATCATCCGTATTTTGCGTTGTCATCCTATGGATGAGAGCTTGTCGGTTTGTCCAGAGAATCTCTGTGACTTGCTCTTGTTTGGCTCTAGAACTCTCATCGTTGTCCTTTGAGGTAGTTTAGGGCAGTTCACCCCATGAGGGTCTTTGATTGAAGAGAACGCATGAGTAGTGAATCCCCCTTCTTTACAATATTGTAATTTTCCCATTCAATAGTCATTGTTGTTCTTGTACATTAACCTAGCTCTCTTCATCTCCCATATTCTCTCACTCTCACCTACAAATCATATCCATTTCCTTTCAAATTTTAAATGCAATTTTTAGAACTCTAGTTTTTTGAATCTAAATTATAATATTTTGTAAATTTTGTAATATCTAATATATTCTCCACTTGTAATCCCAAATATTGAGTAGAGATTTCATTGATTGATTGATTTTCATGGTCAATGCTCATTTTTCACCATGCATGATGACTTTAATAATCACATGTCACCTATGATCATTTTTGTGGTATAGCATGAAATATTATCATAAAATTTACATGTTCATATATCCCATATGTTATTCTCTAATTTAACATGTCCCTAATAAATTTTTGTATCCATAACCTAAAATATTTGCATGAAATTTTTGTCCATAAATCATGTTCCATAATTATTATCCACTTCCCTACATTAGATTCCATGTTTTCAAGCTACAAAAGGAAGAGGTCAAAAAAATGAAGGCCGTGCTTTCTCTACAACACTCCTTCATAAAATTGAACTTATTTTTAGACAACATTCTCTATCAGTAAGTGACTTAAACCTATAAAATTGTCACCCTAGCATTCATGAAATGTCAAAATTGAGCATTTAGTCCTAAAAATCTATCATACTCTCACTTGCATATTCAAGCATGATCAAAGGAATTTTCTATGTTTCATTTTTTTGAATGTAGAACATTTTAAATTTTGGAGAAAAGTCTTATAGGGGAAAGTAGAATATTTTGGAGGATAATAAAAATTGAATTCTTTTTAATGATATTGAAATAATAAAATACCATTTTTAAAATTTGATAAATATCATCACAAAATAATATATTATCATAAAAATAATATACTTCACATCATAGAAGGATGGATTGAACAATACAAATGATAAATTTCACATCATAAAGATATGTAACTAAACATAAGGGAAATGAGGTGTCCACATTTTAGGATATGTAACTTGGACCTATTTCACACTTTAGTTCATTAGGAACCCTAGATCCCTTAACCAAGTGGCTCAATTAAGGTATGGAATAGTGGGTTCCTAGGATAATTGGACAAGGGTTCACCGTTAAATGAAGCTTCAAAGGAGAAATGCAAACACTTATGCATAAAACCCTAGAAACTTGAAAGAATGAAATTAGATTGACAAAATGGAATCAAATAGTAAAGTTCTTGGAATAATGATGGAGTCAAGCAAGGTCTACAACTCTATAAAATTTATTTTTGAAGTACACTGGGATTGATACACCAATATTGGAGATTTAGTCCTACTACAAGATTCTAGGTAGAATCTGGAATCTTCTAGTGACTGAGTAGGATCTATAGAAAGTTGGGAAAAGGGCTATATTGGCATTCATATGCCCAGTAGGGTGATTTATTCCTATTACTAGGGTTTGATTGATATTATTATAGCCTCTAGTGATCTTATATAAATTCTATCTTGTTTGATCTTCAAGTCTAAAATTTTGAATTTTGGTCAATAGGTGATTTTCAGTGAAGATTACAACTTCTTGACAACTTTGACCACTTTTGCAGCTTTTCCTTTAAAGGATATTCAAGCTTCAATTCACCTAGATATTTAAACACACATCAAGAGGGGTTTTTTTTTTTTTTTTGTTATGGAATGGGGGTTTACCTTGTTCAAACCTCATTTTGGTAATTAAACCTTGAAATGAAATAAAAAAATATGAAGGAATGATGAATGTAAAAATTCAATGTTGCAACTCACCAAACCCTTGAAAAAAAGGCTGAAAACTTGTATGAAAGGGCTTCAATATATGTGGATCTTGACTCTTGATTGAATTCTTGAATGATTCACTTGATTTCTTTTTTAAATCTTGAAACCATATCACAAATGTTAGCTCAAAAACACACATGATGCATGAAGACTTTGAAATGATGCTTGAATCCTGAATGTAGCTTGAAATTCTTGATGATTTGCTCTTGAAATTCTCTTGATCTCATAGACTTGCTATAATGCTTGAAGACTTGAAATTTCTAGCTTGTTAGATCAAACTGTTATATAGGTGAAACTTAATGACCTTGTATATATAATTGTTTATGTTTAATTTCACAAAATTACAACACTACAAGATGGCATTAGATCTAAGATAATTAAATCTTGCCAAGAGATTGATTTAAAATAGGTCATAGGTTAAAGCGAGACTCATACACTAGGTTGGGTGTATGAGTCCTAATGGCTCAAACCTGGGACACATAGTTCAGGAAGTGTTGTGTTCAATGTAACATTTAAAATCAGGCTTCGAGACTTAGGTGGGATCCATCCACCTAGAAGGGCATAAGAGTCCTAGATCTCTAGATCTAGAAAACATAACCAAAAACATTAAATTATGATTTTTCATTTGTTAAATGTTAGGATTATCATCAGAAAAATTCATTTAATTAGGCTTATGGATGCAAAATAGATCTAATTAAGGGATAAATCAACTAAATTATAATAGGGAGGGCCCAAAGAAGTGTGAAAATGTAAAGGGATACACTTTTTTACACTACAAATTTAGCCCCTAGTTTAGTGAGAGGATGACCTTGCATCAAACTCACACTAAAGTAGACAAATTCACATCAAGAGGGGTCTAAGTGTACTAATGCTAGTGAGATATGAAAACAAAAATCCAGAGGGATGATCAATCCCCTAGGATCAAGATCCCATGGAAAACCAACATAGGTACAAAAGAACACACACATGAATGATGTATGAAGCAACAACAAGGTACAAGCATACACTATCAAATACATAAAAAAGAAAGAAAAAGGAAAAAAAGAGGGTGGATCAAGCCTCAATAGCCTGTCCAACATGATGTGGACTAGGTTTAAGCTATTTTTCCAAAAAATGTTTACAAGTGGAACATGATGTCCACTATGCAAAAAAAATGCACACTCACATGGGCTAGTGGAAAACAATATCCACTAGGGGAGCCCCCACTGAGACACATACACACATGGTCAGTATGTGCCCACATAGACAAAAAAGTGGCTATGGTAAATTCATGCCTATGGTGAGCTCCCATACCTACTAACCATACCAAATATATACCTCTTGACAACCTCGATGCAGTTCCACACAACAAGAAGAACGAAATTCATGAGGCAATAAAAACTTAGTATGCTAACACCCATGAACAAACAAGATGGCTCCATAGGCAAGTAAAGTGTGTTATGCAAGGTGGCCATATAACGATTATTGTAAATGAAAAATAGTGCAAGGTATGTTTAGAGGGATTTTACTTAGTTCATGTAAGGTCTCAACCTATGGAACATCATACTTGATGTCTCCAAGAGAGGACCAATCAAAGAATAGAAGATTCACAACTTAGGGAATGCACTCCGCTTGGAATTTCCACTAAGAAGAATATAATATGCTAAGAGAGATCACATTCTTAAAGGACATCACTCTCAATATCATCACCAAGAGAAAGACACATCGCATGAAGTAATAAGACCACATAATGAAACATGAGTTGTAATTGAAATACAAAAGAATAATGCCAATGTATGCCCCCACTTTAAAGAAATTGCTAAACATCATGTTGCGAGAAATTAATTTAAAGTAGTAAATGATAAATACTAAAAATACATGAGAGATTATTTGGAAAGCCCTATGCCAAGTCATATGTTTCCATATAAATGTATCTCATGAAAAGGGGTTGCCCCCAAAATAAAATCCTAAAATCACATAAGGGAAACATGGATTTGGGGTCAGTATTTATTTGCTACAATGTTGTTAGAGAGCTTAGAAATGTCATCATTCCCCAAATAATCATGGATCAAGGAAGAATGACACAAAGAGAGTGGAAACAAAGAAAATATTTGGGGTCAACATGGAAGAGACCTAAATGTCTCAACACCTTGTGTCATCCCCAAAAGGAAAACACAAGACAAAGAAAGGATAAAATATTTATGACATAGAGAAGAATGTAGAAACAAATAGAAGAATATCACAAAGAGGAAGATATATCAAACACAATAGTACGGAAGTACGCATTATGTACATTAAATCACACACATAACATTAAAACAAAAAAAAATACAAGAATACTAAGGCACATGCAAGTCAACCTATAGTAGGTCATTCACATCCCAATCGTTCTCATTATATGCCAAAGGTAGAAAACTAACCAAAGGGACAACAACAAGTGTGCTACTAGGATCATCACCAAGTTCAACACGTGATGAGTCAAATTTTTTAGGAGGATCATCATGATTGTTATCATCTAAGCCCATGGAAGAAGAAAACAATAAATTTAATTCATCATGCACTTCCTCATCAATTTTATCAATCTCATCATCATCATCCAAGTTAATCACAATAGGAGGTTGAATTATAATGTCCAAATAAGGTGCTATTCCTTGTGTTAATCACAATAGGAGGTTGAATTATAATGTCCAAATAAGGTGCTATTCCTTGTTGTGGTTGTGATATAGGATCCTTCCGTTGTGGTGAAGAGGGAGAACCATTGTGTAGTGCTTCACTTAAGTTTGGATGTTGATTTTTCTTGTTGTTCTCTTCATTTAACCTTTGAGAAATAGCACAACATCTATGCCTATGCTCTCTAGAATTTCTATCTCTTTTGGTATGATTTTCAAGTTTCATTTGTGTAGGAGTGGGTTTATCAACCATAGGTTGCTTTCTTCCCTTGCAAGAGGAATGAAAGAAACCATGGGAGGTTTTTCAACCACTTTCTCTTTAGCTTTGTAAACTTGTTTTATCTTAGGAGTCATGATGAGATTCTTTTGGTTGTCTCTTGGTCGTTTGTAGGAGATAGGCAAAGAATCTGTCTTCGGTTAGTCTTGGTTACTTGCAAGGATTTTTTGGTTCAATCATGGTTTCCTCAAGGATAGAATGCTCAATCATGGGTTCATAAATGTTTTGAAGGGATAAATATACTATGAATTTTTCCTTAAAATTTTGATAGGATTTGAAAAATAAATCTTCATGAGGTTTAATAGGCTCGGGTCAAAATAAATCCAATGAAAAGTTCTCATAGGAAGGCATGGGATTAAAGCCGCTATGATGCATAGTAAAGATCTTATTGTGAAAGGGAAAATTTAAAAATTTATGTGTGCAATCGATGGGATAGATTCCATGGAGCATAGCCATGGATAACCAAGCTTCACACTAAATTTATCTAATTTTGGGATGATGGAGAATGAGACATCTAATTTTTTTGGTCCAACTTTTAAAGGAAAGATGATTGAACCTATTGTAGGGCAAGCAAAACCATTATGCGTTTTTATCCATGCTTTTGGTTTATCATATATATCTTGATAAAGTTCATGCACAAGTAAGAATTATTCAAAGATCACATTATCTTCATAGACAAGATGAATTAATATCCCATTAGTGGGCTTGTCATTGATTCAACTGACTATGTAAAAAGGACCATCAAGTGGTTTTCTAATTATATCTTTTGATGAGAAAGAAATGTTAAGAGGTATTTTAGTTTGGTCCTTATGAGGTTAAATTTTTACCAATCCAACCATATTATCCATAGGAATTTGTTCAATAGTATCCATGTTGTCATCATCCGTGTCAACATTCATCACATCATTCTTAGTTTCACTAGCTTTGAGAAATGAAAGATTATGATTTGGCATAGGGTTGGTAATGATTTATAGGTTTTGGTTGGGAGGGGAAATGGACTTATTACCTCGATCATTGAAACCACCAATTTGAATGTGATTGGAATAACTGAGGTCTTCCACCATGTGTTTAAGATGCTTACAATATTCCATATCATATCCATTTTGACGGTGAAAATGACAATAAGAATTTTATCTAAAGTTTTGAGGTAATGGCTTAGTAGGATTAGGATCTTTAACAGGAGGTAAGGAAATCAATTTCTTCTCTAGAAGTTGTAACATGGTGTTATGGAGGGTATTAGGTAAGGGAGTAAATTGTCTATTCGGATCCCCAAATGTAAAAGGATTTGTCTTCTTTATAGCAGCCACTTGGATATGAACATGTTGGGTTGGATGAGGGGGATTTAGTTGAAGAAATCCTTTATTTTTTTCCCTAAAAGGTTGGTAGTTATTTTGAGTTGTAAATTTGGACTTTTCAAAATGGCTAGAGGTGGGTTTTGTTTCACAACCAATAAAGTGGAAAAGAAAGCATGGCTCTTAAGCTGGATATCTCCAAAGCCTACAACAAGGTTTCCTGGGATTTCCTTTTTGAAGTCCTCCATAGATTTGGTTTCTCTGGTAAATTTTAAAACTCATTCATGGTTTTGTTACCTCCCCCAAGTACTCTGTGATTGTCATTGGCACCCCACAAGGTTTTTTCTCAGCTTCCATTGGAATTCGCCAAGGGAACCCTTTGTCTCCCTATCTCTTTATTATGATGGTTGATGTCCTTGGTTGTAATTTTGAATGAAAATTTTTGAATAGCTCTTTGGTGGATTTTTCCCCAAGTTCCTATCTGTCTCAACTGATCTCACATCAAAAATTTGTTGATGACATGATCTTATTGGGAGAGGCCACACTGGTTAGGCTAAAGGTTAGATGCATATTCTTGAGAAATTTTCTATGTCCTCAGGGAATTGTATCAATTTTACTAAAAATTCTACCATTTTCCTGAATTTCGACCCTACTCATCAAGCCAAGATTTATAGAACTCTCAATTAGGATACCCTTCCCATCCCCTCTATGTATCTAGGCATGCCACTTACTTTTGGTAAAGTGGAAAATTTGGTCTAGTCTACTCTCCTTGAATTGATCCAGAGGAAGATTGTTGTGTGGAAGGGGGCTCTTCTCAACAATGTTGGTAAGCTTCTCCTTCTCAAGACCACCCTTAAAAGTTTGGCTATGTACCTAATGTCTCTATTTTTTATGCCTGCTGCATTGTTAGAGAAACTTGAACAAATCCACCATAATTTCCTATGGTTGGGGACTGAGGAAAGAAGTAGGTTCTCTCTAGTGTATTGGGATACCATGTGCTCTAGGAAATGTTTTGGATGTTTGGACTTGAGAAAAAGAGATTGATGAATATGACACTTATAACCAAAAATTCTTAAAAACTTCTGAACAATCAAGCATAATGGATTTCTATTCTAAAGGACAAGTATTTGTATGGACGTGATTTCCTCTCTTTTTTGGAAAATGGAGACATTCCTAATGGTTTTTTGATCTAGAATAACCTCTTAAAACCCAAGAGTTTACTCTCTTTAAGCTCCTCTTAGCTAGTTAGATCAAGTACCTTGGTCTCTTATGGGATGATAGATGGTTTTCCTCGTTGGATCTTGGTTTGCATCCTATTTTGTCTATGATTTGATTGGACCTCTATTCCTAGCTAGGAGCTAAGGTATAAAATTACTTAGATTTCTCTATTGATATGCCTAGATGGAAGATTGACTCCAACTAGTCTAACCCACCTTTAACTGGCTACTAAAGAACATATTAGAATAGTCAGGAAGATTCACAATTTATTTCCCTCTGATTTGTCAGATTCATTGGTTTGGATAGCTTCTAAAGATGGAATGTATTCTATTAATAATATCCACAATCTCCTTTCTAGTTCATGTAACCCTATGTTTGATTGGATGTAGCTATGGGGTGCTACCACAATAGTGGTTTACACTTTCTAGGAGATCTTGATTTTTGTTGAAATCACATAATGTTAGAAAATATAATGATTTAAGACTTGAAAAGATCCATTTAAAGGATTCCAATTGAAGAGGGTTTGATCAAACCACATTAGACTAAACCCCCTTGGATAAAACCCTGCTAGTTCTAAACCATACCTATAACAGAGTCTCCTTTACACCTATCAAAATGCTGATAAAAAATAACTTTTGATTTACCTTTTGGGGGATCAAATGAATTCATTTAAAATTTATCTTTTGTAAGTATGTATTCCTTATTAAAACCTTCCAAAAACGTATAATTTTAATTAAATTAAATTTGATTATTATATTTATTTTTTATTTCTTGTGAATGTAGGTTTTTCACTAAAATTCAAGCTCTCTGTTCTACACATGTGGAAAAATAGTAGATTATTAAAAATAAAAGTTTAAAAAATATATTCAAGCTGGGTATTGATGTCCTTGATCCTTTAATTTTTTTTTTGAATTTTGATACATACAAAAAAGTTATGTTGTATATAATCTGTCTATGTATGAATTGTAATTGGTTTGACTTCGAAACTTGATTAAGAAAAAAATATTTAGTAAAACACTTTGAAACCAAATGAACTGGTGAGATATCGTAGTTAGAAATCTAAATTCAAAAAAATTAGAAGTTTATCCTTCATACACAAAAGTTATGTTGTATACGGTGAGCATCACTCTTTAAAAATGTCATTTACTAATAAAAACTAGTTTTCGAAGGAGATGAAAAAGTAGTGCAATTTGATTCCAAAATTTTTAAACAAAAAATATTTAGAATTTATAGACAAAACTTCACAAATCACTAGTTTGCATCATCTTCAAATTCCTCATGGTTTAGCTACTATAGGAGCCCGAAAGTGAAGATTTAGTTAAAAAAATCAGTTTAGTGTCTAGTTTTCCCAAAAATTGTAAACTAGTATTGTGGGATCACCCTATGGAGAAGAAATTCCCTACCTAAAGTCAAAATATTTTGATGGACTGTTTATCACAAAAGGAACGTTACTCTGGATAACTTGCAAAAAAAGGGTATACGGCTTGGGAATCGGTGTTTTTTGTGTGAGAACAAAGCTGACTCCATTTCCCACTTGCTTTTCAATTGTTCTTACTCCTAATAGGTTATGCAGAAAATCAAATCTCTCTTTAATGTTTGTTGGGTCTAGCAAAAGGATTTTCATGATATTTTGGATAGTTAATCCCCCAAATGTCTCACCCTATGATTTTTTAGCTCTAGTGTCAATCTTTGTTCTTAACAAGGTTGGTGATATGGAAGGAGTGCAATAATAGAGTCTTCAGAAGAAGAAAAAAGTTCCTGTGGTTGGTGGTGGCCAACAAGATTATTAGTTAGGTTGTCGAGATGATTTTAGTTATCTCCTGCAAGCTGAAAATAATTCCTAATACTCTAGAGGTCTCTATTGCATCTGCTTGGAATCTTTTAGATTCTCTTAATGCCCTCAATTCTCTTATCCCACTAGATAGGCGAAGTACTCCATGGTCTCCCTAAGCCTGGTTGGTTGAAGCTCAAATTTGGTCTGGCTTTGCCAAACCTAACCCAGGTTGGGTGGGTGGAGGTGGGGTCATCCATGACCATAAGGGGAAATTAATTTTGGCTTATGTGGTCAAAATGGGGGTTCAATTGTCTATTTTTGCTGAGGTGGCAACAACCTTTCATGGTATAAGAATTTCCACGCAATTTGGGCCTTCAAATTTGGTTATAGAAGAAGAATCTAGAAATATGACTTTCTTGCTAATAGGGAAAGCCTTTCCCTGCTGAACCCTCCAAGACCCTATGTCATTGGCTTGTAATCTCATGATTTCCCTCAGAAATTGCAGTGATGATAACATGTATAGGAATGGTAATAAATTTCCAATGCGTTAGCAAATCTTGGAGCCTTTACTCCAAATTTAGTAATATGGGATAGGGTGATCCCTAAATACTAGATTACAATTTTTGGGAAACCTGGACACTAAACTGATTTTTGTTTACTAAATCTTCACTTTCAGGTTCCTATAGTGGCTAAACCATGAGGAATTTGAAGATGATACAAACTAGTGATTTGTGAAGTTTTATTTATAGATTCCAAATATATTTTTTTTATAATTTTTGGAATTAGATTGCACTTTTTTTTTTCATCTCCTTTGAAAACTAGTTTTTATCAGTAAACAACATTTTTAAGGAGTGATGCTCACCGTATACAACATAACCTTTTTTTGTATGAAGGATAATTTTTTTTTTTGAGTTTTTAATTTAGATTTGTAACTACGATATATAACCAGTTCATTTGGTTTCATAGTGTTTTATTAAATATTTTTTCCTTAATCAAGTTTCAAAGTCAAACCAATTACAATTCAAACATAGGCGGATTGTATACAACATAACTTTTTCTGTATGTATTGAATTTTTTTTTTTAATGGATCAAAGACATCAATACCTAGCTTAAACATATTTTTCAAAATTTTATTTTGATAATCTACTATTTTTCCACATGTGCAGAATAAAGAGCTTGATTTTTGGTGAAAAACCTACATTCACAAGAAATTAAAATAAATTTAATAATCAAATTAAATTTAATTAAAATTATACTTTTTTGGAAGCTTATAATAAGTACTACATACTTACAATTTTTTTTTTTAAATGAATTCATTTGATCCCCCAAAAGGTAGATCAAAAGTTTTTTTTAAAGCTAGCAGGGTTCTATCAAATGGGGATTGGTCTAAGGTGGTTTGATCAAACCGTCTTCAATTGAAATCCTTTAAATGGAACTTTTCAAGGCCTAAATCATTATATTTTCTAAAAATTTGTGATTTCAGCAAAAATCAGGATCTCCCAAAAAGTGTAAACCACTATTGTGGTAGCACCCAATAATATCCTCCATATCCTTGATCAAGTGCTCGAATTAATTCAACATGATGCTAAAGTACTATCAAAATGAGATCGAGATGGATACGATGTCAACTCTTATTGATAGCTATCACACTCCCCAATTATGACAACTTAAGCCCTCTAATCCATCTTTTCATATATACATTTTTTTGTGGCTTCGGTTTTCGTATAGCCATTTCTATAATTGGTATTACCTTGCTCTAAAATTTGTGATTTTAGCGATGAGGGATGATCTAGTTTAGGATGAAACCACTAGTTATGAGGGATGGAAGAATGACAGAGGTTTGGGATATTTTAGAATGGTTCAATTTGGCTTCATTTGTGGAGGGTATGCAGGGGCATGACCCTAAGATTTTTGTGGCATTCACTAATTTTTGGGTGAATGGCATTGTTATTGTTGAAGGTATTTCCTTCGTGGTGACTCTTAAGTTGATTCAAAAGGTGATGGGGATCTCTCTAGAAGGGGTGTACATCCCTCATAAGTCAAAAGGCTATTACTAGAAAGACATGAAACATTTTTTGAAACAGGGCGAGAGGGTGAATAGATTACAAAATGGCTTTAATTGCGTGGGCCTACCCAATGTTTGAAGAAAAATTGCAGAGCTCCTCATGAGGTATGTCACACTCGCAGGGTGGTTCCATCGCTTCCATGCTCATATTTTCCTTATGCATAATCATATTAGGCATAATGTTCAAATGAAATTTATGTTTTGGATTTTGTCCTCACTTGAGCAATCTGCTGCAAATTTCTAGTCTAAATGCAAGAAGTTACCCATCCACTAGGGCCTTATTTATCATCTCTACAAGTGTCATTTTGTGTTGTTATCCCCTTACCAGTATTTAAAAGAACACTCTAACCATTCACAACCCCACCAATCCCTTTGTAGACCTCAACTCCTCTATTACACTAGATGAAACCCCTCATATCATTCATTGTAGCACCTAGGCCCAAGGTAAAGCCCTAGTTAACTAGAAAACTCCTCTTGACCCCATCAAATCCACCCCTTTTTCAGAATCCATGCCTATTTCTAATTTTTGGTCAAAGGAGTCTGACAACTTGAATGAAGAGGATGAGTTATGGAATTCCACCCTGACCAACTCCCCTATACACTCTTTTTTTCATATGAATGTCTCTAATGTTCCCAACACCCTGTATTTCTAACCCTAACTCTCAAAATTCTCCCAGCATGTGCATGAATCTAGAGGAAACTAGAAGTGAACCTAGGTTGATTCATCTCTCTAGTGACCTCCTTTGTAAAAAAATAAATGAAATCTCAGAGACAATTAATATCCAGAAGGATATCATGAAGTGGCTCCTGGGCTTGCTGATAACGACTAAAGAAAGAATCCAAATTTTGGAAGGTAATGTTTTGGAGTAGCTAGTCTCGTGGTTGGGGGAGGTGGAGAACAAGGGAAACTGGGACATGATCACCTCTCTAGCCAATTAGTTTGAGAGGTGGGCGATTTGGGAGAATGAGCTAAAAAAATTATGTGCCTATTGTTGGTACAGAGGAAGATAAAAATAATTTACTAACTAAGATTGATGCTATCCATCAAAACAAGGAGAAAACCATGCAATATCTCAGGTTCATCACTAATTATAGTAAAGAAACAGTGAAGAAAATTTCCCTCACCCTTTAGTTTTTTTAGTATGAATTAAGGAAGTTCCAGAGGAAACAGGTTGTGGATGATGGTCTATAGGATGGTCATATGCAAAAGAAGAAAGGTAAAATGGAAGATACCTTGGCTCGTGATGTCACAGTGAATACTTAAGCCATTTAGTAGGGGCCTACGACTTTAAAAAAGAAGCTCCAATTTTTGTCCCTGGAATGGAATGTAATCACTAGTCTCAAGTTGTTGGGAGACCAATAGGTGTCCTGTAGTCATGTGCTAGTCTTGGTTCTATGTGATTTCTTTATTGTTTTTTGTTGGTTGACCTGTTTAAGTTTAACTTTATATTTTAGTTTCTAGGTTTCTCACTTCTCATGAGTTCCTCGTTTGCCTTTATTGTTATTTCGTAATGGGTATTGGCCCTTCCAATTTTAATCTAAACAAAACTTGTTGATAAATGATGGGTGTTTTCATATTAAATATTAAAGAAAACATTTAAGATGTTATTGGTTAACGACCATTGTGTAACATCCTCCACCACTCATTTTTTATTTCACAATTATTATGTTTTTGATATTAAAGTAGGGGAAGGGCTCATAATCTAATGAATTCAACCAAAAAAAATACAATAAAATAGAGGCCTGCATCCTCAACTAGCCCACCATCAAAATGGAGGCATGCAAGCCTCAAAGAGACAAAGTATAAACTAAGAGATTAGAATAATAGAGGGGCACTAGCCTCGGGAAAGAAAAACACAACTAAGAAAAATAAAATACAATAGATGACCAATAATATTAAGGAGTACAAGTAATGTACCAATCAACCTTCAACTTGTCAAACACTTCCTGTGAGCCTTTCTCATCCATGTTTTATCATTTTTTTCCAAAAATCATTTCAAATATAGCCCTATTCATGACCCCCTTAATAATTTTGGTGATTTTACCTATAGCCTCTTCCAAAGAAGCAACCTTATCCTTCATGTTATCATGATCTTCATCTAATTTAGCTCTCATAATACCACTTTGTAGTTCCCTTATTTTCTCATGTAAATTTTGCACAAGCTATGCGTGAGTCTCTTACTATTTTTCATAGGCCTTTGAATGCTCATTTATGTTATCGTAATCTTACTCCCTCTCTAAATCCATCTTTTATTTCCTCTTCTTTATTTTCCTTGGAGATTTCCTCCTCCTTAGTGTGATCATTTTCTTCCTCCATGCTAATTTCTTCACCTTCCACTACCTATTTGCTATTGTCCAAGCATTCCTCATCATATTCAGGGAGAAACTCTTTGTTAGAAGATCCTAGACCCACTTCCTCCATAGTCTCTTCTTCTATGACAGGTGTCTGTTTTTCTCTACAATGCACTAAAAAAATGCTCAAGGTCAGGTCCCTCGAGGAACCCTGAACGTACTCTGCAATCAAATTTCTCCAAAATTTTGAGAAGGGGTTGCATATCAAGGCTCTGATACCATGTTATTAGAGCTCCAGACCTACATCTACCTATTCCTCTTCTGAAGATATGGCCTTTCAATAAGTTTCAAGTGCAAGGGTTTCCAGAGGTATCTTTTTTGCAAAATATGGGGGTAGCCAATTTTTTGGGACACTTTGGGCTAAAATGGAGGTCACCATCACGTTCACAGTGGCCCAAAACCCTAGGAACACCTTTCAAATCACCAATTTTGGAGCAGTTGGTTTCTAAGGCAAAACAATTTTTCCAGGGAGGTCGTACGGCCTCCCCAACATGCATTTTGAGGCTTTGAAAATTAAAAAATTAAAATAAAAAAAGTGCTTAAATTTTAGCATAGCTAGTGTAAAGGGTTGCGTCACCCAGCGACCACCCATCTGCCACCAAGTGACCTCCCCTCCACCAACGCCAGTGGTAGAAATCACCGTGCCACCACCGCTTTAAGCCCTATGGGCTCCCTCTGAACCACCCTTGGTTCTATGAAGGACCGAGCCCTAAGAACTGGCCCCCAGCCATCGAACGACTAAGGCCTAGTCACGTGGGTGATTGAGGGCTCTGCGAAAAGCCCCAACCCCCTGGTCTGCGTAGGCGACCACGGGCCAAATTTTTTAGCCCCTGAGGGCTTTAGAGGACCTATTGGACAATTTGGAGCTTATTTCACGAATGAGGTAGGGTTTAGTTTAAGGATGGTGTCGAGAATAAATTTAAATAGAGCTAGAATTAAACATTGATGGAGAGGTGGAGAGGCCCCTTTAGTAATGCATTCCATCAAGCAAGACATGTAAAAAGGAATATTAACCTATTCTTTGTGTCAAATGTGATTCAGGAGAGGAAAATGACACCCATTAACTATCTTAAACATTCCTTATAGGTTAAAATAGTCCATAATATGCATACATATTAGACTATAGGGCATAATAAGTTTCTCCCTATCAAAGCCATTTTGAAGCCTCACTAGCTTTTTCCCTTTCTCAAAGAATTTATCTATAACATTATGGTACTTTCCATTGCTATTTTTGGCCACATTGATTTCTTTACACTATAACCTCATAGCTTTTGCAATAAGGTGAGAAACCAATTCAAAATAGATTCCCACAATTGAAACCTTGCCTTCTTTCTAAGAGTTATAAAATTTGGAAGTGAGAACATCATCATACCTTTGCATGGCTTGGAAAAAGGGAGTTAGGCCAACCTCCTTAATATATTTCTTAAAGCTCCACATTTTGTTTCAAAGGGATATAAGTGATTTGTTAAGATCTTTCTCATCTCTCCCATATTTCTAGCAAAATTCTTAGCAAGAAGATAAAGAAACTTGCAGAAAATAATAATCACTAAGAATAAAGTGAGAGAAAATGTTAATATTGTGTATAAAACCATTATCAAAACATCTATTGTTTGATGCGAATAAAATGGGGCTCATGGAAAGCATTTAGCTAATTATGATTTTTTCCTACAAAATAATCCACATTTGACAGGTACTGCACTTGAAATAAAAATCATGCATTATAATTATCCTCAAGGTATTAGGAAATAACTTATAACTTTGTTATTGATTTGGAATCTCTTCCTTTCCATAAAAATATATCTTTCCCAAAATTCAATAGGATTTGGATGATAGTGTGATAGCTTGTTCATGTCCTTGAGGGTAATGATTAAGAGGACAAGTCTTTTTTTAAAATGACGATTTGAAATTTCTTAATTTCCTTCATTTTTTTAAAATCTAAACACCATCATATTTAGGTCATTGAATAAATCCTTTCCTAGCCAAATTTTATGGTCCCATCCTATTTTATATGGGGGGAAGTGATATATAAAATAATTAAATAAACGATAAACATCAAATACCACTTCTTCTTAGTAGGTCGACACAATAACACCATTTTTATAATTTATAGGCTTCCATCTAGTTACAAGTATTTCATTAGACAATACCTCTTTTATATTATATGGGATATTATCAAATCTCTAACATGTATAGTTAATGCATGAGATGCCTTCATTGGTAGTCGTATTAGTTGCCATATTTCCTTCCCTATAGGTGTGGGATGTCTTGCATTGAAGGAAACTACCAATTATATTTTTGAAATCTTCCATCATGTCTCTAATCATCAATGGAATAATACACACACCTTTCAATATGATAATGATGAACATAGAATCCCCTTCAATGATGACTTTATCATAGCCTCTTTCTTTTAGTCGCTTGACTCCCCACCATACTATTAAAACTTCTATGCAATTACTAGAACATATGCCTATGTTTTGGCATACCCCTCTAATATAAAAACTTTGTGGTTTCTTGTCACACCCTCCATAGTAACTAGACCTAGGTTACCTTTAGAACATTCATCAAAGTTAAGTTTAATCCAACCATCCTCAAGGGGGATCCACTTGGTTTCTCTCTTACATAGAGCTTTAGTCAGATTTATTTAGGTTAAATCATGCTTGACACCCCATAATTGTTTAACTTTTATTTCCCCATATGAAGGAAACCTTTTGGAGAAACCATAATTAGACATGCTTATATTTTCCTGTAGTTATTATCTCATTGACACAAAAACCTCCATGCTCTTCTTTTCTAGTCCCTAAAAATTTTGTTATTTCATTCTTTCCATAGACCCCAAGAAACAAAATGAAAAATTAGTCTCCATAGGTCAATTATAATGGGATGAGAGAATGAGCGGTTATTATAGGAATTAACAAGATCCTTAATAGTTGGGGGAAAAACCCAATGAGCTAATAAGGATTTTTAGACATTATTCCAGAATTCATTTGAGAAAGATTAATTTATGAATAGGTGATTAATGCTCTTGAATTCTTCAAAACATAGCAAACATCTATTAGAAAATTGGAGTCTACATCTATTGAGGCTATTTGGTAAGAATATTGAAAAATGAATATCAATCCTCTAGAAGAAACTAATTTTTGGAATAAGTTTTGGATTCCAAACATGTGACTAGTTGAAGTTACTATTAGGGAGGAATGATTGTTCCAACATGATATAGGTTGATTTAGCCACGAATAGGCCCGAGGGATTTCTAATCCACATCCATTTTTCAACCTTGTCCTAGGAAAAGAATTTGCAATCACCTATGTAGTGTCTCAAAAAAATTATTAGCTATCCTTCCCTTTTTTGTCAACCTCCTCTCAAGAGAATGTTCCCATTAATTTGTCCTTCAATTTTTTTCCATTTTGGAAAAGAACCACTCTAGTGTATATAGTTAATGCGAAATTGTCTATTGACATGAAAAAGTCTTTCTTTAATAATATTGAACTGGATGAAAGGTGAGAGAGAAAATCCTTTATTCCAAGTTTCCTCCCAAAAACCTTTTTAAACCATTGCCTACTCTTCTTTTGATCCCCTATTTAATTATGTTTCTTATTTTGAGGTCAGATTGTTCCATACAACTACGCCATTTGGCAACTCATAAAATAGGAATTTCCTTTGATCCTCATTATCAAGGTATTTAGCTTTTAATATGATGACCCAAACGTTTTTTATTTTGAAGGAAGTTCCATCAAATTTTTCTAGGAGAGATTTTTTAAAATTTTCATTCTTATAAACCTAGATCCCCAACCTTTTTCAGCATGCAAACCTTTTCCTAGCTAACCAAGGGAATTCTATAATTTCCTTTTTTCATATGTAGAGGAATTTCTTTTGAATTTTTCAATTTTACAAGTAATGGAAGGAGGAATTCTAAACAAGGAAAAATAATACACATGATTGTTTTGGAGGGAAGCTTTCAAAATTTGAAGTTTATAGCTTAGCTAAGAAGCTTACCCTTCAAACTAGCTAGTTTCATTTTTATTCTTTCTATAATCCTATTCCAAAAGGTGTTTGAGAGATTTCTAGAAGTTAGAGGTAAGAAAAGGTAGGATACCAAAAGAATTTAGGATTGATAGTCTTGTATCCTAGTAACTCTATCCTTAACCAATTGATTATTATTGAAGAAATAAAGCTTACTATTTGTATAGTTTATGAGTTGTAGTAAGGAACATGAATTAATTTATAGGGTTTTCTTCCAATGAGTGGATTCTAATACTGATACTTTACCAAAAAAAAATGTATCATCCAAAAATTTTTGGTGGGAGGCTGAAGGTAGACAAGAAGTATCTTTTATCGCTTTAACAATTCTTAGGTCAAGCAATTTTTGAAAATTCCTCCCAAGAAATTTGGCCACCACTATGAATAGATATAGAGATATTGGTTCCTCCTATCAAAGGCCTCAAGATTTGAAATCCAATTGAGTAGATATAATCAAGATGGGACATAGGGGTTACCAGACATGACTGAGTCCACCATTTTTGAACAAGTGTTTTGAAATTGGGATGAGTAGAACACATAATTTCATATAAAAAGGGAAATGGTCCTTTAGAAATGGATTCTTCCCAATCTTGAAGGATGGAATTATGATCTAATCTCATTATAGGGAGGGCAAAGAGGGTCAGATTATGTAATATATTATAGTTATTTGAGATAAGAAACCTACTAATTTTGACTTGTATGTGGGTTTTTCCATCTCTCCCATTGGACCAGGAAAATAAAGACCCTTGGAGATCAATATCCAATAGACCTAGAAAGAAATAAAGTCCATTAGATCCATCGTATTATTAGAGAAGTCAACAAAACCCCCTATTTCTCTAAGAGGAACAACGGGGTATTGAAATCCTAACCAAACATCCAATGGACCACATTAAAACTTGAGAAATATTAGGGATGATAAGGAATTCTAAAGTGAAGCTTTGGTAGATCTAGAATTGGGAACAAATAGATGTTGACTAGGTTCCATTTAACTAATGATTTCAAATCCTTCGAATGGGTCATTAGACTGTTCCTAGAAAAGGGGCCTTAAGAACCTTTAACCCTATGAAGGTTCCAAAGTGAGGCTATACCTCTAGAATTCCCATTAGAATCATAGATAGAGTAATTGATAGAAGGACAAATATTATTCACTATCTAGTCAAAAGTAGTTTGCTGCATCTTTGTTACCTAAAGAAGCAAAATAACAATTTTTTATTAACTATACAATATTTAACAATATGTTGTTTAAGAGGGTTGTTCAAGCCTCTAACATTCCAAGAAAAGATCCTCGTTATATATGTTAATAATGTCAGTGACATGTTGGCACTAATAGAAGGGGCTAAGGCCTCTATCCGAGTCATTTCATAATTTATTTCTTCTAACCTAGGAGGTCATCCAAAGTTTTTTTGTTTCCTCGAGGCAACCTATTGAGTCACATCCTTGGCCTTTCTATCCTTTTGAGATGGTCTTCCTAGTTTTGAATCTCCTCCAACATCTACTTCTTTTTCCATTAATTTGAGTCCATTTATCCTGAAGACTATCATTTGGGGGTAGTCTAGTAGAGGGAAAAGTATATTTATCTCCAAACCCCAACAAAAATAGAGACTCCTACAGTTTCTTGGAAATCACTCTAGGCTATTTAAGGTCACTGTCACCATTTAGATTTAAAGGGTAATCATCCATCTTATTAGGGCCTTCATTTATATATATTTTAGCTTCTCCTTCAAATCTTTAATTACTATTAGGGATATCAGTCATTTTGGATTTTGCAAGAGATGAAGTATCCACCCTCCAAGTTTTATTTGTTGAATCCTTTCTTGATTTATTATGGAAATTTTTAGTTCAAGATTTTGATTCATCCTTCACCTAGGAGTTTTTAGTACATTTAGAGGAACATCCATCTTCAAACTGCCATTGACTAAAAATTTCCTTCTTCAAATATAGGATCCTTATACACCTTTTGGATTTTTTTCTTTGAGATCATAACAATTATTTCCATTGGAAATTCCTTACAAGAATCACTAAAATGTTCAAACATTTTACTTTTCTGGAAGAAGATTCTAGCATTCTCATATTCTATTATTTGATTCTAGACACTAAATCTTGGTCTAAGAGAGATAGCACAGGGTAAGACCTTATTTACTTGTATGTTAACACAGATTCTGACAAAGAATACCCTTGATCTCTTTTGGGTAACTTTTTAATGAGGGCCACACTGCCCAAAACTCACACAAATCACAACAATAAAAACCAACATAGAAGATGCAAGATAGAAAAATTACTCACTTTCAATTACTTTTAGGAAATGAAATTACAGATTCAAAAATTACATGCCACATGCTCATGGGCTTGATTCATTACACCAAAATCAACATTGGAAACAAAATATATTATTCAGAGCCACAATCTGCACTAATGGAGCCACCTTCCACAACCCTCACTTAACTCTTTTTATCTTACCACAAGAACCACCCTAGAATGTTCTAGAAATTTCAACTTTCCCTTTTGTTTTGGTGCCAAAAGTCCCCCCATTTTATTTATGGCCTAGGAAGAAATTTTAATGAAATTCACTTTTTAGAGGGGCAACTTCAAAAGGCCATAAATTTTGATCTAGGTGTCCGATTTTCTATTATTTCATATCATTGGAAAGCTCTCGAAGAGATCTACAATGCCCAAACCCACCAGAGGTCGGTTCACTAAATTTTTTCAGGACATAAACTTTAATATCTCCCAAACTGTGCAAGGTATTGAGGCAATTCTTTCACGACTGGAGATTTTTTTAAGTTATTCTCCTTGGGGTAAATTTTTAGGTCCATACGAGCCCATTTAGGCTGACTTACTAACAATAGTAAGTGACCATTTTTAACTATTTTTGGCTTTTGACTGTCTTACACCCCTTAATTTCCATCATGGGACTCAAAACAACTAAAGAAAATGAGGAAAACACATTTTTCTTGGGTGATGCAAGATTTCCCTACACCATTGGATGCTCCTACATAAGACACTCAGAGTAATTTGAAAAGTGGTCCTATCACTTCTCAGGATGAATCTTCAACATGCCTTCCTCTCCACTTCACCAAGTACTCTTCATATTTCATGTTTCTTGTGATTCTACCGACATGACTATCCAAAATTTCTTCTATCTCCTCCTTTTCTAAAGTAGTTGCTGGGATATTCCACTGTGCTTCTATTATTTCTTCATTAATTCCTCCTTCATGATATTCTATTAAATATGAAATGTTAAGTACAACTGAAATATGAATTTCATAGGGCAACTCTACCCCATATGCATTCGCTGAATCATGCTTCTTCAAGATCTTGCATGGTCCAAACTTTTTCATCTTTAACTTGTTGTATGTACCAACTAGAAACCTTTCCTTTCACAAATGGACCATGACTTCATCTCCTACTTGGAACTCTTATACCTCCTTTTCTGATCTACCTTAGCCTTAAATTGTGAGTTCATCTTATTGATATGTTTCTTCACCTCTTCATCCAAATTCTTCAAGTGCTCAAAAAAAAATTTAGCCTCAACACTACTCTTCTCCCCCATATCCATATTTCCCAGTTCATAAATAGTTATTAGACTACTACCATACACAATCTAGAATTTTGATTTATGAGTGCTCTTGCTGATAGAATTAATGTTAGAAATATTTTCCTGTGGTATAATTAAATCTCATCCCATGGGCTTATCTCCTACTAAGCATCTTAGCAGGTTACCTAAACTCCTATTCACCACCATTGTTTGTCCATTAATCTGTGGATGGTGTGCATAACTAAATTTTAGATATGTCTTCAACTTCTACCATAATGTCCTCCAAAAATAACCAATAAATTTGGCATCTCTGTTTGAAACTATGCTCTTTGTAGACCATGTAGTCTCACCACCTCTCTGAAAAACAACTCTACAATATGAAAAAAATCACTAGTTTTATGACATGGAATGAAATGTGTCATCTTTGAAAATCTATCCACTGCCACAAATATTGAATCATGCCCTCTCTGTTTCCTTGGAAAGCCAAGAACAAAATCCATGCTAATTTCCTCCCATGGCCTCTCAAGTACAGGTTATGGTTGATACAATCTAGTATTTGGAATTGTTCCCTTCACCATCTAACATACTCTACAACTTTTTACAAAATTCTTCACATCCTTTTATAACTATGGCCAGTAATAATTCTCACTAATAAGAGAAATGGGCTTATCTCAACCAAAATGTCTAGCCAATCCTTCGCTTTACTTTTCCTTGATTAGATTCTCTCTCATAGAACTCCTTGGAATGCATAATTGGATTCCTCTAAACAAAATCCCATCTTAGATAAAGAAATCCAACCATCTTGTCCTATCTAATGTAATAGGTTCCAAACAAGCCTTTCAAGCTTCTGCAAAGTTTGGATCTTCAGGATACAAACTCTTGAGTTCATTGAACCCAACAACCTCTATATTCATCTCTATCAATAAATTTTTCCTTCTACTCAAGGAATCTACAACTCTGTTTGACCTTCCACTCCTATGCTTCAAAAAAAAAGTATAACAATACAAAAACTCAACCCATTTTTATTGTCATTGGTTTAAATTTCTTTGACTGTTGAGATACTGTAAAGCCTAGTGATCAGTATATAAAACAAATTATTTTAGCAACAAATAGTGTCTCCATTTCTTCAAAGCCTAAACTATAGCATAAAAATCCTAATCATAGACAAAATATTTATTCTTAGCATCATTTAACTTCTCACTAAAATAGGCAACATGCTTACCTTCTTGACTCAAAAAAACTCCTATGGCAGTGCCACAAGCATCACAATTACCTGAAAGACCTTACTGAAATCTGGAAGTTCCAAAACATGTTGCATTATAAATTTCTTCTTCAACATATCAAAACTTTTGGTTGTTCCTATAGTCTACTTAAACTCTTTCCTATCCCTTCTCATTGCTTCAGTTAGAGGTGCACAAATACTACGTAAATTCTTAATAAACTTTGTGTAATAACTTGCTAGACCATGAAATGATCTTACCTCTATAACATTCCTTAGGGTAGGCCATTCAATGATAGCTCTCACCTTCTCTAGATCCATTTTAAGATCCTCGATTGGGACAACAAATCCCAAATACACCAACTCTCTCTTCATAAAACTACATTTATTCAAATTAATCAAGTTCTCCTCCCTTAGCTTCTCAAAAAATCTTCAGATATGCATCAATTTCTCCTCTAATGTCTTACTAAAAATCAAAATATCATCCAAATAAACAATAAAAAATTCCTAAAAATTATTTCAATACCTAATTCATAAGCCACATCAATGTGCTCAGTGCATTGGTTAGTCCAAAAGGAATGACTAACCACTCGTACAATCCTTCCTTGGTTTTAAAGGTTTTCTTCCATTCATCTCCTTCTCAAATCTAGATCTGGTGATATCCACTCTTCAAATATATCTTCATGAAGTACTCAACTCCACTGAAACAATCCATAATATCATCCATTCTCAGCAAGGGATATCTATTCTTTATGGTGATCTTGTTGATGGCTCTAGAATTTGTACACATCTGCCATTCCCCATCCTTCTTTGGTGCTAGTACTATAGGTACTGGACATGGACTCAAACTCTCTTTGATCAATCCCTTTAACAAAAAATCTTGCACTTGCTTGTTCAAATCTTCACTCTCTAATGGATTCATATGATGAGATACCTTATTTGACAAACTGGCTCCATAAATTAGGTCCATGCCATGACTATTCTTTCTTACTTCAGGCAAATGCTCACTTACATTATTAGAAAAAATATCTTGAAACTCATTCACCATATCTAAAACATCTACAAGTACCTCATTAGTATCCTCTTTATCAACTTTAGGGATCAATACAAAACACATATGCTCATGCCTCACACCTTTCAGGAACTTTCTTCTATCAACCAAAAAAATCTTGCATTACTGCATACCTTTTGCTTTTCCTCTTTCAAGGGCTTCAAATTATGATGAACTCCATCCTTTATCAAAGAATAGGTTTTGGCATGTCCATCATGTACTACCCACCAATAAAACTACCATGGTCTTCCTAACAACATATAACAAACATCCATAGGTATAATATCACACAATGCCTCATCATGGTAATTTCCAATCTTGAAATTCACCAGACATTGTTCATTTACCAAAGCCTTATGGTAATTCTAAAACCAAGCAATCTGGTATGGATTTAGATGCCTTCTTCTCTCCAAATGCAACTTACCATCTCTTCTGAAACAAGGTTATCAGTACTACCTCCATCAATAATAACATTACAAACTTTACCTTCACACTTGCATCTAGTGTGGAACAAATCCTTCCTTTGATTTGGTTCCTTCTCCTCATTCAACAAGGATCTTCTAGTGACAAGAACCTCGCCTCTTTCTGCATCCTCATAATGTGAATACTAAGCATCTTCATCTACATGTGCAACCCGTGCATTACCCTCAGTTCTTCTATTTTTCCTTTCTTGATGTTGAGGGGACTCATAGGATCGATGTCCTTCCTCACCACACTAGAAATAGGTTCCATGAGAGCCTCCTCTTCCCGGTCCTCTACCAAATCTTCCTCCTCCCATTTGGTCTCCATTATTCTAATCATGAGGATGGTAGGTGTTATATCTATTCTAGTTTTGGCTGCTATTGGATCCTTCACCCTTCTTTTGATCTTCATTTCAACCTCCATAAGATTGTCGAGTACTCTTTCCACCATATCCTCCACCTCATTGTTTGTTCTGAAACCTCTTGTTCAGTCATTCTTCAAACTTTAGAGAAAACTAATAAGCCTCCACAATGGTGGTCATTCTTACCAGTGTAAATTCTTACTATATGCTTGGCTTTAACCTATTAATATAAAGAGAAACTTTCTCTTTATTTTCCTCAAAATGTCTTGTTTGAATCAGGACCTTGTGAAATTACTCTATGTATTCTTTCACTGTCATTATTCCTTGCCTCAAGCTCTACATCTTCTTGAGCAGATCCAATTTGTAATCAGCTAGAATAATTTTTTTCTTCAATTTTGACATCATTTTGTCCCATCTATAAATTTTATTGTTCCCTTTTCTTCCTCTTTCTAATTGGACCTCTTTCCACTATATACTTGTGTGACCTTTCAATTTTGTCTTCCCAAACCTCACTCTATGAGGATATTCAATCTCCTAAAACTCAAAAAATTCCTCCATGTCATTGATCCAATTGATCAATTCTTTGGGATTCAAAATTCCACTAAAAATTGAAACCTTCATTTTAGGTCTCTTCCCAATTCTTGAGATCACTCGCAATAATCTTCTTTCTCTAGGATCCATTGAATCCTACTCTTCCTCTTCCATTTCCTCTTCCATTTTATCTTCATTTTCATCTCTTTCTTGATGCACATCTCTTCTTTGAACCTCTTGTTGCAAGGTTTCTAATTACCTTCTAAGGGCTCTGATTTCATCTCTAGGTGGATATCTTCCTCCAACACCTTAGCCTCTACCTATGCCATGTTGGGCAAGTCTTGGAGGCATCTTGAACTCAACCCACACAAATAGATCTTGTTGCAACTATCTCACATTCGATGCTCTATTACTTGCTTAGGAACTCGTGCTCTGATACCACTTGATGAGGTCCACACCACCTAAAGCCAACACAAATCACAATAATAGAAACCAACACAAAAGATGCAAGACAAAAAAATTACTCACTTTCAATTATTTTCAAGAAATGAAATTATAGATTCAAAAATTACATGCCATAGGCTCATGGGCTTGATTCATTACACTAAAATCAACTCTAGAAACAAAATATATTATTCAGAGCTAGAATCTACACTAATGGCTCAGCCAACTTCCACAACCCCCACTTAACCATTTTTATTTTACCACAATAACCACCCTAGAATGTTCTAGAAAGTTCAACTTTCCCTTTTGTTTTGGCACCAAAAGTCCTACCATTTGATTTCTAGCCTAGGAAGAAATTTTAATGAAATTCACTTTTTAGAGGGGCAGCTTCGTGGGGCCATAACTTTTGATCTGGGTGTCCGATTTTCTATTATTGCATATCATTGGAAAGCTCTCAAAAGCAATCTACAATGCTTGAAACCACCAGAGGTTGCTTCCCTAACTTTTCAAGCTATTTTGGGGCCTCTAAAGTTTTCGTATCTAAATTTGAAGCCACATTGGAGAAATTTGTTGGGACAAAAACTTTAGTATCTCTCAAACCGTGCAAGGTATTGAGGTGGTTCTTTCATGACTAGAAATGTTTTTCAATTCTTCTCCTTGAGGTAAATTTTCATGTCCATACGAGCCCGTTTAGGCCGACTTACCAAAAATAGTAAGTGACCATTTTTTCTATTTTTGGCTTCTGACTATCTTACACACCTTAAGTGCCATCATGAGACTCAAAACAAGTAAAGAAAATAAGGAAAACACATTTTGTTGGGTGATGCAAGTTGCCCTACACTGCTGGATTCTCCTGCATCAGGAGATCATTTCTAAATTGAGACCAACTCATCATAATAAAAATTGACCCAAGATTTCAAGATATTCTTCCACACCTAGGGAGATCATTTATATTTTTTAGAAATCTACTTATTTTCTTTATATTTATTTCTTTTATCTATTTTTTTTTTTTTTTTTGATGTGGTAGTTTGGAACACTACAAAATTATAATTACATATAATTTATAACTCATAAGTATTGCAATTAATTTATGTATATTATTTTTATTATGTCGAGAGGTGTTCCTACAGTGGCATCATAGCCACAACCAAAAATCTGTGTACATTCAAAACTCCTGAATTTATTTTGATGTTTATCAAACCATCTACCATTACAATTGAGAATGGGGAAGATGAAATTCTTTATGTGGGATCAAATGTTACAAAAGGTCACTATGATTCTAATCAGTTTCCATTTCAACATTTTCCATTTTTGTCGCTTGCTGTTATATTCTCTTTTGATGGTGGTGATCCTAATGAACAAATTGAAATTGGAAAATCTTGCCACATGCATCTTGGAAGAAAAACTTGTAGATGATTGTATGTGCAAATTGCAGCTGAAGGAGGCTAGATGCATCACAATGAGGACATGCACATTCCTCTTCTATTGAGCGGCTGAAGAAATCAATGGAGGAGCCTAAGAGATTTGACCCTTCGGCAAAGAAGATTGTAGGCAAGAAAACATGGTAGAAAATGGCAGTGACAGGTTGCTCAAATCCATTCGTCACCCAGTCAGTCGATGGAGCAACCAGAACTGAACTCTTGATCTTCTGAAGAAAGTAGAGTATGAGTGTCAAAGCTAATTTTGACGTCCTCCAAGACAATATCTAATAGGTCTATTGGTGTGACGAATGATTAGGGAATCTTGCACATAGGTTCGTTGAATCTTTTTCATTGTGGCACTGAGCTCTAACCAAGTTCTTAGTAGAACAAGCCTATCATCATGATTTTTCCAATATAACTATTTGTCATACACACATATCATTCCATTGACTTTCACAGGTATTTGCATTGTAATTGGAGGATGAAGGGGTCATGTGTCTACTATAGAGAAATGGTTTGAATTGATGGAGACAAAGCACAAGTGGCTAGAACATACGTGGAGCAAGGATAGAAAATAACAAGCAGGTGTATCATCTTCATATGCACAATGGGGTGTTCTATTCTTAATGAAAACTTGTCTTTCAACCTTCTACATAATCTTGCTTAGAGGATCCTCATCTTTTGTAGGTGTTGATAATGGATTGTTGCAGGCGGGATAAGGAAAAATAATACAGTGTGATGCAGGGCTCTGAAAAGCCCACACCAACCCTTTAATACTGTATTATGATCCCAAATGGTTGTATAATTGCATCAATAGGTACTCAAAGCATGCAATTATAAGATTTTCAAATTCTTTTAAAAAATATAGTTAAATTTTGAGCAATTAGTATAGCTGTTAATTTTTATTGTTTTATATATATTTTAGAAAATTTATAAAATATTTTCATTTCTATGTAAGAAATTGAGTAAAAATAAGTGCAATTGATTAAAAAAATAGCAATTTTTTTTTATTATATGTTTGAAATTATTTTTAATATGAGAGAAAAATGGATGTTATAATGCTTTTGAAGATATCATCTATCTTTCTTTTCAAAATATTCTCTCAATTTCATTCAAAATTCAATCGATCTAAAAAAAAAATAGTAGAGGTTTATTTCCCCTAACAATCTATTTAAAAATTATAAATCAAAAGCGTTTGCACTTAAAATATTTAATTATATGTTTGAAATTGGACATTAGTTTACTTTTAGAATGTGAAATGATTTGCATGCAAAAAAGAGGAAAAAATATGTAAAGAGCGAAAATCTTTAATCCAAACATTGACAATTCCTAAAATAAATTTGTTCATATTCCAAAGAAAGTCAAAACTCCATTCATTAACATTTCATAAAATCCAAAAGATTCCAAAATAACAACTTAAAGTCTACAATAAGATACATAATACTTCCAATTTATTTTGTAAACATGTCACCATACAAGACATTTAATATTATAAAAACATTGTAAAAGAAATTTACAATTTGAGACTTAGGCATTATGTCGCCTTAAGCTCTACAATAATCATATAAGAAATAAATATAATACATATATGAAGAATTGTTGATTTGATCTTCAATCCAATAGCTTATATTCAAACATGAAGACAAGAACAAGGATCAGGTAGTTTTTCTACCCAACCTCAAAGCTTACGCTTCCCCGGAATTCCTTAGTCATTCAAAGAATACCCAACCCTACATGAATCGCTTAGCGAAAAGCAGTCGACAAGCAAGATGGAATCTGGTGCGTGCCTAGTATAACTAGTAAATCCACAAGCATTTTAATTTTTCTAATTCATTTAAGAAACAAGTAAGTTCGATACTAGGATATGGTAGAGAGTTAATTTCATTCCATCTATTTCAATGGTCCTTAAGTTACTTGGCCAAGTAAAATGTCATGCATGACAAATAATAGTAGTTTTGGAAAAGAAAAACTACGCTCTCTAAAAACCCATATTCGGCACCTGTCCCGGAAGGTAACTTTCCAAACACATGTCATGCACATTCATTTATCAAGCATTAATGGTTCCGTTCAAAAATTTAAAAGTATCTTTCACAAACACATGAACTGCACTTTTATCTTTCAAGAAAACATGGTATTTAATGCAATAATTTGATAGTTTAAAATCACAAATAACATTATGTTCATATTTAAAATAAAATAATAAAAGTAAATTAAAAGAAGGTGTATCTTAAGTATGTAATCTAAGTACATATTTAAATAGGAATAAATGAGCACACATTCTTTTGGTTCATTTACTCATAAAATTTATCTTCACTTTGAAATAATCCTTTTGTAATTCGTTTCATTTCAAAGTAATTTATATTTTTAATTCTATTTGCTTTTCTTTTCTGGTTTTTTCATATTTCTCTAAAATGTTATCTTTTCAGAAATGTAAAACCTCATATTTACTTATGTTTCGTAGAAATTTTAGTTTCATTTCTAGAGAATTATCGAATTCCATTCTTAATTTTCAAGCATATATCTTTACACAAAATTATTTAATCTTGTCATTCTGGAAAACATTCAACAATTTTATTTAAATCAAAATCACTATCTTTTCTCTTTCTATTATTTTGAAAGTTTTATGTCTTGACTGTTTTGATTTTTATGTAGCATTTCTAAATCTAAAACTTTAAGATTCTTGTGTGATTCTTTTCTAAAAACTGAAAATAAATCTTAATCTTACAGTTTTTTGCACGTATTTTTTTTTTATATTCTAAATCAGAATTTCCTAGATCAAGAAATCTACTATCTATAATTCTGGAATATGTGTTCAATGATTTTATGTTCAAGTCTATTCTTTATCTTCATTAAAATACAGTCTGGTGTTTGATCTTTTTTCTAAATTTGATAAAGACAACAATATGTTCTCATTTTTACTGTTTTTGCAAAAGAAAGAAATAAATAACACAGAAATTCATTATTTCTAAGATTGGTAAATGTTTTATTTCAACAATCTTACCTGTTAATCTCCTGCAGCTATGTATATTTCCTAAAACTGGAGATGAACCTTTGTGCTATTGTTCTTTCTATGAGTATTTTATCTTCCAAGCTCTCTGCAATGTAAACCTCTGTCTATTTTTCCCTTGTTGTTCCTGTGTTCTTCTATTTTTGTTTTGTATTTGTGTCTCCTCTATTCTTTCCTCTGGTTTTGTGTCCTCCTTCCTTCCTTCTCTCATGCGTATGTGGAGAGTTGTTGTTTGTATTTCCTAAAATCCCTACTGGTCACGCCTGTCTTCCTTCACTTCCTTCCTATGCACTTCCCTTCTCTTCCTTCACTTCCTTCCTGCGCACTTCCCTTCTCTTCTCCTCCTTCATGCACACTTCCCTTGTCTTCTCCTCCTTCTTACACACTTCACCTTCTTCCTTCCTCCCACGTGCCTCACACTAACTCCCTTTCTCATATGCGCATGGGAGATGAGATAATTTTGTTCTCTCCACTGGTCGTGCCTCCCTCTGTCTTCTCCTTGTGCATGAATTCAAACAACATTCACAAACCAACAACTTTGTGTTCCTATGCTTACTTTTTCTCCTCTGTGTTAAAAATGGATTTTCCTCTTCTTGTCTCCAATGCGCCTCTCTTCTCAATATCTTTTTTTTTTTAAATGCATAAGGTGGAGTAAACAAGAACAGTCGATCCACAATTTGTGCCACATTCCCAATAGTGATGGCCATAACTCAGAGTTCTATCTCTTCGTTTGCATGCAAAATTGATTGAAAGGTAATTGTTTTTCAATTGTTTTCTAATTGTTTTCTACTGTTTTCAATTCATTTCAAATTTAAAACGTATTGCATTTATTTCTAATTTCCATTTAATAACCAAATTTAATATACATTCTTATTTTAAACATATATTTTAATATATGGATATTCTAATAATTTAGAATTAAAAAGCATTATTATATTCAACTAAAAATAAAAGATTTACTATTTTAATTTTCAAAAGGATTTAAATTTTTCTTTCCACACAATAACATAATATACTCAAATTGATTAAAATTTTCACAAATAAATCAATCTTTCCATTTAAAACAAACATATTCATTTTGACATATATTTGAGCAATCAGACAAACTTATTAAAAAAATTCAAACAATAATCATCATGAAAACACATTAATAATAACTGAATGGTGTCTGAGATTCCATCATCCTTATTAATGTCTAATGGCTAAAATGACTCTACCTGATTAGTGTTCTCGCCTTCATTCTCGTTCACCTCTTCCTACGTTCACTTGCACTCAATTCCTCATCAGCAATGACAAACCCCAAATTTCATAATAATGAATTTCAAATCATTTCATTTGCATTTAAATTTCAATTTCACTTTCCAACTTAATTTAAATAATCATCTAGCATAAACATGCAGATCTCATGATTAATAATTGCATTTAAATAAATGATAAAATCAGTACGTGACAACATAAAATAGAAAGGTTGTTTTTATATCTAAATTTTATGTTTATTCTAAAAACCACAATTAGTAATATTTAATTGATTTGTATTAGATAATCACTACAAATTTATTTTAATTTTAGAATGTGAAATGATTTGAATGCAAAAATAAAATAAAATAAAAATAGAAATGTTATTTTTATATCTAAATTTTAATGTTTATTCTAAAAATACAATTAGTAATATTTAATTAATTTGTATTAGATAATCACTATGATTTAACTAATTATTTAAAAACTAGATAATAAATATTTTAGAAATTAGAATTTAATTTAATTTTAGAAAGAAAAAGAGGGTTTTACTTTTAGAGAGAGGATAGAGGGACAGATAGAGATGAAGAGATAGGGAGAGACATGGAGAGAATAAGGGGGGATAAAAATACAAGATATAGGGAGTGATATATAAGATGTAGAGGTGGAAGGATATAGGCTAGAGAGACATGTAGAAATAATAAGATAGAGATAGAGATATTGATGAAAGAAGAAATATGGAGAGATAGAGATAGAGAGGTAGAGAGATAGATATAGAGATAGAGGTAGAGATAGGGAGGGAGAAACAAGGAGTGTGTGTCTATGCATAAGAGAGAGAGAGAGACAAAGATATTTATGTATAAATATATAGAGAGGGAGGGAGATGAATGAGAAAAATAGAGATAGGAGAGAGAAGTATATTAAAGTTATAGAAAGGAGTGATAGGGAGAAGGGGGGGAGAGGGTGAGATAGAGATAGAAAGAGGGAGATATAGGGATATATAGGAGAGATGGAGAGATGGATATCACTTGGGAAAGATGGAGGGGGTGATATATAGAGATGTTGAAGACAATGATGGATCAATAAATATATAGAGGGAGAGATGGAAGGAAAGACAAAGAGTGAAAGGAATAAATCGAGACAAAAAGATGGAGACAATGAAAGAGGGGGAATTGGAGAGAGCAAGATGAAGATATCGGAAGTGATAAATAGAGAGAGGTAGAGAGGGATATAGAGAGTAGGAGAGATGGAGGGAGAGATTGAGTGAATAAGTGAGAGATAGAGATAATGAGATATAAAGAGTGAGGGAGAGGGAGAGATTAGAAGATAGAGATAGAGGGGGAAGAGTGAGAGATAAAGGGGGTGATAGAGATAAGTAATAGAGATAGAGAGGGAGAGAGAGAGATAGTGGTGGGAGAGGCAGATACAGGGAGGGGAAAATAGGGTTTTTGTGTGTGAGAGTGACAGAAATATACAGAGATAAATATAGGGAGGGATAAATAGGGAGTGTGTGTGAGAGAGTAGGAGAGATGGAGGGAGAGATTGAGTGAATAAGTGAGAGATAGAGATAATGAGATATAAAGAGTGAGGGAGAGGGAGAGATTGGACGATAGAGATAGAGGGGGGAGAGTGAGAGATAAAGAGGGTTATAGAGATAAGTAATAGAGATAGAGAGGGAGAGAAAGAGATAGATGGGGGAGAGGCAGATAGAGGGAGGGGAAAATAGGGTGTTTGTGTGTGAGAGTGACAAAAATATATAGAGATAAAATAGGGAGGGATAAATAGGGAGTGTGTGTGTGTGGGAGTGAGGCGAGATATTGAGATATAGATAGAGAGGGATATATAGGGAGAGAGAGAGGGAGAGAAATAGAGAGAGAATATAGAAGTAGAGAGATATAGAAAGAGAGTGTGATAGGAGAGAGAGAGAGGGAGAGAGAGAGAGATATGTAGGGAGAGGTAAGGAGATAGAGATAGAGATGAATATGGATATAAAGAGAGAGGGAGAGAAAAATAGAGATATAAACAGGGGGAGACAAAGAGAGGGAGATCTATGGAGGGATAGAAAGATATATGAAGTTATATATAGAGGTAGATTGGGAGATATATGTATAGAGAGGTATAAATGTATTAAATTAGGATATATATATACACATATATTAGAGAGAGATGGAGATATATATGGATAGAGAGAGAGGGAGATATATATGTATATAGAGAGAGATGTATATGATTAGGATTAGGATTAAATTAGGTTAGGATTTAATAAAAAATCTAAGATAAAGCTTGGAGGGTTTAGGTGATTGAAGATAGATCAGGATGACAATTAGGGTTAGGGTTAAGTATTAATTAGGATTAGGGTTGAATTAGGGATATGGTTAGGGTTAGGGATCAATTAGGATTAAGCATCAATTATGATTCAATTAGAGGTCAATTAGGGTTATAACTAGGATTAAAGTTAGGTTGGGGTTTATTTATGGTTAGATTTCTAAAATAAAGCTTGGGTTTAACATTAAAGTTAGGGTCCAATTAGGGTTTGGATTTTGGTTTGGGTTCAATTAGGGTTAGAGTTCAATTAGGATTAATATTCAATAGGTTAGGCTTAGATTTAGGGATCAAGCTTAATTAAGGTTGAATTTTAATAGGGTTAGGGTTAAGGTTTTAATATAAATGCTAAGCTTAAAGGGTTTGTATTCAATTAGGGTTAGAGTTAGGAGTTACAAATTAAGATTATTCTTAGGTTTTTTGTAAGGGTTAGGGTTAGTGTTAGATGATTGATCAGTGTGAGTGTTAGAATTTAATTAGGACTACGATTCAATTAGGGTAAGGGTTCTAGGATAAAGTTTGGGGTAAGGCTTAGGATTGGGGTTAGAATTCAATTAGGATTAGGGTTAGGGCTACAATTATGGTAAGGGTTAAGATTGAATTAGGAATTAATTAGAGATACAACTAGGGTTTGTATTTGAAATTAGGTTTAGGGTTTAACTAAGGTTAGCATTAATATTTAATTATAATTAGGGTTAAATTAAGGTTATATTTAGGGTTCATTTAGGCTTAAGTTTAGAGTTTAATTAGGGTTATAGTTAGACTTAAGGTTAGGGTTAGTTTTTAGGTTCAATTAGGGTTATAGTTATACTTAAAGTTAGGATTACTATTTAGGTTCAATTAGGGTTGAATTTCAACAAGATAAGGGTTAGGGTTAGGGTTAGGATTCTAAGATAGATCCTAAGACTATAATTTATGTTCAATTAGGTTTAGGTATCTATTAGGGTTATGGTGCAGGAGCACCTATACCTTGAAATGACTAGCCAATGGGCCTTGAATTTTCATTGAAGTGGTTTGAAGGTCTGTAAGGTTCATTGAAATGATTTGAAGGTCTTTTAAATTATATGCAACAAGGATGTTGCAAAATATGCTAAAATAAGATGTCATGTCACAAGTTGTCCATTTTTATGCCATGTTGGCAATATGATCCTATTGCATAGGATATAGTGTAGGTTTGGGTCTAATGTTTTTCATTATAATAAGGTCTCAATGACCATTTGAAATTGTATTTAAAATTTTGATAGGTCAGTTAAGAGGGATCTTTAAAATCAAGTTGTAAAGGGATGGTGATTAGGAACAATATTGGCAAAATTGCCATCTTAGGAGTCTAACAAAGGGTGGTTATGGTAGTTGGTCAGTTAAAGAGGTATTTTGAAGGTTTTAACATGATATATTGTTGTAATATCTTGAAGGAGAGGTGGTTGGACATGTTTGGAAGGAGTTTCTAAGAAGAAGTTGCTGTTTTGTGAGTTTTTCATAAGGAAATTGTTGATCCCGTACATAGTACGGACTTTACATGTTTATCCACACTACAAGACTGTAATTGTTGGAAAGATAATGAAATAAAATTTCTTTTGGCGTTTGAATGGTGTGATTTCATTAAGAATTGGGTGAGATATCCTCATTTTACTACCGGGTGGTCTCAAACCCCATGTTTTTCTATAGAATTTGCTAATCCCGTGCTTGGTACGATCTGAAAATTTTGTTTTATGATTGAATCATGAAATTTTTGGAAATTTAATTGAATAATATTTCTTTTTGAGTTGGAGTGGTGAGATTTCATTGAGTAATAAGGGAGATATCTTAATTTTACTCTCGGGTGGTCTGAAAACCCTTAAAATCAAAGTTTTGGGCAAAATATGGATGCATCTTCCTTTCCCACACTGTAGCATTGCAAAATATTGGTGGGATGGAAGGTATGAGGGTGAAATATTATGTATTAGAAGTCTTGGAGAACAGCAATCACTTTGGAGGCAAATGGTGCAATGTTTTGGTTTGACATTTCTATGTGGCAAGCCCATGTGACAATCAAAAAAGTGAGTTTTTGCTTGATTTTGAAGAATCTATTTGAAGGGTACTTAGGAATGATGGTAAAAGGTGTGGAAAACCTGTAGGAGTTTGTTTTTTGGCTTTGGGGTGAAGGGGAGTGCCTAGGTAATCAAGACCCAGGTGTAGGTCTGTGAATTAGGCCTCTTGGAGTAGTGGTAGAAAGGGCCATTGTGAGTGATGCCTTAACAGTCAAGAGGAAAGGTTTTGGAAATTTTTAGGGGTTAATTTTGGATGTCTAAATCCATAGGTGTGGTGTCTTGAAAGCCCTCCATGTGGATTTTATATTGATTGTCCTACTAGGTAAGGCTACTAGCCTTTTGACAGAAAAGTGCCTAATTGACCATAGTTTGTGGAAGTTTGTTGAAACCTAAGTGCTAGAGGGTATTTTCCATTATAGTTGGGTGTTTTCTATCCCTGCCACTCTGCATCATAGTGGTATCAGAGCAAGGAAGTAGGTCTTTTGTCAAGATCAAGATTGAAGTTTGTGTTCAGGAAGAAGAAGGTAGTTGGAGGGAACAAAATGCCTCCTAAAAGTAATGTTGTTGCAAGGAAACTGGATACTCATGAGAAGGATATAGATATACTAAAAAGGGAGATGACTGCAATGAAATCTAAGGGTAGGACCCTTCTGGAAGAAAGTGAGTCTGAAGAGGAAGAGACCTCTGGTGAAGAAGAGCAGATCGATCCAGATGATGTTAGAACAATGAAGCTTTTGAAGGCTGTGAAGAAGGATGGACATGGCAAGATGGATGTGCCTATGTATGGAGGAAAAATTGATAGTGAAGATCTCTTGGATTGGATAGGGGCTTTGGAGAACTACTTTGATAGTGAAGATGTTGATGAAGGACATAAAGTGAAGAGAGCAAAAAAAAAACTGAAAGGACATGCTTTGGTGTGGTGGAATTTTGTGCAAGAAGATAGGGAGAGAAAGGGAAAAAGAAAGATCATTTCTTGGGAGAAGATGAAAGAAAAGATAAAAGGTAAATTTCTTCCTTTTGATTACAATATTCAATTGCTTAAGAAGTTGCAGAATCTTAGACAGAAAGAGTTAGATGTACAAGCATATACTGAAGAGTTTTAGAGGCTAAGCATAAGGGCTAAACATGAAGAAGATGAGGAAGAGATGACTGCAAGGTACTTGAATGGTTTGCGGTTCAACATTCAGGATGAAATCAACATGATGGCACCAAAATCAGTAGAGCAATGCTTTCAAATGGCAATGAGGGCAAAAGAAAAGCTAAAGAGGAGACAAGAGAAGGTAGCAAGAGGAAGAGGTAACACTTCTAGAGGAAGGGGATTCAATCCTAGTTCAAGGACAAACAATAAAGGCCAAGGAGATGACAAAAAGGATCAAGAGCAATCTGATTCAAGAGGTGGATGGAGAGGTTCAAGAGGCAGATTTAGTGGAGGAAGAGGATCATATCAGTTCTCAGGAAGATGCTACAATTGCAACCAACTTGGACACCCAACCTTTAAGTGCCCGGAAAAACAAGGCTCAAGCTCTCATGGTGGAGAAAGGAGGAATCAATTAGTGCATGAGGATGAAGAGAGTGTGACTACACCTATAGTGAACCTTACATCAGAAGAAGGAGAGGCACTCATGATAAGAAGGACTATGTTGCAAGCATCCAAGGAGGAAGATTCAAGCCAAAGAAGGAGCCTATTTAGAACTACATGCAAAAGCAAAGGTAAAGTGTGTCAAGTTGTCATTGATTCTGGTTCTCAAGATAATCTAGTGTCTAGGGAAATGGTGGACAAGTTGTGTTTGGAAAAATTACCTCATGAAGCAGCTTATAGAGTCTCTTGGGTAAATGATAATCAAACCTTGGTAGTAAAAGAGCAAGCATATGTTGATTTTCAAATTGGGGAATATAATGATAGGGTCCTATGTGATGTCTTGCCAATGGATTGTTGCCATGTGCTCTTGGGGAGGCCTTGGCAATTTGACAGGAGGTCTATGTATGATGGCTGGGAGAACACATACACCATCAAGAAGGAGGACAAAACTTTTAAGTTACTTCCCTTGAAAACAGGTGTAAGGGATAAGGGTAAGGCTAAAGTAGTGTTGTTTGGCAAGAAGGAGCCTTTAAGGCCTGAGGACAATAGGTTTGATGTGGTTGCAGGTATAAAGCAGGTTGGTGGAGTTGTGACAGTGAGGAAGGCACCTACAAATGGTGTTAGGACAATGGGAGATTTGTTCTTGCAAAAGGCAAAGAAGGCACTCATGCCTAGGTCTGATTTGGTCAAGGGGAATAGCGAGAAGACAGTAAGGAGTTTGGTCTTGCAAGGAGTGAGTGATGGTTTCATATCTAGGTCTGATACAGTCAAAGAGAAGGATGGTAGGATAGTGTATAAGCATGGAAAACAAGGTGGAATGTTTTCAAAGGAGACTGAGATTATAGTGGGGACCATTGTGTGTCCTATCAGCATGAGCAATTGTTACAAGCATGTGAAATTTGCAAGTATAAGGGCTGGTGAGTCTGATAAAACACAGGTACAAGGTAATGATAGTGAACAAGGTCTGATCATAGTGAGGGCAGAGCAAGTCGAACAAAAGTGTAAAGGTCTGATGACAGTGAAGAGAGGACAGGGTATACAAGCACTGTTGGATGGATGCAAGTGTGGAGATGAAGCAATGAAGGAGTTGGAACAGTGTGTTACTAACCATTATTTGTTTGTAGGTGTAACGGATAGGAGGATGTCAACCTTTGATCCAGGAGTGAGACAAAGGCAAGTTGTAGGTCTGGATATGCATGAAGCAACACTGTGGCAACAAAGAACAAGGTTTTCACTCTTGGGACAAGAGTTTCTCTATGGGGGGGTGTATAGTGCAGGAGCACCTATACCTTGAAATGACTAGGCAATGGGCCTTGAATTTTCATTGAAGTGGTTTGAAGGTCTTTAAGGTTCATTGAAATGATTTGAAGGTCTTTTAAATTATATGCAACAAGGATATTGCAAAATATGCTAAAATAAGATGTAATGTCACAAGTTGTCCATTTTTATGCCATGTTGGCAATATGATCCTATTGCATAGGATATAGTGTAGGTTTGGGTCTTATTTTTTTCATTATAATAAGGTCTCAATGACCATTTGAAATTGTATTTAAAATTTTGATAGGTCAGTTAAGAGGGATCTTTAAAATCAAGTTGTAAAGGGATGGTGATTAGGAACAATATTGGCAAAATTGCCATCTTAGGAGTCTAACAAAGGGTGGTTATGGTAGTTGGTTAGTTCAAGAGGTATTTTGAAGGTTTTAACAGGATATATTGTTGTAATATCTCGAAGGAGAGGTGGTTGAACATGTTTGGAAGGAGTTTCTAAGAAGAAGTTGTTGTTTTGTGAGTTTTTCATAAGGAAATTGTTGATCCCATACACAGTACAGCCTGTACATGTTTATCCAAACTACAATCCTATAATGGTTGGAAATATAATATAATAACCTTTCTTTTGGAATTTGAATGGTGTGATTTCATTAAGAATTGGGTGAGTTATCCTCATTTTACTACCAGGTGGTCTCAAACCCCATGTTTTTCTGTAGAATTTGCTAATCCCGTGCTTCGTACGATCTGAACGTTTTGTTTTATGATTGAAGCATGAAATTTTTGGAAAGGTAATTGAATAATATTTCTTTTGGAGTTGGAGTGGTGAGATTTCATTGAGTAATAAGGGAGATATCTTAATTTTACTCTCGGGTGGTCTAAAAACCCTTAAAATCAAAGTTCTGGGCAAAATATGGATGCATCTTCCATTCCCACACTGTAGCATTGCAAAATCTTGGTGGGATGGAAGGTATGAGGGTGAAATATTATTTATTATAAGTCTTGGAGAACAGCAAGCGCTTTGGAGGAAAATGGTGCAATGTTTTGGCTTGACATTTCTATGTGGCAAGCCCATGTGACAAGCAAAACAGTGAGTTTTTGCTTGATTTTGAAGAATCTATTTGAAGGGTACTTAGGAATGATGGTAACAGGTGTGGAAAACCTGTAGGAGTTTGTTTTTTTTCTTTTGGGTGAAGGGGAGAGCCTAGGTAATCAAGACCCAGGTGTAGGTCTGTGAATTAGGCCTCTTGGAGTAGTGGTAGAAAGGGCCATTGTGAGTGATGCCTTAACAGTCAAGAGGAAAGGTTTTGGAACTTTGTAGGGGTTAATTTTGGATGTCTAAATCCATAGGTTTGGTGTCTTGAAAGCCCTCCATGCGCATTTTATATTGACTATCCTACCGGGTAAGGCTACTAGCCTTTTGATAGAAAAGTGCCTAATTCACCATAGTTTGTGGAAGTTGTTGAAACCTAAGTGCTAGAGGGTATTTTCCATTATAGTTGGGTGTTTGCTATCCCTGCCACTTTGCATCAGGTTAGGGTTAGGATTTATAAGTTAGTGTTAGGATTAGGGTTAGTGTTACAATTATAATAAGGATTAAGATTCAATTAGGGTTTTAATTAGGGTTTATATTCAATTAGGGTAACGGTTCAACTAGTGTTAGGATTAGTATTCAATTATAATTAGGGTTGAATTTCAACAAGATAAGGGCTAGGTTAGGGTTATGGTTAGGTTCAATTAGGGTTTTCAACTAACATTAGGATTAGGGTTTAATTACAATTAGGGTTAAAGCTGGTGTAGGGTTAGGGTTCAATAAGTGTTATAGTTAGGGGTAGAAGTAGGATAAGGGTTATGATTATAATTAGAGTTAAACTTAACCCTAAACATAAACCTAATTCTAATTGTTATCATAACGCTACACGTAACCTTAATTCTATATCTAACTATGACCTTAATTTTAACCTAAAACCTAACCCTAACCATAACCTTAAGCTTAAATTTAACCCTAATTTTATATATAACCCTAACCATAAACCTAATTCTATCTCTAGCCATAACCCTAGCCCAAATTCTATCTCAAATTATAACCCTAACCCTCATTATATCTCTAACCATAACCCAAACCCTATTCATCACCATAACCCTAATCTTAACCCTAACCCTAACCATAACTATAATTATAATTATAGCCCTAAACCTATCCTTGATTCTATATATAACTATAACCCTAGCCTTAACCCAAAACCTAACCCTAACCCTAACCTTCACCCTAAACCTAATTATAACCCAAACCTTAATCCTAACCCTAAACCTAATTGTAACCCAAACCTTAATCCTAACCCTAACCCTAAACCAATTTGTAATTGTATTCCTAACCCTAACCTTAACCCTAATTCAATTTTTAATTATAACCCCAACCCTAATTTGATCTCTGACCCTATTCTTAACCTTAACACTAACCCTATTCCTAACTATAACCCTTACCCTAATCTTAATCCTGGACATAATTGTAACACTAACCCTACCCCCTAACTCAAACCCTAATCAAAATCCAAAGCCTAACATTAAACCTAACCCTAACCCTAATTGTAACCTTAACCCTAACCCTAACCCAAACTCTAACCCTAACCCTAACCCTAACCCTAATCCTAACCTTTACCCTACCCAATAATCTCACCCTCACCCTAACCCTAACATTGTCCCTAACTACATGATATACCCTTGATCATCACCATAATCCTTACCCTAACCATAATCTTAACCCTAACCCTAACCCTATTCATGATGTAAATCCTTACCCTAACCATAACCCTAAATCTTAACCCTAACCATAATCATAACCCTAACCCTAACCATTATCTTAACTCTAAACCTATCCCAAATCCTTCCCCTAATTGAGCATTAATCATAAATTCAATTGAACCCTAAATCCTAAATTTATTAGAATGCTAACACTTATCATTTATAAAATCATAACCAAATTGAACCCTTACTATAATTGAACAATCACCCTAAGTGAAATCCAACCATATTTTAACTCTACTCATAACCATATCTTTAATTCTAATTATAACCCTAACCCTAATTCTATTTATAACACTAACCATAACTATATTCTATAATTTATAATCTTATTTTAAGACTAACCCTAATGAGTTATTATATAATATTTGAATCTAAAACATATATTTTTTAGGGTTAAAATGTAAAACTAAATAAAAATTTCCTCAAAAAAAGATAATATCCATTAAGGTATATATAATTTTGTGGTTGAAAGGCTGATAGCCTTATTTAAAATTCATTTTTTTTCATGATTTTAGATTTTTATACTCATTTTTCTATTGTAAATTTTTATAATTATAGATTTCTATTTGTTGTATTAATATTAGGTATTTATTTTGGATAAAGGGAAAAAAGGATATGTTATTTTGAATTTGATATAATATATTTTAAACTAGCATAAATATCTTAAATACATCTATCTAAAATATATCAAGATATTAATCTCAAAGGCACCTTGAGTTGATATCTCTTGAAATATTTTAGATCTAATACTATTATACATAAGCATAGGTCTAATCAAACCTAATACAATACTATTTTATATTTCATATATACATTAGATGATGAATAGTCATCTAGAATATTCAAGCTAAACAATCATTTCATATTAATAATTATTTATATTATATCATATTTTGTATTAATAAATCAAATTCCATTGAATAATTTCTTATCTAATTTCTTATCCATTTCATTTTGTCAACATTTACTTCACATTTAATTACTTGGGCCACACTTGTATCGGAGAAAGGTTAGAGGAGAACTATGCAGAGAATCTATAGATGGTTTAAAATATCTTTTTACAAAAAAATAAGTTTATATTTGTATGAGCATGAATTTGCACCCCTAACACAAATTCCCCTTTCACCCCTTTACACTTTAGAAAACCAAATTTGAAGGCAAAATTCCACTTAAGCCCACTACTTTTGTTCCACTTGGCACTTGTTTTGTGTGTCGGTGGAGGCATTACTGTCAGAGACACCCATGTGGCGTGAAGACATCTACGCATCGCACAAATGTCCACATAGTGTGCTTATGTCCCTGATAGATTCTCCTTTCTAGAGCCTCCAAAGGCATTACCAGTCCCATTGGAAGTCGATCTATAATGCCCTCTTTGGCCAACCGACCTGAATATGGTTGTTTCTTCATCTTCCTTCTTCATATTCACTCTTCCTTCATCCATTTTCATCTCTTGGCTCTTTTGGACCTTCATTCATTTCATGGTCGGTTGATCTCCTCACATCCTTTATATCTCATCCTTCATAGACTATGAGCAGTCTCCTTAGCATTCCAAAACCTCTTCACAAGATCCAAGCAGCTTCACAAACACTTTACACTTCACAAGTAGCGACATCAACACTCCATCGCTTTAGTAGAGCAAGTGTGGAACAAAACACCATAATAGAAGAGGCTTGAGATCCTCTCATTTTCTCCCCCACTAGCCTTGAGCGCTTTGGGTGGAGGTGGTAAGATTTCACTCCTCTCCTCTATTACTTGGTTGAGTAGCATAACATTGTTTTGTAGTGCTTTTTTGTTTACTTCATTTCTACTTTTCTCTTTATCTATCCGGTTTTTCGTGGAGGCGGGAACACCAAAATGGGGGTCTGACTGAGGTAGGCCTCTATATAGCCCCAAAAATTTCTCTCTCCCTTGTGTGTAGGTATTGAAGACATTCATGAGCTGGATGCTTCATCACTCGCATTTTCATAAGCATTTCCTTTCCCTTCTTCTCCTTATCTTTATCACTTCTATTTCTATATATTTCAACTTTATCACATTCTATTACTCTATCACTTTCTAGAAGTTCTTAGTAATCAGCTTAGAAGTAGCCACTTAGCTATTTTATCTGATAAACCTACTTTTTGGTCCATACGAGATGCCAGTGTGCTTCTTGGATGCCAGATACAACCCCAACACTTTCTCTCTCCCTTTTGTGTAGGTATTGAAGACATTCACAAGCTGGAGGCTTCATCACTCACATGTTCATAAGCATTTCCTTTCCCTTCTTCTCCTTATCTTTATCACTTCTATTTCTATCTATTTCAGTTTTATCACATTCTATTACTCTATCACTTTCTAGAAGTTCTCAGTAATCAGATTAGAAGTAGCCACTTAGCTATTTTCTATGATAAACCTACTTTATGTTTCATATGAGATGCCAGTGTACTTCTTGGATCCAGATACAACCCCAACACTTTCTCTCTCCCTTGTGTGTTGCTATTGAAGACATTCATGAGCTGGAGGCTTCATCACTCGCATGTTCATAAGAATTTCCTTTCCCTTATTCTCTATCTTTATCACATTCTATTACTCTATCACTTTCTAGAAGCTCTCAGTAATCAGCTTAGAAGTAGCCACTTAGCTATTTTTTGTGATAAAACTACTTTTTGGTCCATACAACAAGCCAATATGCTTCTATGATGCCAGTGTGACACACTATCATCTGTATTCTACGTTGTGATCCTTTGGATGAGAGCTTTTGGTTTGTCTAGAGAATCTCTGTGACTTGCTCTTTTTTGGTTCTAGAACTCTCATCGTTGTCCTTCGAGGTAGTTTAGGGCAGTTTTCCCTGTGAGGGTTTCTAATTTAAGAGAGCTCGTGAGTAGCGAATCCCCCTTCTCTACATTTTGGTGAGCCCGACGTGAAGAACAATGTTCTTCAAAAAATCATAATAAACTTAATATCCCCTTTTATTAGTTATGTATCTAGTTTTTTTCAAAGTATTAACGATGTTCCATTTCATGCATATGATAGTGACTTGGCTTTGCCCATCAGGGAAAACTTTAGTGGCGAATCTTCGCCAATTGGTGAATATTTGAAATCGGGACCTCCAAAAATGGTGAATAATACAAACTAGAAAGGATTCTGAATCACCAGGTTTTTACAGAAAAATAAATTTGTTTCGATTAATTCGCCAATGCATTTATGTTTTAACGACACATCATCGAAACTGATTTGCTAGTAGTTTATACTGTAAATACAAATATTACTTATATTCTCTAGTAATATTATATTCTTACAATTAATTTTTGGGAAATATTGCCACTAATAATAGTTTACCATTTCATTTTAGGGATATTTTAGCCTTAAATAGATTTATTATTTATTTCCATCGATTATCTTTTTAATCGAATGGCTGCAAGTGAATTCCTTGACTTTATTTGCACGTGCCTTTTAAAAAGGTTGTTGAGGCCCAAAATTTGTTTTGGGCCACACGATTAGATTTGATCATGTGGCCCAGAACAAATTTTGGGACTCAACAACCTTTTTAAAAGGCACGTGCATATAAAGTCATGGAATTCACTAAGTCACAGAATTCACTAAGTGCATATAAATCATTGTATCGGTAGGACATCCCTAAGTGTCTCACCGATGATGTTCACTCACGCTGATATTCACCCATGGAATGAACTTGCACTAGAGCCATCTGATTTAAAAGCTAATCGATGGTAGAATTTTTAACTGAATTTTTTTAAAAATACATCATCCGTGTGTGCTCCAATGCATTTTCAATAGTGAATTTATGCTTGGTGGCGAGGGGCTCTGCCCCTTGACCTCGCCTGTATCGCAACAAGATCACGTTGGGGCCACTGTCCCCAGACCCCACGAGGGGGCGTTGCCCCCTCGACCCCCACAAGGGGGCTCTACCCCCTTGACCCCCACAAGGGGCGCTACCCCTTGACCCCACTGGTGGCTGCCGCCCCCAGGCCCCTACTTCAATATTAAAAAAAATATATATATATATGGGGGAACTATGCCAACCAACTATGAAAATTTTTAAAGGAGAGATTCGCCATTGTAATTAATCATTTTACTGATTATTCACTAGGATTTGCCAGTGTGATTATTTTTTTTTACCAATTATTTATTAAGATTCACCAGGATTTTACAAATTTTTGAATAATGTACATAAGATTCACCAACAAAAATTAATAAGTTTTTTCAAATAAAAGGGAAGATTTTCCAGGATTTTACACCTTTGTTGAGAGGGGGGGTTTCTTAAAGTTATCCCTGTTGCCCATGTCACTTTGTATCTTTGATCCTTCTCATGAGAGTCCTCTTGCTTTGAAGGATATTTTGTTGCAATAAGATGAAATCATTGATACCTTTCTTAACGCTACTCTACCTTCTCTTCATTCCAATGCACTCTCTTCTAGAGATGATGCATTTGTGAATGATGAATCTTCTACTCCTGCTAATGCACTCTCTTCTAGAGATGATGCATTCGTGAATGAAGAATTTATTATCTATTCTAATGCACTCTCTCGTAGAGATGATGCATTAGTACACAATGAATCTCCTTCCACATTTGATCCTATTTGGATCGATGTTGAGAATATGTCTTCAAATAATTATTCTACTAGTTGTGACAATTCCATAAATGTAATCTATGTCTCTACTACCCCTCAAAGGCCTAAGAGACTGATCATTTACATGACTCCAGCTAGTCCTTCTCATAAGAGGGTTTATTCTATTAATGGTGTTCCATTTGACAGTGATTCCCTTGATCCTCCTAAGGCTCCCTCTTATAGAGTGGTAGCTTGTAACTATGATACTAGAATGAATAAGCAAATAAGCCTTCTTCAAGCACCTAAACCTACGACTAGAGAACTTGGTGATCTTGTCGAGTGACTTCAAGTTACTCTAGCTAAGATCTCATTATAGGACTTGCTTCAGTCTTCCTTGGTTTATCAATGTATGCTTCAGGAAGCCTTGCAAAATATCCTCTTGCCTTCTTTTGCTAGGCCGGTAGATGCTAATGCATTGATAGATTATATTCATGCATATTCACTGAATATTATGTTTTATCCCTAGAAACTCCCACCTCTGGAAGTACAAAAGCAAGAAGATCCTCTAATGATTATAGTTAACATCAATAAGATTGGTATTAGACGTACTCTCATTGATGCTAGTTCGATGCTCAATGTATGTAGCATTGATCTATTCCCTAAGATTAATGTTGATCCAACTTCTATTAAAGCCTCTTCCATTAACATCTATGGTTTTGATAATGTTAGGAGACAAGCTCTAGGTATGATAGTATTACCTTTGCAGCTTGGACCTGTTACTGTACCCACTCTGGTGTATGTTATGTTAGAGAAGTTACCTTATAACCTTCTCCTTGGTAGACCATGGTTTCATGCTATGGGCGCAGTCCCATCTACCTTGTATAAATCAATTAAACTCACTTATAATAATCGAGTAGTCACAGTTAAGGTTGACCTTGATGCTAAGCGCTTATGTGAGATGGCAGTTTATGATCAAGATGTAGTTGCACCTACTCTTCTTCCTTCAGTGTTTTCCAATGCGTCGATGTTTACTCCAACAATACCTACTACAAAGGATACTCTTGAGATAGATGTCCCCAAAGAAGATCCTTCTGAAGTGAGAAACCCGAAGTCTATTCCTTCTACCTCTTCGCAAAAGAACGTGTGTCTTGGTGATGATCGGTGTCATTTAGACTTTACAAGTTCCTTCATTCAGGAATATAAAGTTGAATCGATCCACTTCGACCCTTCGATGACATCATTCACACCCATTATCAAAGATGATCAGTCTTTTGTATTGCAGGATAATGTGAATGTGAATTGTAATGTTAGAGTTGGTCCTCCTTCTGAAGAAGACGATTACGCTTCTACTAAGGAGGAAAATGCTGTCAGTCCTATCAAGAAGGATGATGAAAATCCTGTAGAAGAGTATGTTCCCCCTTGCTAGGATAATACTCTCTATGTGGATCCCCCTTCTTCTCACAATTTACAAACACGTTATGGCCCTAGCTTTAGGCTCATCTCTAAGTATGGTTATGAGCGTAAAGGTTGTGGGAATAATGAACAAGGCATTCAGGTCCCTCTAGAATTCGCACCTTGTGAGTGCAATCTAGGGCTTGGTTGCTCAAATAAAAAATCTAAGCAAAAGCTAGAGTTGAACATTGATGTGATGTCTGCTCAACCTCGTTCTCGTAGATTGGTCTATCCTCCTTTCTCTTCGATCTTCGTATCTTCTTCTTGTGAGAAGTCAAAATTTTCTCCACAAGAGAAAGGGATACTTCCTCCTCCTCATCCTTTATCTGAACAAGAGCGTATTTTTTTGTAGCTTCTTAAAGCCCACTTAATTACTCTTCCTCCTCCTACACGCAAGAAAACTCATAAGCATGATCATGAAAAACATTCTTTTTGTGCATACCATCGAGTACCTAGTCATTCCACTAGTGAATGTAAGGCCTTGAAGGATAAAGTAAAACAATTTTGTGATTCAGGTGTCTACTAATGCACCTACCTCTTCTTTAAACAACCAGTGATATCGAGGTTTACCTCTATCTTGTTCTAAGTATCTTGCATGCTTCTGCTCCCCTATATGTTGGGGGTAGTAATAACTTGTTCTCGAGATGTGTGTCCTTCTTAAGGAGCCCCTCCCTCTCTTCTTTATGTCTTTTGACTGAAGCATCCCTTGAGTGGACCCCTTCTTTTCTTTTGAAGGGTTCCCGAGGGACCTCTTTGAAAGAGTTTTTCCCTCAAATCACATCTTTGCGGGGGTAGTCTGACTAGACTTTACTTGACATATTTATGTCTAGTTAGGGGCAACCCGACTAGACTTTACTTGGCATCTTTACGTCTAGTCCGGGGGCAACCTGACTAGACCATCTTCACATCCCTACGTCTAGCTTGGGGGCAACCCGACTAGACTTTACTTTTCAAATAGTGCATCCCTTTAGTGGACCCTCCTTCCTTTTGAAGGGTTCCTGAGGGATCCCTTTGAAAGTCTTACAACTTAGCGATGGTCTACGTGACTGTCTGTTCACTGGCCTACACAATGGCTTCCTGACATGTTCTATTTGTAGGTAAGCATGCATTATTTTTGACTCTGTGGAGTCCCCTTTACTAGGTATCCCTCATGTGATAGTTATTGGGGGATACCTTCCTTGTAGGTCTATAGGTCTATAAGGTGCTTTCTTGGTTTCATTCATGTGAGAGTTCTTGGAGGATACCTTCCTTGTAGGTCTGCGAGTCTGTAAGGCACTTTCTTGGTTTCCTTCATGTGAGAGTTCTTGGAGGATACCTTCCTTGCAAGTCTGCGGGTCTATAAGCTAGTTTCTTGGTTTCCTTCATGTGATATTTCTTGGAGGATACCTTCCTTGTAGGTCTACGGGTCTGTAAGGCGCTTTCTTGGTTTCCTTCATGTGAGAGTTCTTGGAGGATACCTTCCTTACAGGTCTACGGGTCTGTAAGTCACTTTCTTGGTTTCCTTCATGTGAGAGTTCTTGGAGGATACCTTCCTTGCAGGTCTACGAGTCTGTAAGGTGCTTTCTTAGTTTCCTTCATGTGAGAGTTCTTGCAGGATACCTTCCTTGCAGGTTTACGGGTCTGTAAGGTGCTTTCTTAGTTTCCTTCATGTGAGAGTTCTTGGAGGATACCTTCTTTGTAGGTCTGTGAGTCTGTAAGGCGCTTTCTTTCTTCAGCTTCATAGCTTCGTGGAGTTATGAAGTCCTTTGATCATCCTACACTTTTGGGCTCACAAAATTGTGATCTACTTCCTCGACAGTTCAAGTATACTCTTTCTAACCCTACTACTCTACTTTACGGAAGCACTCATCAGTACTCGTGCTCACTAAAGTGGGGAAAAAATATATGAGCATGAATTTTCTCCCCTAACGCAAATTCCCCTTTCAGCCCTTTACACTTTAGAAAACCAAATCCGAAGGAAAAATTCCACTTGGCACCTATTTTGTGTGTTGGTGGAGGTGTTATTGTTGGAGATGCGTGCACAGTGCAGAGACATCTATGTAGCATGCTAATATCTATGTGGCGCACTTACGTCCTTGACATATTCTCGCACTAGGACCCTACAAAGGCGTTACCTATCCTATTGGGAGTCAGTTTGTAATGCTCTCTTCGGCTGACCGACCCAAATATGGTTGTTTTTTCATCTTCCTTCTTCATATTCACTCTTCCTTCATCCATTTTCATCTCTTGGATCTTTTGGACCTTCATTCATTTCATGGTTAGTTGATCTCTTCACATCCTTTCTATTTGATCCTTCACAAACTCTGAGTAGTCTCCTTAACATTCCATAACCTCTTCACAAGCTCCAAGTAGCTTCACAAACAATTTACACTTCACAAGCAGTAACATAAACACTCCATTGCTTTAGTAGAGCAAGTATGGAATGAAACACCACGACAACAGAGGCTTGAGTTCCTCTCATTTTCTACCCCACTAGCCTTGAGTGCTTTGGGAAGAGGTGGTAAGCTTTCACTCCTCTCCTCTATTACTTGGTTGAGTAGCATAACACTATTTTGTAGTGCTTTTGTGTTTACTTCATTTCTACTTTTCTCTCTATCTATCTGACTGTCTTTGTAGGTGGGAACACCAAAATGGGGGTCTGATTGAGGCAGACCCCTATACAGCCCCAACACTTTCTCTCTCCCTTGTGTGTAGGTATTGAAGACATTCACAAGTTGGAAGCTTCATCACTTGCATGTTTGTAAGTATTTCCTTTCCCTTCTTCTCCTTATCTTTATCACTTCTATTTCTATCTGTTTCAGCTTTATCACAGTTTGTTACTCTATCACTTTCTATAATTTCTCAATAATCAGCTTAGAAGTAGCCACTTAGCTATTTTATGTGATAAACCTACTTTTTGGTCCGTACGAGACGCCAACGTGCTTCCTGGATGCCAGTGCGGTGCACTGTCATCCGTATTCTGCATTGTCCTCCTTTGGACGAGAGCTTGTCGGTTTGTCTAGAAAATCTCTGTGACTTGCTCTTGTTTGGTTCTAGAACTCTCACCATTGTCCTTTGAGGTAGTTTAGGGCAGTTCACCCCATGAGGGTCTCTGATTGAGGGGAACGTGTGAGTAGTGAATCCCCCTTCTTTACAATATTGTAATTTTCCCATTCAATAGTCATTGTTGTTCTTGTACATTAACCTAGTTGTCTTCGTCTCCCATATTCTCTCACTCTCACCTAAAAATCATATCCATTTCCTTTCAATTTTTAAATGCAATTTTTAGAACTCTAGTATTTTGAATCTAAATTATAATATTTTGCAAACTTTGTAATATCTAATATATTCTCCACTTGTAATCCCAAATATTGAGTAGAGATTTCATTGATTGATTGATTTTCATGGTCAATGCTCATTTTTCACCGTGCATGATGACTTTAATAATCACATGTCACCTATGATCATTTTTGTGGTATAGCATGAAATATTATCATAAAATTTACATGTTCATATATCCCATATGTGCTTCTTTAATTTAACATGTCACTAATAAATTTTTGTATCCATAACCTAAAATATTTGCATGAAATTTTTGTCCATAAATCATGTTCCATAATTATTATCCACTTCCCTACATTAGATTCCATGTTTTCAAGCTACAAAAGGAAGAGGTCAAAAAAATGAAGGTCGTGCTTTCTCTACTACATTCCTTCATAAAATTGAACTTACTTTTACACAACATTCTCTATCATTAAGTGACTTAAACCTATAAAATTGTCACCCTAGCATTCATGACATGTCAAAATTGAGCATTTAGTCCTACAAATCTATCATACTGTCACTTGCATCCTCAAGCATGATTAAAGGAATTTTCTATGTTTCATTTTTTTGAATGTAGAACATTTTAAATTTTGGAGAAAATTCTTATAGGGGAAAGTAGAATATTTTGGAGGATAATAAAAATTGAATTCTTTTTAATGATATTGAAATAATAAAATACCATTTTTAAAATTTGAAAATCTTTTTTTTTCCTTTTGCAAACATAAGAAAAAATAAATTTAATATGCATGATTCCTCTAGTTGAACTTTAGGTACCAAGCTCAAGTATTTTTTGATGATGAATTTTTACTAATTGATGAATAGTTAATATCAACTAATTAAATTTTGGTGAATATGATTAACTTTATCAAGGGCCTAAATCACATGGATTTTATGATTTATTGATCCAATGAATGTTAAATTACTATCAATTTATTTATGTGGCATTTATAATTAATATTTTTACATAATTTATGAGGCATGTTTTAATTAATCAAAATATTCACCAATAAGATTGAAATTTTATTGTCTATGACAATCAATTTTAATAATACCATTATACCACCATGTTAATTGTATGATTATAATCACCTCAAAAATCACAACATATATTTTGGATTATTGTTTGAATTTACCAAATTTACATTGATCATTTAATAATATTAAATGATTCACCATATTTTTACTTTTCCTATTTTAGAAATTATTAAACTTTACCGAATTCTAGCTCACATAAATATAATTAAAACATTATAAATTAATATTTTACATGCATGTTTTTCTATGCTTGATTTATATAGACTTAAATTGTGAATCTTTATATTCTCTGGAGAATTTTGTTTTGGATTCCTTTTTTTGGTGTCTTTTAAGCCTTGTGTCTACTTGCTACCTAGAATCTTATTTTAGTGAGTGATGGATAGTTATAAGAATTAACAAGTGAAAATCAAATGATATTTTTAATTTTTTAATATAAGATTCCTTCTAATTATTTAAGTTTTTTTTTACTGGTATATATGATATTGAGTAGTGAAACATCTAGGTTCTTAAGATCTATGTTCTATGATTATTATTTTTAATTCTAATTTATTTTCATTACTAGATTTCATAGATGATGTCATAACATATTAGCATTGAGTCATTGAAGTTGTTTCCTAACCTTAAACATGACATGTTTTGTAGTTTCCACTTCATGAGAGATTCCAAGTAAGATCTATTTTCTTGAAAGTGTTAAAAATTTCTCACTAAAATATATAAATATAATGACATACTTGACAATATCTATGGTTCATCAAATGAACCTTTAACATCAATTTTTGTACAATATATTAATGAAAAAGGGAATATATGACAAGAATATTGTAATGAGTTACATAAGAAAGCTAGAGATGATGTTATAGAGGAGTCTTAGGGTAGTAGGAATGATAATTTTGGTAAAACTACCTCATTAAGTATATAAAAAATTAAGATCCTACATGGAAAGGGAAAGGAAAACCAAATAAAAAATAGGTCTGAGTGGGGTCTATTTAGAGTTTTTCATGCTGATTTTTTTTTAGACTACATGAATCAGTCAAGTATCTGTCCCCCTATAAACTGTAGTGTGCCTAGTAAACTTGTTTCATGTGACCGATGATGCTGGCGTGAAATGCCCTTCGGTGCCGTAGGGATGGTGGGGAGACTAGACCTCATGACCTCTTTCCTACAACAGGATGCTTTAGCCAATTGAGCTAGGCCCACCTCCCCAAGTTTTCATATTGATTGATTGTTAGAGTACTCATTTATTAAACTAATGTATAATTAAAATAAAGATGAACCTCCCATAAAATATAGGTATGCTATTTAGAGTTGGAAATAGGGTATATGAAATAAACTATAGATAAAAATTAAAACAAGAGAAAAGAAATGTCCATAAAGTTTATGAAAAATAAATTATAAATGGGAAGAAAAAATTAGTGATAAGATTGAAATCAAATTATTCTGTCATGTTAGTGATTGCATGAAATATGATGTGTATATTTAAACATAAGAAAAGGATTCTAGATGTGGAGGTACACTTGAAGCTCAATTTGGAAAAATGATGAGAGCAACACATTCAAAAAAAAATGTTTAGTTGAGTGTTATTTTCATACTTTGACTAAAGGGCATCCTATATGCTAGATTGCCTAGAATATAATATTTTATTATCTTTTATAGGTGTTCCTATATTTATTAACAAATCCTAGTCAATAAACAATGGATGTAAGTATGTAATTTATCTTATTCAACTAGAAAATAGGATGTATAGGAGAAAAAAATTAAAAAAATTGTTGCATTATCTTTAGATGAAGTTAGAATTTAGTAGGTAATACTTCTTGGGTATGCATGCATTTGCATATTGTATAAAATCATATCTTCCAATATTATGTTTCATTTATTTATAAAATGAAGGAGAATTCAATATTGCATTATTAGTGAAGAAATATTTGAATGCAATTGACAATATGGATGACTAAAAAATTGGCAGAAATTTATTATGTGTAGGGTTAAATGGAGATTTATTAATACAATAACACAGGAATGACATTTGTGTAAAGATAAAATCTTTTTGTTCACTATACATGATTTCTATTCATTGCATGTCCTAACAAGTGAATTTAACAGCAGGAAAATTTTCATAAATACAAAAAGGTAAAGATCTAGTGTACCAAATCCACTTATAATTTTTTGAATTCCCAAATATATTTTAGAATTAACAATTTTTTGAAGGAATACCAATAAGAAACAAGATTATTAAGTATGTCAATACTAGGTGGATCTCCTTGCATGGGATAGTGCAAAGAGTTTTTAAGAATATAAATCAGTGATTTGAGTATGATATGAAGATCACCATATGGTAGATAAAGACCCTAACATATTTTTAGGCTAAGTGACACATAGATACTGTTAAGTTTATCGAGTATGAACTAATTATGTTAAAATAAATGAATATTCTTATGAAAAATTAATAGAGATAATTTTTTTTTTTAAATATGAAAAAGTATAAAACTGATATGTGTGACCCTTGATAATTTTTTAATTAGAGAAATCATTTATAAGGTCAAAATTTAATAGACATTACTTAGTGACAGGTGTGGGAAACTCTACTAAGTTTTTAAAGTACAGTTTAAAAAAAAGAGTTATGAATTTCTATAAATGGATATAAGATACCAATGAACTATTTTTCTAGGGTTAGGGGCACTACTAAAGAAAACAATATTACAAATAATTTTTTTGATAATATTAAAAATTTATGTATTTTATTTAGATGATATTGTAAGATTTATTTTTGTATATATTAGATATTGATTCCCTTGGGATGAACTAATTGAAGCCAGATTTGGTGTGTGTCCTCAAATCTAGATCAATTATATAATCCATCTAATTTTCACAACAAGATAATGGCCTTGACCAATCAAATGTTCAAAAAATTAGATTCAATAGAAAATATATAGAAGGAACTATAAATAAATATGATCTTATAGAATAATTATCTCATTGTGTAACATCAATAGTGGATCAATTTAAAGTCATTGAGTTTCCCTTCAAATGAAAAATGAATGATTAGTTTGCTAATATATTATTCTTCTAGTTGTGTTCTTTCTATTACAATATTTAGGAAAGATACATAATATTTCTTTTAAGAGAAGATAGTATTTGGTATTCTAATTTAAAAATGATTTAAATGTTTAGTTGGAGAAATTCTACAATTCTAAGGAATGATGTAATATATATTGTACCAAGCACAATATTTTAATATATTATACAAGCATGAAGCTCCCCCAATACAGCTGTTTTACTCAATTTGCAACCATTAGATTAAGACAATCTAACAATCTACAAAGTTAAGATGAATTGACAAAAAAAATAGCTTTATTCATTGTGCTATTGACCAGTTAAAAATTTGATGTGAAGAGTGGGTTCACCAATTTCCTAAATGTATACAGGGTTGTCGGATCTCCTATCAAATACACCAATAAACATTTAATTTAAAAGTTCTTAAAACTATTGTTTTGAAATAGTACACTATTGGTCACAAGGATTGTGACATGGAAATGTGATCTATTTGAATCAAAGCAATCATAAATACTTGAATTATTAAAGTGATATTATGATATCTCAAAAGATATTAAAATCAAATATTTTTTATACAAATGTATTTATGTTTCAAGAACTATAAATATAATAAGCTACAAGAAGAAAATTAGAGTTAAAGGATTTATTTTAAATTGAACATTTAAAATTCCTGAAAATATATTTAAGAAATAAATTGAAGTTGCCTTTTTTTTTATAGAAAAAGTAGAAAATAAAGCATAAACTCTTGATGTTTTTGATTTGTAGGGAAATGATAATTTTTCAATCTAAAGAAGGTGGATAGAAAGAAAAATCAAAGGCAAAGACCTAAAGTTTCATTGAGCTTATGAATAAAAATTATGTAGCTATGCATTTGGACTTTTACATTAATTGTTAAGTTATTTTTATGGATGAAATACAAAAATTATTTGACTATGCATCATTTATTTATTTTAATCGATTTATATTTCTTTATAATCCTTGCATATGTAGCCTACATTTATGAATCTAAAACTGTCAAACCTCTTGCAAATTAATGACTATGCAACTTCTATATTTCATTTTTGTGCTTATGTTTATTTTATTTCATAATGGAAAATCCTATTCAAGTTAATCTATGTAAATATGAAGCTTCTTTTAACTAAGAGGAATAAAGAGTTTAGCCCAATGACCTAGAGTTTATCTCTTTATAGGGAGAGCCCCTTTATAACCTCTCAAGTGATGTGTAATGAACCCTCATGCACACTATGAGAGAATTGGGAGTTGAAACCATGACTTTGACTACCAAAAAGGATAATTAAGACTAACTGAGCTAACCCTAAGAATTTGTAGATAGGAGAGTTTTAGTTTGATATTTCATGTTATGTATAAATTTTAATTTCAGTTTCCTTCTTTTTGTTTTCCTCAAAACTATTTTTTTATCAAGAACCTCACAAAGAATTGACTTCTAAAATGTTGAAGATTATTTAACAAGTTATGTCTCATGTATGCAAAAATTCACATGTTGATTCAGAATTGTATGTAGATAGAATATATGGTACACCTAGTAAAATATGAATCATACACTTTTTTTTATGCATCATTTGATATTTTTTCTACATTTTATGATTTGGAAACCATAATAGACATTTAAAAATATCAAAATTTGTTTCTCATTATAAAATTAATATAATTCTTATTTATTCTTAAATATTTTTATAACCAATAAAATAATAAATGAATGAATTAAATTGGCTTTTAATTATGTTGATAGACATTCTTACGCTAAGAAAACTTCTATAATGAAAAAAATATTATGTTATTATTGTACACATAAAATACAAAATATAGCTTTAAATATGATTTTTTCTCAAGCCTGAACCATAAAATAAAATAGTCGCATATTGACTACATATGATTGAGTTTACATGTTAAATAATGTTTAAGCTTAAATAACACACCTCTACGTTTTAGAGAATGCATTGTGCTCTTACATTATTCTAGCTTTAGCTGTTTGTATCGCTTCGGTCTGCTGGCCTGTCCATGTGCAGTGAGTTCGGAATGTGAGGAGCTTGAGGCTCCATCTTCCCTTCTAGCATCTGCACCACTTGCCTTATGTTGGGCCTCACCTCGTCATCCTCTTGAATGCATAACAACGCTATAGCACATGCTCTTTTCACCTCTTCCACATCTGCCTCCTCTACAATACCCTCCTCCACAATATTAATCGTGTTCCCCTGGTGAAATTGGGTTGCAGCCCATGTGGGAAAGTAAAACTTACTTGAATCTTGCTCGTTAAAGTCCAGATTTCTTCGCCCGGAAATGATTTCCAAGAGCGTCATACCAAAACTGTAGACGTCGACCTTGGGAGTGATGGGAAGGCCGGAGATCCATTCTGGAGCCAAGTATCCTCTCGTTCCTCTTGTAGTGGTCAGGACGCGGCTGAAATCTCTACCCATAAGCTTTGCCAACCCAAAATCTGCCAACTTCGGTGAAAAATCACCGTCCAGCAGAATGTTTTCGGGCTTAACATCGCTATGAATGATGCAATCTCTGCATTCTTCGTGGAGATACAGCAACCCTCTGGCAGTGCCTAATGCGATCTGAAATCGGGTCTTCCAGTCGAGTACCTTCCCTTTACGTTTGGAATTACTTGTGAACAGTAGGGAATTCAGAGAGCCGTTGGGCATGTAATCATATATCAGTAACCGTCTTGATCCTTCTGTACAAAACCCTCGAAGTCTGACCAAATTTACATGTTGTATGTTTCCAAGAGAACTGATTTCCGCTCTGAATTGCTTTTCATCTTGTCTCGAACCCTTCATTCTTTTAACGGCCGCAAGCGTACCGTCTGGTAGAGATCCTTTGAACACTGAGCCGAATCCTCCGCTACCCAACTTAGACCTGAAATTCCTTGTTGCAATTTTCAACTCCTTGTAACTATAAATTCTCAGAAAAGAGTCCGAGGAATCTGCACGCCTGTCTATCGATCGCAGCTGATGCCTCCGCCAAATGAAAATTGAACAGATACCCAGAGCAACGGTGAGTGCACCAACAATACCAAGTGCTACGCCTACAATGGTTGTGGTTTTGCTTTTCGTTGAATGTTGAGAGGCACCTACCCGAATGAAGACATTTGAATTGCTGTTTGATAGAGTGGAGTTGCGAATGTTTAGCAAATCTCCGGACCAGATTTGGCAGGGGCCTGTAGGCTGATTGAAACTAAACGCGGTGCACGAGCAGTTGCGGAGGCAGGCTTTCTGGCAATCTTTCTTTGTGGATGCGGGGTATGAGGAAGCGTAATCATCAGGCAAAGTTACACCAAGGTCAATGAATCCGTCAGTACTGCCATTTATAGCACCGCAGTTTAATGGGCTCTGCCGAACACAGCCACTGGATGCCCAGTCTTGCGCAACCCAGGCGCGATTGTCGGTGGGTTTGAAGGCTTCCTCGCAGCTGCAGTGCTGAAGATTTCTCGAGTCGCAGGTTCCGTAGGTACCACAAGGACCATATACGGCACATGCATCTCCGGGCACAGACCAGAACAGGACCCAATTACTGCCTTCTAATGCATATACTTGCACTTGTCCGAGCTTAGTTACGACGATACGTGTATCTGGAACCAACTTGCACGTATAACTGGAATACGAACCAGAGCTATTACTTTCAAGGCTGGTATTGCAGAGTTGTTTGTCTGTAGTTTCTGGAATTCGACTGAAAACTTTGCCGTCCCAAGGTCCGCTCTCCCAATACTGTACAGAATTGTTCCATGTCAGCACAAATTGTTTGGCCCCAGACGGATCTATTTGTAGAGAAAAAAGCCCAGGAGCAGGATTCAATGAGCTTTTCCAAGAGACTAGTTTTTGCTGTCCACCGAACCTCATCCCTGGCAACAAGGTATCTACAGGATTGTCGAAACTCTGCCAAAGAGTTTCAGATTTATTGTCATCGCTCAGCATTAAAAAGCTACCCGAATCCAATATCACAGCCCGGGATGCCTTGCTTGTTGTATTGACTGACCAGATAGATTCGCCCTCTGCATCGAGCAGTACCAGATTACCTTCACTTGATAGCTTCAAAGTACCAGACCGATTTCTGGCGGGAGTCTGCCTGTTGGCCACCCAAACATACGTCTTCTTTGGTATTTTGGCATACCAGATGCCAATATACCAGTTATAGCTTCCATTTGGGCTGAAGAATCCCAATTCGAAGGTGCCATTCTTTGAAATTATTGTCTGATTTCCAGTAAGCGAGGCGCCCAACGAAAGAGTATCTCTAGCCTCGACTGCCTCAGCATAACTCTTGAATTGAATAAACACAGTGACTGCAAAAAGCAGGCTTAAGCATAATTTTCCCATCGCTAAAGTTCCTCTGCCGTTAATATGTTTCCAAAAGAACTTTTAAGGTGGAAAGTCCCTTGAAAGAGCAGCGTCACTTTCAAGAGGCCATTAAATTCAATGGCCAACGAGCTATATTTAAGCCAAAAACAAGAAAGTCGCGGATAATGTTTTCCTTCTTGTGTTGCGTGTCAAAGGGTTCACAGAGACGCAGCCAATTTTGAACGCTTGTCGTCGTAGTGGAAAATAACAAAATGACAAAAGAGAATTGGTCTTAAAAGTTATCATCACACGAATATTATCCAGCCACACAATTATTGTATTGTTTTAGATATTTTGAAATATAAGATTTTTAATGTTTAATATATCAGTTTAAGACTTATTTTTATTTGTAATATTAAATTTAGTCTATTCATTTTGTTTAAAGTTTTAAAATTGAGTATTATTTTTATTTTTCAATAAATAAAGGGAGGAACAATGTCTTTTAAGATTTAATGTTAATTACTATGATATGATTCTATTGACTTCAAAATACAACATTTAAGTTGCTTGTTTTCTTAAATCTTTTTGAAAAAGATTGGAATCTAGATGCCACATATTGTTGAGGAATTAAAATTAACATTCAAATGTAGATTTTCTTCAAAAAAAAAAAAAGTATCCACTGAGAGCTTTGTAGTTTTTTGGTGGGAACGATGATAATTTTATTCAACACACATTTATCATGATTTTTATGTTTTTATATTGATATTTCTACTTAGAACTTTTACAAGTGAATCTTTATTTGTTGTATTGCGCTGTGAAAATGACATTTGTAATGGATAATAATATATTTTGAACTAGCATAGATATTTTAAATACATCTATCTAAAATATGTCAAGATATCATTCTCAAGGAAACTTTGAGATTAATATGTTAGTTTCCACAACACTTGACTCCCTACCTCTATTTAGTTTGTTGAAGTCTACAATTCATTCATTCAATTATCTAGATCTTGTCATCATGATGATGGATGATGGATTTTGATCTAAAATATTGATGATAAACATTATTCCATAGTATAATCTAGAAAAACTGATACTCATATTATGAATTGTGGATATTTGATGTCTTTGATCATTTCACATTGATAAATACAAATATTGTATCACATTTTTGTATGAATGGAGTATTAGTTCCATTGAATACTTTCTTTTTTTTTTTTTTTTTGCCCATATTTTTTCAAATGTTTCCTTTGTATTTGATTCCTAGGCCTACATTAGAATCAAAGTAATGTTGGAGGAGAAAGATGAAAGGAAGCTGTTGATGGTTTAGAATATTTATTTGTAGAATAAGTGAAAAATTTATATTATAAAGGTCTTAACAAATTCTCTCTTATTTCAAACATTCAGTCTTTCATTATGTCCAATTTCTAATTTTAGTATGGATAAAGTAATATAATTAATGATATAAGATATAAATTTATTTATTTTTAAATGATGTTCTTATAATCAACTCATGTAGTACTAGTTATTTTTTACATGCCATGTACATTATGCTAACACTTATTATCTCCCACATATTATCACTTTTTCTAATAAATCACACCTATTTTTATATAATATTTGTTTAGTTTCTATAACTCTACTCATTTGAATCTAAAATCATAATATTTAAAAACATAAACAATCTCTAGCATATTAACAACTTGTAAACTCAAACATTGAGTATATGCCCACTTTATTGAGATCCTTTTCATAGTTCTTTTTCCTTGATCAGTAGGCACGCTTGCTTGTAATACTCAGGCTACCTACAAAAATCTACATGGTCTAGCTTAAAATATTATCCTAAAATATATGGACTCATATTTATCATGTGTACTTAAACAAATTATCTATGTCAGTTGTAAAATTTTAGGAACCTAAAATTTAATACCTACATAATTTGCACAATCCCAACGCTGCCCTCCACAGCCGCGGGCTCCCCATGAGGGGAGATAGGTGTGGAAACAGCCGTATATTGTATACAGTAACCTCCTTTAGCCTTTGTTTTATATTTCGAATTTTGGTGAGGTGATTTTTTTTTATAGTATTTAGTTTGCTACATTATATTTATATATATATAAATGTATTTTTAATATTGTTATTAATTATATAGATTAATTAAAATATATATATATATATATATAGTTATAGTTATATTCAAAGGATATTTTATTGTGAGTGCATGTAATTGCATATATTTGATGTTTTTAAAATGAAATAATTTTAATAGAAGAAATTGGTATTTTTATTTATATGTAATTGAGGAATTGAAATAACAAATAGATTTGATTTCTTCTTTTGTCTGTAAAATAATTTTTTATGAGATAGTTTATTTGAACAATGGGTTATTGCCCTTTTAAATGTGATTTCTTCTCTTCGCGTTTTCGGGGAAATTGGTTAGAAGTGTTAGTTGTTATTTTGTAAGTCTTCTAGATAAAGTATTTTATTATCTGGGGTTGTTGTGGTTGATTGTTCATTCCTTTGAGTTCCCTTGGGTAGTGTATTTAGTTGTATTCAGTTAATCACCCAATTACCATGAATGGGGATGTGTTGCCTCCTATGTTTTGGATAGGGATTTATTATCTGTGTTTTTGTACAGTATGTTTACCCTTGGGTAATGGTTAAGATCCATGTGTTGTCAGTAGGAGAGTGGCTCTAGATGGGGGCCAAGGTCTAGGAAGATCTATCGGGGTAACCCATGCTACATTGTGATGGCACTCCTCTTATGACAACAATTTGTTTGGTTTCATTGTTGTACATGATTATTTTACTCTAGAAGCATTGCTACCATTTGTGTTAAGTATTGTACTTGTGTGGTTTTAGTCTTGTGAATTGCCTATGTCTAGAGGTTGTAGGTTTTTCCTAGGAAGTTCTTTTACTATCTCCTAGCACAGGGGGTGGGCCTTTAGGTACCATTTTTTTGGGTGGAACATGCACCTTGCACCATTGGGTTCCCACCTTATGTTCGCGTAGGTGAGATTGTCCAGATTGGAGAGCGTGTGTGTACCAGTTACTATGTTCTATCTCTTATGTATTATGGTCTCAGTTGGACACTTTGTATTTGTATCACTCCTCAATTGTATTCGAGGAGGTTTTTTGTAATTGAAACATTATTGAATGATCTTCCTTACTTTGGAAATGAGTTTTGTAAACATTATTTGGAATACATGCAATCTATGGATCTTTTATGTACTTTTATCTTATGAGATGTAATTTATTGCTTTGGATGTATGATCTTTAATTCATGAGTAATAATTTATATGCTATGAATGAGTTATTGTTATATGTTATGGGATTTAGTTGTAAGCTTAGTCGCATACCTTAGACGATGCATGAGTTAGTGTAGTGCATTGTACTAGGGTTGTGGCTTGACAAGAAAAATTGAGTTACTATCTCCAAATCAACTAACCGTTGGGAAATGGACACACTCAAACCTATGAATCTAGGTGGAGTCGATGTCATGTGCCTGCAATCTTGTAATCAAAGCATATGTCAAACATGCATATATATCATAATCAATCACACCCTAAAGAGATAATCATGGAATCACAGGGTTCTCGCAAGCGAGTGATGCAATCTCATTCCCTTGACCAATACAATGTCACATCAAACTGACGAATCTAGAACATCAATAAACTACAAAAGAGTTTATAACAATATCAACTCAAATAAACAACTATGCTAACCAAAAAGCATATCATAAACACTAAACATCCATATAGTGTACTCTCACATCATAATATAAAAGCCAACATCCCTCAAAAGTTAGCGATCAAATAATAACAAAGTATCATGGTCTATCAAAGTAAAGGTACTGCCAGAAAATATAAGCATATCAGAGAAACACACTGTCTAAACAAATGAGAAAAATGGAGGGGTGCTACACCTTTCATGTACAATGAAGTATATTCAAAGAATGTGCTTCTTCTACATAAAGGTAGGTTCATCAAAAGGGTGAGAATATTGAAAGGTTTGAAGTGAATAGTGTGTCAATTTGATTGATGAACATAGATGATATTCATACATGAAGAACAGTTCAACCGACGATCGTATCAAAAATGACAATATAACTACCACATAGCCCACATAGCCAGTCAGTGAAAATGCAATATAATCATAATATAACTAACTATGCTAACAAGGTTTGGGTATATAGATCTAGAATTATATAGGGAAACAAACCTATTCAAGTGATAAGGAACCAATGCATCTTCATTTCACAAAAAAAAATAGTAAGATACATTATAAATTCTACTATTGCCAAAAATTAATAATAGAACACAAATCATAGGTTTCTATAATCTTAATAATTAGGTCCATATTATATATGAATGACATGTTATCCTAGGAAATTAATGGTATTAGAAAAATGAAGAAAAGTAGTAGTTGAATGTTTATGTTAATACGAACCTCTATTCATGTATATTTAAAATCAATTCAAGATGTAGAAATAAATAAATATGTTTCAAGATCAATTACAAAATCAAATAGCCAACACATTAGTAGATAAGAATTTATCTGTCAATAATTATCTTTTCAATCAATAGACTTGTAAAGATAAAATTTCATTGAATAAAAGCATTGAGCCTCAATATAACATTGTCATAAAAATTAAAAATTGTGTTGTTAAAAGTCATCATGGATACAATAAATATTATTCCTCCTATTATGTTGTGTGATTTTAGGAGACAACAAAACCCAAAAGTTAGAGGTCTTGAAGTTGTGCCACACTTTTATAAAGAAAATGATTGACATTGATTTGCATTTTTTACTTGAATAAACAAAAACTATCATATATACATTTTGAATTTTTAAATGTTGTAAAATAATCAAATATAAAAAATAGTGGTGTTTTATGTTTTTATTCCAAAAAAAAAAACATTTTTATGTAGTTTATTTATAAAATTGACATTATAGTTTATTTTATCATAAATGATATGAAATAAATTTTAGAGGGAAGCTTTTGTGATGGGCCCTAAATTTGAACATGTGAACCTTAACACAAAAATGTATTTTTTTTTATAAAAAACCCTTTAGTTATAATTTCTATCATGCTCACCATGATAATATATTGTGTCCACTTAAGGATGTTGCATGTTCAACATCATTCCAATCACACAACCATGAAGGTGAGGGAAGGGAGAAATATGGTTGGGTGTGGCAGAACCCATTTTGCATAGTATATGATGGAGGTTGACCTAATTAGGGTTAGGTGTCTTATGCAAGCCACCTCAACAGAGATTTTTTCTAAGACTAATCTCTCTAGGGTTTCTATATGAATGAAGAAGGTCAAGTCCCTAGGATGAGACCTACCACCTAAGGTTAACTAAGCCATGACCAACATGATAATATATTAATTAATTTTCTTTTGATAATAGATATTATAAAATGACTATTTCATACAATTTTTTTAATAAAACAGTGATTATTTATGTTTGATACTTCAGGCAAGTAGACCTTTTTCTTGTAGGAGATATTAACCAATAAATAATAAGGAGGGACTTATTTGAGTCACCAAAAATAGATATTAATGTTTGTAGAAAATTCAAAGTTGGTGTTGAAGATCTCTCTTCAAACTTACATATATCTTTAGTTTAATACAACTTTCCACATGATTCTATCTACATATAGAAGATATAATTATTATTCTTAGAATTATGCTTACTCATTCTTAATTTAGTATTTATTTATTTTTTTACTGTGATTATAAATTGTTTATTTTTATATCTATATGATTGATTCCTTATATTTAATATGAGTTAAAAATGGTCAAGCTATTAAATAAATCAATGTTATTTGAATTGAACCTATTTTGAAAAGGTGAAGGAATTTTAAATTTTATGTTAACACACATGAAGGAAAAATTATGAAATGAATTTATTATTAACCCTTAGAGATATTATATCCTTACAAATTAGTAATATCATTCATTGTAGCCTCCTATGGTCCCCTTCCAAAATGTTTTCCTTATGATAAAAGTTAAGTTTCCTTGAATTATGGGATATTTCACATTGAAAATATCTTAAACTCTTCCACCTCTTAATATTGATATTTTTTTCTTATAAATTATGGTCAATATGAACTATATACTTGAAGTTATTTCATAATTAAAGGTTGAATGCACTTTGACAACTTTGCATAAGGTAGGTTTTAGTAAATTTTTGTGATGATAGTGTAAAAGCTATCACCCTAGCACTCATAACTAACAAAAAATGAGCATTCATTCTTACAAATCCAACAAATCCTCACTTGCATTCTTAAGTGACTTCAGCAATTTGATATATTCTATTTTTTAAATTATAAGTTTCATTTTGGTGAGTATAATTAGTTTCAAATTTTAGAGAAAATATTGTTAGGGAAAGTAAAATATTGATGAGGATACTAAAAAAGTGTGAAGATATTTTCATGAATTATTTAAAATATTAAAAAAAAGTCCTTTTAAAAAGTTATCATTTTTTTAATAAACTTAGTACAAATTATAATATTCAATATGCATGATACCTTTCATTCATGTTTATGGGTCACACTAGATCATGATTAAACTATTGGACATAACCTATAGTATGGCTACAACAATGACATCTATGACCTAGTCTATATTAGTTGATAGAGGGAAATACTAACATTTTTTTCTATTTCTCTCTATTAACCATTTGTTTCTATCATAAGATGTAAATCATAATAGGTTTAACTAATGGGATAAATCCTTTTCATGTGCTATTTAAATTATACATGCATCTCCACTCTCATTTGTTTAAACATACCTTTCATGTACAATCAAGTATATTCAAAGAATGTGCTTCTTCTACATAAAGGTAGGTGCATCAAAAGGGTGAGAATATTGAAAGGTTTGAAGTGAATACTATGTCAATTTGATTGATGAACATAGATGATATTAATACATGAGGAACAGTTTAACCGACAATCGTATCAAAACTCACAATGTAACTACCACATAGCCCACATAGCCAGCCAGTGACAATGTAATTTAATCATAATATAAATAACTCTGCTAACATTCTCCACCTTATTACATTGTTCCTATAAATGTACCCCTAAAGTATCTTATTCATTTTTTCCAAGGGATCCCCCTTAAGGCTTACATAACAAAACTTGCTAATTACAAAATATATATACATCTTTGTGAAGATCTTCCTTGAAAAAACAAATCCTGAATCATGTGGAACTCCATCAAGCTACCTAGTGAACCTCAAAAGGGTGTAGTCCCTAGCTGAATTCTTGAGTTCATCCTACCATGAACTCGTACATCATAGATTCTCAAGAATTATTCGACAATAATCCATATTGATTCTCCAAAAACATGGCTCCATCAAGTTGTTTGATGACCATCAAAGGGTATAATTCTCAACCATAGCCTTGTAAGTTCACTGGACAACAATCCATATTGAGCTCTACACCAAACCCCTTACCTATCTCCAAAAATTAAACTTCACAATATATGTATTCTTCAAATCTGTAAGCAACAATAAGGAAAACCGAGAAATTAAAGCCAAAAAATCTTCTTATGCAAAGCATCATCTCAAAGTGAGAAGTTGACTTGAGATGATGGAAATTCCTCCATCCTCTAATACCACCAGCCTCCAATATGACTCTATTACACTTTCTTGATTGGATGTCTTAGATGAGTCTTTGGAGGCCTCGTCAAGTGTAGCAAAGATAACCTTGAAATTCCAAGCATAATTATTTGAAATTCCCTTGGTAACATTGATGAACTCATAGGCTTCATTTAATTCACCCTCAAAGGCATTGTTGCTGGGTTCAAGCTTTGTTGCTTGGACATTTTTCTCTTTGGCCGTTGTTTCTACTTAATTTTTTCCTGGTAGCTCCATCATTTCTACTATCTATTTTGCTAAGCTATTGTTCCTTGGTTTTTGTTGTGGTTGTTCTTGTCCCACTACTCCTTTTGACTGGTTGCTATCTTTGGCCAGTCTATTTTATCGGGTTGTTCTACCCAGTTGTAAGATTTGTATGGTAATGTCCTTGGCTGTAAAAGGGATCAAAGCCCTTTCAAAACTCTTGCTTGTTGAATCAAAAACATTGATGAACTCATATACAAGATACTCACTAATTGTTTTAATGCTTTAAAATGCCCCTTCCTAGACAACAGTAATATGAAGATAGATTATTGTTTGACATCTTATAATACTCATGGACCTTATTTGAGTGAAATCTCCTCTTACAAAATAATTTGCGTCTAAGTTACCACTAATAGGAGATGCATTGCTATGTAACCATTTACGAGTTTTGATATGTTGCAAATGAATGATTGTCCTACTCTTGACTGCATCATTAGAATCTTCAATAAAAAAATTTAGGTATAATTTTGATAGCTTTGAGAACACAATCATTTGATAACATAATATATTCGAACATTACCAAATTCAATAAAAATGTATCTTTTTGCTCAAAATATATGTATAACACCTTATTTCTCCAAATAGTAAAAGATCTAAATTCTGTTTTATAAAATGAAACTAAAATTTCACACTTTCTATTAGCTAGAACACATCTCCCACATATCATATGAGTTGCTCGTGATTGGTATGGAACTATACTTATATGCTTCAAAATATAATTGCATAAATCTCCAAACTGTAACCAACTAGACTGCTCCACTTTCTCTTTTTATGCAATTTCTGAAAAAATAAAGCCATTATACATCACATGCCAACAATTTTCAAAGAATTTGAATCACCACTTTTTCCTATTCTCACAGTAATTGAAGAGATGAAAAAACTTTAAATTAAGATGAAACACCTTATGCATCCATTCTACCTTATTGAATTTCCATGAAATCTTCACGCCTTATGCCAATTGCTTATGTCTTGATGAAAAATAACAAAAGACTTACAATGAGAATCAGAAATTGAACCCTAAACTTTCTCTTTTATTGATGTAGCTTTATTGATGAAACACCTTATGCATCCATTCTACCTTATTGAATTTCCTTGAAATCTTCACGCCTTATGCCAATTGCTTATGTCTTGATGAAAAATAACAAGAGACTTACAATGAGAATCAGAAATTGAACCCTAAACTTTCTCTTTTATTAATGTAGCTTTATTCAAGCGCGTTGGCCTCGCATCTCCTCTAGCAATCAGTCGCTTTTCTTTAAATGTCGACTTCTATGTTAGCACTGCCAATTATAGTGTTTAGGACATATCTTGTAACATCCATTGATACTTGATCGATTGGAATATAGACCACCTTCTCGTGTTGAAAAATCGTAAACTCTGAGAAAACTCTCACATTGATTTTCTAGATCGCTTTCATTCTTCGTGATGTTTGTATTTATCAAAGATCATCACCACCCATCGTCACTCACTCTGATAGCATATGAAGCAAATACTGTGTCAATTTGATTGATGAACATAGATGATATTTATACATGAGGAGCAATTCAACCAACAGTTGTATCAAAACTAACAATGTAACTACCACATAACCCACATGGCCAGTCGGTGACATTGTAATATAGTCATAATATAACTAACTATGCTAACAAGTTTTGGGTATATAGATCTAGAATTATATAGGGAAACAAAACTATTTGAGTGATAAAGGAACCAATGCATCTCCATTTGACAAAAAAAAAAATAGAAGGATACATTATAAATTCTACTATTGCCAAAAATTAATAATAGAACACAAATCATTGGATTCTATAATCTTAATAATTAGGTCCATATTATACATGAATGAGATGCTATCCTAGGAAATTAATGGTATTAGAAAATTGAAGAAAAGTAGGATTTTAATGTTGGTGTTAATACAAACTTCTATTTATGTATATTTAAAATCAATTTAAGATGTAGAAATAAATAAATATGTTTCAACATCAATTACAAATTCAAATAGCCAACACATTAGTAGATAAGAAAAATGTTGTCAATAATTATCTTTTCAATCAATAGACTTGTAAAGATAAAATTTCATTGAATAAAAGCATTGAGCCTCAATATAACATTGTCATAAAAATTAAAAATTGTGTTGTTAAAACTCATTATGGATACAATAAATATTATTCTTCCTATTATGTTGTGTGATTTTAGGAGACAACAAAACCCAAAAGTAAGAGGTCTTGAAGTTGTGTCACACTTTTATAAAGAAAATGATCGACATTGATTTGCATTTTTAACTTGAATAACCAAAAACTATCATATATACATTTTGAATTTTTAAATGTTGTAAAATAATCAAATATAAAAAATAGTGGTGTTTTATGTTTTCATTCCAAAAAATATATTTTTATGTAGTTTATTTGTAAAATTGACATTATAGTTTATTTTCTCATAAATGATATGAAATAAAGTTAAGAGGGAAGCTTTTGTGATGGGCCCTAAATTTGAACATGTGAACCTTAACACAAAAACATATTTTTTTTATAAAAAACCTTTTAGTTCTAATTTCTATCATGCTCACCATGATAATATATTGTGTCCACTTAAGGATGTTGCATGTTCAACATCATTCCAATCACACCACCATGAAGGTGAGGGAAGGGAGAAATGTGGTTGGGTGTGGCATAACCCATTTTGCACAGTATATGATGGAGGTTGACCTAATTAGGGTTAGGTGTCTTATGCAAGCCACCTCAACAGAGTTTTTTTCTAAGACTAATCTTTATAGGGTTTCTATATGAATGAAGAAGGTCAAGTCCCTAGGATGAGACCTACCACCTAAGGTTAACTAAGCCATCTAATCTAAATCACATTGAACAAAATAATACTTTAATGCTTAATTTATTACCTCATTAATTAATTTCTTACCTGGGATGATTTGAACTAATTCTTTTGTCTCTATTAATCATTTAGTTTGATTTAACAAAATGACTTTAAACGACAATATTATATTAACATCATAAAACACTAAATTTTAACCTTAATTATTTAAAGCTCAATGGGATTATTTTAAATCTATTTCCTCATTCCTAGCATTTCAAAAAAATAACAACAATATATGATCACTATGCAAAAATAATTAAGTAAACTTGTTAATGTATCTATAGGTAATTTAACTAAAAAGGTTTAATCTGGTAAATCTCTTCCCCTTAGCACTATCATTAAATTGGGTACATTATTATCACCATCCCTAAACATGTGTTCAAATTAAAAACACTTTAAATAAATGAGTCACTTCACTCTTCTTTAATTTAGCAAAACTAATTCTTTAAGAAAAAAATATTAATTTATTTAACAAGGATTAATAGATTAAATAATATAAAAAAAATTAATATTTTTAGGGTACTTCCATAGGTTTTATTTATCTCACAAGTTTTAAATTATTTTATTGCACAAAATTGTTTATGCTCAAATTTCAACAAATCAACATAGTTATATTCAAAAAATAATCCCCTAGTTCTATCCCCACTAGTGTTCAGATAAATGGAATAATATATTGGTTATATAGTGTTTTTAAAATTTTCATCTTTCAATAATATCCATTAACAAAAATTTATAGACCGTAAAAAATCCATGGTGTAATCAAGTGAATGCTCTTAAGAATTTTATTTATTTTCTTTAAACACAAACAGTAGCCCTACTTCATTAGGAATGTAAGGGAATCCATGTAATCAAGTGAATGCTCTTAATAATATTAGTTATTTTCTTTAAACACAAATAGTAGCCCTACTTTATTAGGAATGTAAGGAAATCCTAATTTCTCGAGAAATCTATACCATTTTATTTTATTCCTATTTCTACCAAGTTTTTTAAGAGTGTAATTTTTTGAGAAATCTATACTATTTTATTTTAAGCCACCAAGTAGAATACAAAAGGTTTGACCTTCTCATGCCTAATATTTTAAGGCACACATAATTATTTTCTTATTTATTGATTCTTCCATTGATGGATTTATCTAATCTCCTTTTGATTATTGAATTTCCTCAAGTGCTAATGTTTTTTTCACTCCTACTTGTATGATATTATTTATTTTTGGTGCATATTTCATTTATCTAAAGGTAAAGAAGAAGAAAAGGGCTCGACCCAAATTAAGAAAAATCAACAATGGCAACTTCAAATGCAAAAAAATATTTTTATGCATTTTCTCAAGACATGGTTGAATTCCTAGAAGTTTGAAGAAAGTGCATATGCATCATATTCAAATTTATGCTATTTAATTATTATTTTAAAAAATAATCACATAGATTCGAACTTGGGGATGTCATGCCCTATAGGTTGTGGCTCCCATAGGGTTGATCCTTGTAGGGATGGAGGTGTGGAGTCCCCACACCCTCACAATAAATGACTTGTGAGGGGATGTATTCTCCCACCTATAGCCATTTTGACGATAGTAACTAGCGACTTAGCCTTGTTTCCAACCACAAGTTGTCTCTCTATTGGAAAATTTATTTCCTTTTAACAACTAAAATATACAAGTTTAAAATAACTTTATACAAGAAAAGAACACACACACACACACACATATAGAGATATAAATATATTTACACATTGACTAATATTTCCTTGAATGAGAAGTATAAATATATATGCAAGGTTTCTTCTAGCTACACATAATATGAAAAGATAATGTAGAATAATGATATATATATATAGGGTTTGTTTTCACACATAAAATTTATTTTAATGCATGCAATTTCCCATACAGATAGGTAAATCTATTAATTTGTATGAAAATGAGGAAACAAGGAAACTCATCTTTTCTTTTAGATAGGGATTAGTTTACATTGTTTCTTTCAAAAATGGATTTAATAAAACATAAAAAAAGTGGAGAACTAGTACATTGCCTCAATTAATAGGACAACTAAACTTACAAGAATTGTGAGAATGGAAGCCATGAGATCTAACTTTCATATGGATATTGTCAATGAGATCTATGGTGGGTATCGAGAGCCCTTGGGTATTCCTCTTGGATTTGATCATACATTTTTTTTCATAGTGGTGATCTAGAGCTCTAGTTTGGAAATATGTTACTCTCCTCTTGCATGGTGGTTATATTTTTTTTCCTTGTGGTCATGTTCATTGAAAGGGTGTGCATGTTGGGTGTGTTAGTCACATGTGAAAACACCTACGTTTTGGATTGTAGTATTAGGGTCTTATATTGGGTTCATGGTTTTACTCCATGGTTATATGAAAGAATTAAATGATTAGCCACTAGTTTCCTATGGGTTAAGTTTGATATGAACTATATTTTTGTAAGCTTCAAGAAAACCTATTATTTTATTGTTAGTTGTGGATTTGGTCATTCTATGACATGAATTCTCTTCAAAAATCTCAATCGGTTTTTTAATTTTCCTATTTCTAAAAGTTGCACCAGTTTGTAGATTTGTGGCATCTCCATTGATTTAGATGAAATATTTTATCACATAAATTTTTAGATATTTAAGTGGATTTAGATTTATAGAGATAGTTTTTTGGTTTGTGCATATTAAACAAAAATTATCATTTGTAGATCTATGAAAATATTATATTTAGAATCTTTGAATTTTCTTGATGGGAAACAATTTCAAATTTGTAGGGCTGCTTGGTGGTTTCTTATCAATCTATCATTATTCTTATGCATGATTTTTCTTGGAAAATAAGGTCTAGCATTGATCCTAGTGTTCGAGTCTTGTAGATCTACGTGTTATACTTAATTGTCTCTTTTCTACATATTATTGATGTTGGATTGAGTCTATTTATTTAGTTATTTGAGTTTGCAGAATGTATCTATTTGAAGGTTGAGTTTTTTGTGAGTTGTTTGGGTGTTTTAATTGATGTCAACCCCTTGTATAAAGAGAGTGTTGGAATGCAGTTGGTGTTGATGATAATGAACCCTAGCATTGGAGTTGTTGGAAGCCTAGAGTTGTTGGTATTGATGTCAACATAATGTTACTAGTGTTGTCATTGATGTCCTACTTTAGTATAGTTGTAGAGGTTGTTCAAAGCCTGACTTGTGTGAGTTTGTGGAGATTGTTGCATGTTTTTGTGTCTATGATAAATATTAAAGATAATGTAGATATGTTGTAGAGATGTTAATGGTGTTGCTAATGAATTTGGTTCACTTGGTTTCCAAGTGCTTTTGATAAAAAATGATTAAGAGAGAGTTTAGTGTGATAGAGTGGTGTTTACTGGTTTTCTTCATATTTATTCATGGTTGAAGATATGACTGTGTGGTTTGGAAATGATGATTAGACGTGTTTAGAGGTGTCATATCCATAGTTTTAAGTTCTAGATCATACTGCAGTGGAAGATGTGTTTGATAGTATGTTTGTCTAGTGAAATAGGGTGTTTGAGAGAAATGAGATTACTCTGTATTTATTCATAGTGAAATTTCTAGTTTTTTGGATATGGGAAAATTATTATAATTTTTGTATCTATCTTCCCTTGAATTTTTAGGTTCTTATGTGTTTTGCAAGGTTGTTTTGTGTATTGGATGTTTGTGCCAGTGTGTTTGGTTGCACAAAATGAAGGTGTTTTTAAGTTTTAGATGGTTGTAATAGTATTGGTGAATACTCTAATCATGTGGAATATTCTAAGATGTTGGGTAGTGTTGATGTGTGGTCAGTGATATGTTTCTAAACCTAGATAGGTATATTTAGTTTTGCTTGTTAGTGTTAGTGTAGGTTTGGCTGATCTGGCATGCTAGTGCTAATTATGGAGGATGGTTGTTGTTTGAGGAAGTGTTGAGAAGCATGTAAGTGTATATTTGGGTCCCAATTAAGTAATGGCATGGTCTACCTTCACTTCGTCACATGATGGGAGTTTTTGGTGCCAACCTATTTGATGTTGCATGGTTGATGTGTATATGTTTCCTTAAGACTAACCTAACTAAGATTGTTTTAGGTTGCAGATGGTATAAATGCAAGGAAATTTGTTGTGTGGATCATGTATGATATGTGTGATGAAAAACCTTCAAATGCAATCAATTTTGGTGATCTAATTGTGATCTTTAATACCTATGACTTCCAGATGTAGTGAGAAAAATGTGTCTACATTTTAATTTGTTGAATGAGTTGTGTGTGTTTCAATTGAACTATATATTTGGCATCAGAGAGATTATATTATAGTAGTTCAAATTGGTAGTGAGGCACCCCTTCTTCTATCCTATTTCTTCCTTTGGTATTGAGCCACCAATAGTGACGCTTTCTTCAATTTTTTGGGTAATGCGCCATTGGTAGTGAACCTTATTGTATTCAATGTTGTAATTCATATATTAGTGAGATAATATTCAACATGGTTTTTGGCTTCTTTGGCTTTCCTTGTAAATTTGGTGTTCGTATGTGTTTGGATGTGTTTGCATTACTACTTTACATGTTTGCATTATATTAATGCATGTTAAGGATTTAATGGTTGATAAGGATTTGATAAGATATTGAGGGACTAAATTTTTTAAAAGTATACAATTGATTCATCACCCCTCTAATTTTTCATGTGTATCTAACAATTGGTATCATAGTTGTGGTTCCTTGGAAGAAGCTTAATTGCTTGAGGTAGATCCAAATGGCACACAAGAAGGGTATCAAGGATCCTACATTCAATTGAATAAATTATTCCTATTGGAAAGCCAAAATTGAATCCATCTTAGTTACCCTTAGATTTGGTGTTCAATAGTGTTGAAAACTGATATACTATGCTTGCAAATGGTCTAACAAGTGATGATGAGATCAAGGATTATGAAAAAATGACAAAGAAAGGAATGTAATCCTGAGTGGTATTTTTTATTTTGAACTAAGAAAGGTGATAAGTATGAAATTTTCTAAAGAAATCTAGACAAAGCTAGAAGGTATCTATGAAGGAGATGACAAGGACAAACAAGAAAAGATTTAAAACTACAAAGATAAATTTGAGACCCTAAGGATGTTCAAAGATGAAGATATTACTACCTACATGCTTAGAGTTGATGAATTTTTCAATGTCATCAATGGTCTTGGTGGAGAGCTAGGTGAAAGAAAATCTGTGAAAAAGGTATTAATAACTCTACCTCAAGCCTATAACTCTAAATTTTCTGCTATTGAGGAAGCTTAGAATTTGGATAATTATTCTAGATATTAGATGTTTGGTGCTTTAAATTCTTTTGAAATGAGAGAGTTTGGTCAAGATGTTGCAAGTAAAGAAACTGGATTTAAAGTCTACAAAGTTGAAAAGGATGATGGATAAGATCCAATTGGTCTTGATGAGGTGGAAGAGAATTTTTTGAGGAAATTGAAAAGGGAAATGGAAAATATAGAGGTAATCTACCTTTAAAATGTTTCAATTTTGGAAATATAGGTCATTATGCATATAAATATCTGTAGGATGGTGAAATCTTACACATTGATTGTGTAGATTCAGCCATTCTCATAGAATAACATAGTTCATTTACTCCAAACAAAATGCTAAAGCTAAACCAAACATGTAATAGAGCCAATGAAATACAACCTATTCTATGGTGGACTGGTGCTCCTTATGATGTAGAAAGGATGCCCTTTCCCAATCCTTGATAAGCTTAGATTGCCAAGATAATGATATAGACAATGAGATGCTTGAACTCAAGTTGCCTATAGTGTAGATGCATTCAGAAATGTGTTGTAGAAATGAGAGAAGATGGCTTGCATTTATAGGAAAAGTTGATAGAAGAGAGGCCAAAATTAGGCAATGTGGGACTAAATCC